>CM074724.1:17037999-17047999 GCA_037306005.1 Rhinophrynus dorsalis | reverse complement strand
TGCCTCTCTGTTTTGCTTTCCTGATCGGTATGCAGCCCTAAAGTCTTCCAAAGTGCCAGAAGTTCCAAGTTGTTTGTGTGTAACCTTTTCTCTTTGGCTGACCAAAGACCCTGGACAGATCTTTGTCTCCAAACTCTGCCCCATCCCTGAAGGCTGGCATCTCTTGTTACAATCTCCCATTGAGGGTCCAGAAGAGGTCTCCCTTTCTGAATGTTCTCCAATGTGCCCCACCATCTTAACTCCCTCCGTGTTGACAGAAGGAGTGGTATCTGTAATGAGAAATTGAATGGATCCGTTGTGAGGAAACTTAAGTAGTTGTCTTGAGTTAGCTGTCCATGAGACCTGGCTCAAGGAACAATCTGTTGGGCGGATGTTAGTTTTCCCAAGAGCTTTGCAAATGCTCTTGCTGTCTGGAATTTTTCTTTCCTGAAGTTTTTTGCTTCACGAAAGGAAATTTTGCCGATCTTGGAGAGGATGTTCTCCGGCGACGTTCCTGGGGAAGAAAAGGGCTTTTCCCATCTGATGATTTTTTTTTTTTTATAATTTCTTCCAATTAGTAGCCAAATAACTTGACTCCTGTAGAAGGCAAGGAGACCAATCTGTTTTAGAGGATGCATCAGCCTCTCAGGCCTTAATCCAGAGGGCTCTGCGTGCAGTGATAGCCAAGGCAGAGGATCTAGCCGTCAGTCTCAGGTTATCCAATGAGGCATCACATGAATAGCTTACAGAGTCTTTAATAGTAGCAACGTCTTTCAATAAGCGAAATCGTGACACAGAAGAATAAATTTTTTCTTCAAGGTATGTTAGCCAGTGACTTAAGGTGTGGAACATACAGGCCATATCTGTAGCAGATTTAAGACTGTGTCCTATAGTAGCATACTGCATTTTAAGGGAGCTATCAGCTCTTTTGTCCATTGGATCTTGCAGAGTTGTTCCATCTTCCATCACGACTGTGGTTCTTCGTGAAATCTGGGCTACCTCTGCATCTACCTTTGGGGGGTTGACCCATGCAGAAACCTCTTCCTCAGGGAATGGATAAATGTTTTGGAATCATCTAGACATGACATATATTTTATCCCCCCTGCTTCCTTTAATTTTGTATGATATCTTGAATGGAACTGTGTACCGGAAACTGAGATGCTGTCTTTTTGTAGCTGATGAATGCTGCATCCATTACATTAGGGTCTTTTTGAGTGTGCGAAAGACCGAAAGTTATGAGCATGATTTTGATCAGGCCATCTACCTTGTCGACACTAAAATTACCTGCCTCCTCGGTAATTTCTCCATCTTCCGCTGAAGAAAGGGCTGATTCTAGGTCAATCAGACTTTCTTCCTCCTCCTCATCCCTAGTTCGCCTAGAGGGTCCTTCATCCGGATCTGAGGTCCTTTGGCGTTTTCTTGTGGACTCTTGTAAGGCAGAAAAATTTTCCTGCATGGATGAACGCATCCACCCAAGGAAGTCTTGAAATTGAGAAGGAATATCGTCCCCTGCAGCTTTTGAGACATTCTGTGCAGAGCTTATCTGGGTCTGAGGAAGCAGTCTTAGTGTCACAGCTAGCACATGTCTTAGTCTTTGGGGTAGCTTGGGTTTGTCTGACTTCCTATCTTTAGGGTTAGACACAGAGTCAGAAATAATACAACAGCAACTAGACAGTGAAAATAAGTCATAAGTAGTAAAACACTTTCAGTATCTACACCCATGCTGCTCCTTTATTGTCCTGTCTGCCTTAACAGCACCTGGTCCCATTTCCTGGCGTGCGGTTCAGAGATGGAACACATGCCAACTGACTTCTGGTTTTATAAAGTGATGTGTCATTTGCCTCTGCTTCCTCTAGCGCTTGGGCCAGAAACGCCGATCAGGACTGCAGCAACAAGGCAGAATGGGGATCCGGATCCATGTGACCCAGCTGCTGATGGGTATGTGATCCGATAGTGAGACCAGGCGTTTTGGGCATAATGTGGGTAGCGTTTAAGGCTAGCCACATGAGTAAAACAAGAAAAGCTTTTTTACGCATCAATTAATCTGACCACGCTCTGGAGAGGTTTTGCCTCCGTCCTCCAGCTGTGGTAGGACCAAATAACTGAGGACTGAGAGCAGAGCTGACACTTAAATAAAAAAGTTATTGGTCCTACCAGCTGAGAGGAGGAGTCAAAACCCACAGTAATGTCATGGATTGGACACAGAGGAAAAACCTTTTAGAGAGCCTTACAAAATAAGCAGAATGGTGCAAACCCTATATCTCAAACCACTATGGTTTGAGAGATATAGGCGCTGAAAATTCACCCCTCTCTCTCCTTCTCCTGACATCAGCGTCTAGCCGACAGCAGGAGATTCCGGTCCAAGGACCAGTAGGCGGCTCTGCAGCAGAGCCAAGATCGCGTTATCTATAAAGAATTAATTCATTCAAAATGTCTACAAAGGGTGCTTGCAAACCAGGCACACTTTGTAGATCTTTCCAATGAATGAATTCTTTATAGATAACACTATCTGGGCTCTGCTGCAGAGCCTCCTCTAGTCGTACGACTCGATTCTCCTGCTGTCAGGTTACATCAGGAGAAGGGGAGGGGGGGGACTTTGAATCTCTATATCTCTCAAACCATAGCAGTTTGAGAGATAGTGTTTGCACCATTTTGCTTATTTTCTAAGGCTCTATAAAACTATAAAAAGTTTTTATAGGACATTACTGTCCCTTTAAGGTGTGCAGTGCAGGCACTTCCTGTCTTAGACCTAAATTAACTCCCCCACTCAATGACACTTATCCCTTTCAGTGATAAGGGAGGTGGGTAATGCATTGCTGAGCAGTGTCAGGGAGTGGGGAGGTAATGTAGGGATAAGACAGGAAGACACAGCTAGGGGAGGTGGGTAATGCATTACTGAGCAGTGTCAGTGAGTGGGGGGAGGTAATGTAGGGATAAGACAGGAAGTCAGTGCTAGGAGAGGTGGGTAGTGCATTGCTGAGCAGTGTCAGTGAGTGGGGAGGTAATGTAGGGATAAGACAGGAAATCAGTACTAGGGGAGGTAGGTAATGCATTGCTGAGCAGTGTCAGTGAATGGAGGAGGTACTGTAGAGATAAGACAGGAAGTCAGTGATGGGGGAGGTGGGTAATGCATTGCTGAGCAGTGTCAGTGAGTGGGGAGATAATGTAGGGATAAGACAGGAAGTCAGTGCTAGGGGAGGTGGATAGTGCATTGCTGAGCAGTGTCAGTGAGTGGGGAGGTAATGTAGGGATAAGACAGGAAGTCAGTGCTAGGGGAGGTGGGCAATGCATTGCTGAGCAGTGTCAGTGAGTGGGGAGGTAATGTAGGGATAAGACAGGAAGTCAGTGCTAGGGGAGGTGGACAATGCATTGCTGAACAGTGTCAGTGAGTGAGGGAGGTAATGTAGGGATAAGACAGGAAATCAGTACTAGGGGAGGTAGGTAATGCATTGCTGAGCAGTGTCAGTGAATGGAGGAGGTACTGTAGAGATAAGACAGGAAGTCAGTGCTAGGGGAGGTGGGTAATGCATTGCTGAACAGTGTCAGTGAGTGGGGAGGTAATGTAGGGATAAGACAGGAAGTGCCTGCACAGAATGCCTTTTACCATCATTTATACAACTCAAAAATGTGTTTTTGAAATACAAAAATGGTAAGTGCAATCGTATACATAATATGAAAACCCTTGCTAATTCAAAAAAGTTGTTTTGGGGACACAGGGTTCCTCTAAACTGGACTGTAACCCCTTAAATGCTAAAAAGGCCTCTTTGCAATGCACTGAAGACCTCTATAGCATCCAGGGGAACAAAATCCCCCATTTAACTAATAGGAATTTGGTGCAATTTATTTTTTCCATATGTGCAGTTTGTTTGCCCAAAACGTTCTCCATTTTTGCCAGCGCATATGGCCCTGTGATGTTTCCCAATATAGGCAGCAGAAACAAAATGCTGCGTATGTTGAAAAAATAAAAAACAAGTAAAGTATACAGTGTATAGGAACTCCAGTGTGGTTCTGTGTAAATAACGGATGAGGCTGTATGTGGGTTTATGGTTTTAGGAAGACTCCGGTCAGCGGACGGGCCTTGTTGACAAAGCGTGTGGGCCTCATTAGAGATAAAGTATTGCCTGGAGGAAAATACTGAAAAACAAACTTCAAAAACTCCCCCCGCCCAGGTGTATTTGCCTTTCTTTGTTTTACCGATCTGTAGAAAAACTATATCTCCCGCAGTAGGCAATGACGTCAAAGGAAAAATACATTGAATGGTTTAACATTTCACACTAAAATGAGCATTGACTTGAATTACCTAAAATACCCACAGAGTCATAGAGTATTCAATAGCTGTGATAACGCTCAAATGTCAATATGCGGACGTACAAACAGTGAGGCTGCAGTACTCAATTTTTGGATAGTAATACTTGTAAATTACTAATCCCCTATTGTAGCTTTGTTAAAAAGAAACCTATTGCTCCAGTGTCTTCTCTCAAACCCTTATGGTATGAGAGATAATAGCGCTCAAAGTCCCCCCTCCCTCCCCCTTCCCTGTCTGAACGCTGACTGCAGGGGAAGCTGACGTACGACAGTCTTATGTGCATCAGGCGGCTCTGCAGCTGAGCCGAGATAGTGTTTATACAAAATAATTCTGTCACTGAAACGGTCTTCTACGTGTGCTTGGTTTGTGCTTGGTTTGCAAGCACACGTAGAAGACCGTTTTAATGAAATAATTATTTTTTATAAACGTGATTTCGGCAATGCTGCAGAGCCACCTGATGCAAGTAATACAGGATATCCCTGCAGTCAGCGTTCAGTCAGGGAAGGGGGAGAGAGGGGGGAACTTTGAGCGCTATCATCTCTCAGACCATAAGGGTTTGAGAGATGACACTGGGGGCAATACGTTTCTTTTTAACAAAGCTACAATATGGGGATTAGTAATTTGTAAGTATTACTATCCCTTTAAGCCAGTGGTTCTCAATCTTTTTTTTGTTCGGAGAACCCCTAACACATAATATAGAACATTCGGGGCACCCCTAACATATTTCATGTACTTTATCAAGGGCATAATGAAGGTACAATGCATAAATATACAGTTATTATCAGGTCTTATAATCATCATAATAATAAAAGAAAACAATGTGCATAACAATTTCTATAAATCTTTATTTAAAAGTCCATTTTTGTCAGTCTTCACAGAAAACATGGGGCACCCTTAGTTGTTGTCTGTGGTACACTGAAGTGCCACGGCAGCCTGGTTTAGAATCACTGCTTTAAGAGGTTTCAGCCTACAACTCCCATCATCCCCGACCAGTAAACTGTAGTCCCCAACAGCTGAAGTCACAAAAGATTACATTCCCTTATAACACACGAGCTCCAAAAGAAAAAAAAAAAAATGTATATTTATTTTTGTACTTATCCTCATTCATGCAAGACACGTACCCGCAAAGTACTGCTTCACATCCGTAAGGGTTACAGTAACCCCTTTGAGTGCCAGGTTACTCAATGCATTGCTCTGCAAAGCGCTGTGTACCCCTCTTGCACTCAAAGGGTTAAAGTCGACCCTGCCAAGACAAGTTTTGTTCGTTTCACAGAGAATTAAAATCTGCCCACATGCTGCAATAGCCATTTATCTATAAAATAAAGTTTTTTTTGAGAAATTAACCCGTTAAGCACCAGGGATTTTGTACATGGAGGACCAGCGCCACTTTATTCGCTGAGCCAGCACATATGAGCGATCACATGTACCGGCAAGCGGAGGGAAAGGCTGACACGGACTGCTCTGGTCTTGCTGCAGTCAGTTTCAGCCTCTCAGTGCGTGGTGATCATTTAAGTCATGATGTGCACATACTGCGCTATATTTACCGTACATACCACACACTGTGGTATATTTACTATACGCACCACACACTGCGCTATATTTACTATACACATCACACACTGTGATATAGTTACTGTACACACCACATACTGAGCTATATTTACTATACGTACCACACACTGAGCTATATTTACTATACGTACCACACACTGAGCTATATTTACTGTACACACCACACACTGTGCTATATTTTATATATGCACCACATACTGCACTATATTTACTGTACATACCACACACTGTGCTATATATACTATATGTACCACATACTGTGCTATATTTACTGTACTTCCCACACACTGTGCTATATTTACTGTACACATCACACACTGCGCTATATTTACTATATGCACTACATACTGCGCTATAGTAACTGTACACACCACATACTGTGCTATATTTACTATATGCACCACATACTGCGCTATAGTAACTGTACACACCGCAATACTACGCTATAGTTACTATACACACCACATACTGTTCTATAGTAACCGTACACACCACACTGTTTACTATATGTACCACACTGCGCTATATTTACTATATGCACCACATGCTGAGCTATATATATTTACTGTATACACCACATACTGCGCTATATTTACTATATGCACCACATACTGGGCTATATAGTTACTGTATACACCACATACTGCGCTATATTTACTATACGCACCACATACTGTGCTATAGTAACTGTACACACCACATACTGCGCTATAGCTCCTGTAAGCAACAAGTACTATACTATGGTAACTGTACACACCACACACTGTGCTATAGTAACTGTACACACCACATACTGCACTATAGCTTCTGTAAGCAACAAGTACTATAATATAGTAACTGTACACACCACACACTGTGCTATAGTAACTGTACACACCACATACTGCGCTATAGTAACTGTACACACCACATACTGCGCTATAGTAACTGTACACACCACACACCGCGCTATAGTAACCGTATATACCACACACTGCGCTATAGCTACTGTACATAACACGTACTATGCACACCATGCACTACACAGCTTGATCTTATTGCCCAGTCACACCTCAATGCACAGTAATGAGTGTAACCCATAATAACAGAAAACGTCATGGACATTGATCCTCGGAAAAGTAATTATCTGCTTTGGTTCCCAGTAAAACTAATAAAAACAGAGATAATAAGGGCCACACGTAGCCTACTAAACAGGTGCAATTCTGCAGCGAGTGACATGCACCATAGAAGAGAACGGTGCGGCTTTTTTTGTTTGTTTGGTTGTGTTTTTTTGTTAAATGCAATGCGTTGGAGATCTTTCTAGTATTTAAGGAGTTAAAGCCCACATTTAACCCTTTGAGTGCCACAGGGGTACGCACCTCATTGCTTTGCGCTCCTCTGACACTGAAAGGTTTAAATCAATGGGAATTTGTGATATTTTTTTTTTGTCCCTCCTGGCACAGGTTTATCTCCCCTCCAGGGCCGGATTTCCCAATAGGTGGAGTAGATTGGTGCCTAGTGCTCCAAAGTTTGAGGGGTGGTGCCTCAACTGTGCTGGCCACACCCACATTCTGATTGCAGGGTGTGGCCAGGGAAATCTCAGTGTCCATGCAGTCTCTTAACACCTTAATGATGCAGGATGTACATGTACGTCATGGGTGGATGTCCCGAAAGGACCCTTTACGTACATTACGTCATCGATTTCAGAGCTCCCTGTGCGGCTGCCCTTAATCGGATTTAAAAAAAAATGCTCCATGGTCCTTAATGCTGGCCGCGCGATGGTCCTTAAGGGGTTAAATACCCCCTCCTTTTACAGACTAATAATTAACCCCTTGGATGCTATACACTGGATATCTTTATAGCAACCAAGGGGGTTGTAGCTTTTTTTTTTTTTTTTGTCCTGGTTTGTAAGAGGCCAAGGGTATCTTCTGTGTCAGGAAATAGTGCATAGGATTGAGGGGTGTGGTCATGTGATGAATGGGTGTGGCCATGGGTGGAGCTATGGGTGCCTAGGGGAGCCTGGAATGTAAATCCCGCCTTACGCACCTCTCTACCTTTGTGATTCTCAACCAGGGTGCCGTGGCACTTTGGTGTGCCACGGACATCAACTTAAGGTGCCCCATGTTTTCCATGAAGACTAACAAAAATGGACTTTTAAAAAAAGATTTATAGAAATTATTATGCACAATATATTTAGTTTTGTTTTTATGATTATAAAACATAATAATAACTGTATATTTATGTATTGTACCCTTCTTATGCCCTTGATAAAGTACATTAAATAGGTTAGGGGTGCCCCGAATGTTCTAAATTACATGTTAGGGGTGCCCCGAACAAAAAAAGATTGAGAACCACTGCTCTACCTTATCAAACATGGCACTCAGGCCCACATATGTATACAAGAATACTGGAGATATTCTGGAGTAAACCAACTGCACCACAGGGGACAAATATAAATTCCTAAATTCCCTGCACTTGAATAGAGCTTTTTAACCCATGAATGCTAGTTAGGTCTCCACTGCATTGCGAGAAGGAATTTTTATTTGTTCCCTATGGTGTAATAGGTTTGCTCCAGAATTACGCCGTTTTTTTCATACATATGGGCCCGCAATTCTGGGGTATATCAACCGCGCATTAAGGAGCCATATCAATTTATCTTTGATTCACAGGGGCTCTTAACCCCTTGAATGCTGGGTCTCCAAAAATTGCTTTGCAATGTGCTGGATACTTCTAGCACTGTAGGGATTAACCTCTTAAGGACCGTGTGACGTACTATGACCGTCATGGTCCTTATTCCCTTACGGAGCGGTGACGGTCATAGCACGTAATGTACACTTTACTTACAGCGCTCCACCAGAAGAGCTGTAAGTAAAAACGGCATCTAAAATTAACCTCACCAAGACTGGAGAGATCTCGCTTAGACCCCCAAATCGGTGCACCGGTACCGCTAACAGGTCATGTGTACCAGAGCGTCAGCAAGCATCAAAGCAATCCATAACCCTTTGAGTGCCAGAGGGGTACGGAGGAATCCCTTCACTGGAATAGTCTAAAATGAGTGCTTGGTGTTCAGGCACAAGTTTTAGACCATTCCAATGAAGGGATTCCTTGTAAGTAACGAGATCTTGGCACTTCTCAAGCACCACCGTGTCGACCGACACAAATCTGTAAAGCTGTCAGTAGGAGACAGCGAACTTTAAACGCCCGCAACAAACTTTTTTTTTTTACACATTACTAACACTTTAAGGATCAACACTTCTGTGAGCACTGTCATGTAGACACAAGGGGGAGGATAAGATGTGTACATCTGTACACATTTAATGCACATATTCCTGGGGTACAGGCATTACTTTCTGTCATTGAATTCAAGCATGTTTTCTGCACAAAGCAAGGAAATAGCTGAACTTGAAGACGTAACTGACAAACGTTTGGTGCGAGGCAACTTCTTTTGAACATCGATTCTCGTATATCACAAGAAATTAGACAAACGGCAGAGCATTCATTCCTGAACTACACGGATTAATATACAGCATAAAAAGGGAAAATAATAACATTGTAAATATATGTAATAAGTCAAGAAATAAAACACATTTTATATCTTCCCCCTGGCGCCTACATGGCAGTGCTCACAGAAGTGTCAACCCTTAAGCGGGTGACATCAGGCTATCGCCCTTTTCATGTGTGCAACATTCTGATGTAGCTCTTTTGATGGTCACCAAATAGAGGGTGACATTTCAATAGTAAACCTTTGGTCTGATGTTCAGGACAGCCTTATGGCCTATCCCATGCTTACTTTCATTGTCACTGGATTAATCTCTACCACTTCTGCTGGTAGGATATTCCACTTATATACTACACTCTCAATAAAGTGAAACTTTATTACAGTACATCTAAGCCCCCATCCTTCTCGTTTTAGACTATGGCCGCTTGTCCTAACATTTCTATGCCTTTAAAACATACCTCCCTCCTGTACTTTGTTGAAACCCTGTATGGATTCAAATTATTCTTATTTGAAAGTGATCACAGATTGAACTGTTCTTCTCAGTGAACGGCGCTGTTTCCCAGACAGTATGTGTATCTGGCTGTAATGCAAACTGCAATGGCCAGTCACTGAGGAACACACATATGGGCACCAAACCAATGTGATGTCTCACGTGCCTGCCCATC
>CM074724.1:17015499-17035499 GCA_037306005.1 Rhinophrynus dorsalis | reverse complement strand
CGCAGAGACAGACCGCTGTGCGTGCGCGCAGAGACAGACCGCTGTGCGTGCGTGCGCAGAGACAGGCCGCTGTGCGTGCGTGCTCAGAGACAGACCGCTGTGCGTGCGTGCGCAGAGACAGACCGCTGTGCGTGCGTGCGCAGAGACAGACCGCTGTGCGTGCGTGCGCAGAGACAGACCGCTGTGCGTGCGTGCGCAGAGACAGACCGCTGTGCGTGCGTGCGCAGAGACAGACCGCTGTGCGTGTATGTGTACACAGAGACAGGTTGGGGCACTGGTGTGTGTGTGTGTGTGTGTGTGTGTGTGTGTGTGTACACAGAGACAGGTTGCTGTGTGTGAGTGCGGACTGCTGTCCATACACAGGAAGTGTCCTAGTGACTTGAGGAATAAGCCAAAAGGCTTCTGCCCTAATCCTACTGGAGGACAAGGAATGGACAGAGTATCATCCACCTGAATACCTTGCATTGCGTTAGACAACTAGCACTTAACGGGTTTAAGTGGATCCATAACCTTAAGAGAAGTTTAGTTAATTATTAAAGCGGAACTTTCATCTTATATAAAGTCACCCTGCAATAATTAAGCAGGTAGCAACTAGCTTTATAATATATCTATTACCTCTCAAAAGTAGCCGATTATAAAGAAATCCTTTATCTGACAGCCAGGATAGTGCAGTCAGTCCCTTCCAGTTACCTTGTGACACACTGCAATGCCTCTTAGAGGAGACTGGGACTGACAGCACAGGTGCGCAGACAAGATGTCTCTGAATGGATCTAGGCAGAGCCCACACACTGTGATATGAATGGATCTAGTCCACACACTGTGATATGAATGGATCTAGGCAGAGCGCACACACTGTGATATGAATGTATCTAGGCAGAGTCCACACACTGTGATATGAATGGATCTAGGCAGAGGCCACACGCTGTGATATGAATGGATCTAGGCAGAGCCCACACACTGTGATATGAATGGATCTAGGCAGAGTCCACACACTGCGATATGAATGGATCTAGTCCACACACTGTGATATGAATGAATCTAGGTAGCGTTCACACACTGTGATATGAATGGATCTAGGCAGAGCCCACACACTGTGATATGAATGGATCTAGGCAGAGTCCACACACTGTGATATGAATGGATCTAGGCAGAGCCCACACACTGTGATATGAATGGATCTAGGCAGAGCCCACACACTGTGATATGAATGGATCTAGCAGAGTCCACACACTATGATATGAATGGATCTAGGCAGAGTCCACACACTGTGATATGAATGGATCTAGGTACAGTCCACGCACTGTGATATGAATGGATCTAGGCAGAGCCCACACACACTGTGATATGAATGGATCTAGGCAGAGCCCACACACTGTGATATGAATGGATCTAGGCAGAGTCCACACACTGTGATATGAATGGATCTAGGTACAGTCCACGCACTGTGATATGAATGGATCTAGGTACAGTCCACACACTGTGATATGAATGGATCTAGGCAGAGTCCACACACTGTGATATGAATGGATCTAGGCAGAGCCCACACACTGTGATATGAATGGATCTAGTCCACGCACTGTGATATGAATGGATCTAGTCCACGCACTGTGATATGAATGGATCTAGTCCACGCACTGTGATATGAATGGATCTAGTCCACGCACTGTGATATGAATGGATCTAGGTACAGTCCACACACTGTGATATGAATGGATCTAGGCAGAGTCCACACACTGTAATATGAATGGATCTAGGCAGAGCCCACACACTGTGATATGAATGGATCTAGGCAGAGCCCACACACTGTGATATGAATGGATCTAGGCAGAGTCCACACACTGTGATATGAATGGATCTAGGCAGAGTCCACACACTGTGATATGAATGGATCTAGGCAGAGTCCACACACTGTGATATGAATGGATCTAGGCAGAGTCCACACACTGTGATATGAATGGATCTAGGCAGAGTCCACACACTGTGATATGAATGGATCTAGGCAGAGTCCACACACTGTGATATGAATGGATCTAGGCAGAGTCCACACACTGTGATACGAATGGATCTAGTCCACACACTGTGATATGAATGGATCTAGTCCACACACTGTGATATGAATGGATCTAGGCAGAGCCCACACACTGTGATATGAATGGATCTAGGCAGAGTCCACACACTGTGATATGAATGGATCTAGGCAGAGTCCACAAACTGTGATATGAATGGATCTAGGCAGAGCCCACACTGTGATATGAATGGATCTAGGCAGAGTCCACACACTGTGATATGAATGGATCTAGACAGAGTCCACACACTGTGATATGAATGGATCTAGGCAGAGTCCACACACTGTGATATGAATGGATCTAGGCAGAGCCCACACTGTGATATGAATGGATCTAGGCAGAGTCCACACACTGCGATATGAATGGATCTAGGCAGAGTCCACACACTGTGATATGAATGGATCTAGGCAGAGCCCACACACTGTGATATGAATGGATCTAGGCAGAGCCCACACACTGTGATATGAATGGATCTAGGCAGAGCCCACACTGTGATATGAATAGATCTAGGCAGAGCCCACACACTGTGATATAAATGGATCTAGGCAGAGTCCACACACTGTGATATGAATAGATCTAGATAGAGTCCACACACTGTGATATGAATGAATCTAGGCAGAGCCCACACACTGTGATATAAATGGATCTAGGCAGAGTCCACACACTGTGATATGAATAGATCTAGGCAGAGTCCACACACTGTGATATGAATGGATCTAGGTAGAGTCCATACACTGTGATATGAATGGATCTAGGTAGAGTCCACACACTGTGATATGAATGGATCTAGGCAGAGTCCACACACTGTGATATGAATAGATCTAACAGAGCCCACACACACTGTGATATGAATGGATCTAGTCCACACACTGTGATATGAATGGATCTAGGCAGAGTTCACACACTGTGATATGAATGGATCTAGTCCACACACTGTGATATGAATGGATCTAGGCAGAGCCCACACACTGGGGGTGTCTAATAGAATGGAGAATGGTGAGTTTGGTCTGAAACAGAATTAATTAGGATACTGTGCAGAGAATTTGCATAAAATGTCACACTGTCAGCAAAATACAAATTTCTTACAATCTATTTGTTTAGAGGAAGACGGCTAGAACAACAGATAATTAAAATCTACCTATCTGTAAAATAAACTAAACTTGTCTTACACAGGGATATACAAATGCTTCACTTTCAGCTGCTGTGAACTACAACTCTCATCATCCCCAACAGCTGAAGGTGTCCTACAATTGAGTTCCCCCTTCTTTGGGTAAAAGGTTAACTTTAAATGGGCCGATAACAGATGTACAAGCTACAGGGAACATCCATCTGTCATAGACGTAGGAAACGCGTAGAGCACTAAGGGAAACCAGTGTCCTGCGTGATGTGAGCAACACCTCTGGCTCCCATCTCTAGTATCCTGACACCACACACAGACCCACAAACACCCCACCTCCCACACAGACACACACACTCTATAGACACCCCACCCCACACAAACACACTCTATAGACGCCGCACACAAACACCCCACCTCCCACACAGACACTCACTCTATAGACACCCCACACAAACACTCCACCCCCACACAGACACTCACTCTATAGACACCCCACACAAACACTCCACCCCCACACAGACACTCACTCTATAGACACCCCACACAAACTCCACCCACACACAGACACCCACAAACACCCCACTCTTTATACACCCCCCCCCCACACACACACTCTATAGAGACACCCACACACAGACACACACGCACTCTATAGACACCCCACACAAACACACACTCTATAGACACCCCACCCCACACACAAACACACACTCTACAGACACCACACACCTCATCCACAGACCCCAAACACGCACACACCCCCACCCCACAGACACACGCACCACACACACACACTTTGTAATCTGAATCAACTAACTAGGAGAGAGCGGGTATTTCCCCACACGGCCTGCGTGGTGCATTATTGCACATTCACTGTTTGTCTAGGAGCTGGGTGATAGGGAAGTAACACATCAGAGCAAAGTTTACTCTCGATTCCACAGGTCAGTTCCAAACTATCATTACTTCCTGTGATGAGCCTCATCGGATACTAACAACTGTCCTTAAAGGAACAAGGCGGAGAGGTATAAAAAGCCACCTCAGTGCATGTCTAAGAATTGTTGCACGACAATTCATATTTTTAAAGAAGTAAACTCAAGTTTATATATTTTTTTAAACCCCTTGAATGATACAGAGGCCTTCAATGCATTGCAGTTGGTTTACCCCAGAATAACCCCAGTTTGCTTTTATAAATATAGGTCCCTGGGGCATCCTTAACCCTTTGAGCGCCAGAGGGGTACACAACGCATTGCTCTGCAATGCACTGTGTATCCCTCTTGCGCTCAAAGGGTTAATAAACTGAGATGCAATTCTGGAGCAAACCAACTGCACCATAGGAACCAATAAATGTTCACTAAATTCTCATTTATTTTAATTGGCTTGTTTTTAAAGGGATAGTTTATTCTCCTGTGTAAAACAAGGTACCCCTAATGTTGGGGAGGTGTTTAATTCAAATGTTACTGCAGCTCAAACATGAATTTTTTAGGTGCAGTATCACAATGGCCTGAAATGTTACAGTGGTGCTGTTGCTACACTATCCTATGGACAGCTCTGCCTATGACTAAGTGCACTACGGCGTAAGAAACGCATTAGGCGTTTGTCCATTTTTGATCCTGTGTTCCTATGTGAGCTTCATCGTTTATTTTAGAAGCAATAAATAAAAATTTATGAATTTTTATCATTACTACATTGCTGTGGTCTGACGTTTTTGGCGGATGCCATATAAGTGCCTTTTTCCTGCGTCTAGAACAGCTCTGGTCAGCTGACCATAAATCTTCATAAGACAGCGCCACTGTACAATTTCAGTCCTTTGAGATACTGCAGCTAAAAAATTCAAGTTTCAGCTGCAATAACTTTTGAATCAAAGACCTCTCAGTAGTAAGGACACCCTTGTTTTACTCAAGAGAAAAAACCCTGAAATATTTAGGTTTTTTACATATTAAGCATTACTGTAAATACTTTTGAGAAAAAAAAAACACCTCTCAGCAGGAGGGGTACCCTCTGTTGCACACTCCTCTGGAACTCAAATAATTATGGATACCCCTTCCTTACAACAGGTCAGTCAGATACAGTGAATGAGCATCTGATTGAGCTAATTGTGTATAAAAGACCCGTTAAACCTAATAAACTGTAACCCAAACAGCATGCTGCCCTGAATTTAGTGACCTACTCAGAGGTGTAACTAGAAGCCACCGGTCCCTGGTGCAAAAACTGCCATGGGCCCGTCCCCCCAACCACATTGCCACCAGCATTGGCCACCTCCACAATGCCCCCCAATCTCCACATTGCCCCCCAATCTCCACATTGCTCCCAATCGCCACCTACACATTGCCCCTATTGACCCCACCCCGGTGTCCATCTCCTACCTCCCTGGTGGTCCAGCGGCGTGGCAGGAGAGGTCTGTGTCGCCTTCTGCACAGACCTCAGAAGCTGGAGCCCCTACGTGGTCCTCTATTCAGTAATGCAAGTGCTGGGAGATGATGTCATGATGATGTCATCTCACAGCCCTCTGCATTACTAGAGTGCCATAGAGGGACCTCAGCTGCTAGGGGTCTGTGCTGAAGAAGGCTCAGACCTCAGCTTGCTTCTTGCGGGAGCTGGGGAGGGGTCACAGGGGCCAGCCGGGCCCTTGGAGTGGCGGGCCCGGTCACAGGTGCGACCCCTGCAGCCCCTATTGTTACGCCAATGGACCTACCCAACTAATTTACACAGACGAGTAATTACCATGAAAATCATCTGAGGAAATGAGCAAGATCAAAACTACTTAATTACTCAAACCCTACATTAGAGATGAGAATTCCCTAATTTTGTCTTCACATGCAGTTATAATACAAAGATTGGGAAGGTAGAAAGTTTGTCCCTCGTAAGACCCCACCATACTCACTGATCACCAATCACAGGGAGGTAGGTGTGGCTATCAAGAGATCCAGAAATCTCATAGGGATTGGGTTATCTGCAGGGCAAGTACTTAGTTATGGAAAGTTAGTGGAGAGAGAAGGGTCTCTAGCCACATGGCTGTATGGACTTTATGTTAGTTATTTGTTGTTTTGGGTTTACAAATCCGTTAATTAGGTTTATCATAAAAAGAAAAATTATGATTCGGAATCAAGGGTATTTTAACCCTTTAAGGACCAGGGGAGTGTGCAAAACTTTGAAAAGATGACCATTATACTCCCCTCTGATGTAATTATTTAACAAATTTTAAACTTTTGAGTGTCAAAAGGGTTAAGGACAGGGGTGTATACCTCCTCAGTATGTGCCTATCCCAGATCTTCCCCCCCCCCCCATTTTGAAGTATTTCTATTTCGTTAATGGGCTGAAAGAATCTGCCAAGACAAGGAAACAATAACTTCTAATACTAAATAGCGCACAGACAAAAAAAGGGAATCCATCTGCACTGTAATAGTAGAGTTGTGAACGGGAAGCCAACACAATCTACCTGATAAGATGCACTGGAAGACACAAATAGATCTGCTGAAAGAGGTGGATAAAACCATAGAAACTGTGGAATTCATTAACCGCCATATGCTGCATGGAGATAAGGAGTCCATAGCATTTTGTTTGACATGGACACATGTAAAATTAAAAATAGCAGCACGTGCAAATGGTTCGGTTTATTATAGTTTAACCGTCTTGAGTGCCAAAGGGGGTGTCCAATGAATTGTGCAGCAATGTGTTGGACATTCCTCTGGCACTCAAAGGGTTAAATGGGAAGTGCCTCTTCGAGAGAAAAAAAAAAGTGTTTCTTAGTAAGTAAAGCAGGGGGGAATGTAAGCAGCCCACACACTTTAAAATGTGCAGATAGTTTGTGATATTTTTAACATAATCTGAATTCCTCTGTGGACTCTAAATTCGGCTCATCCCCTGTCACTCTTGTCCTTTTCTGTTCCTCCACAGTTCCTGCAATGAGGAAAATAGAGAACCAGATCGTGCTGGACAGGGAGGTCACTGAACATCTTAATTGAGGGAGTTTTCTGTCTGTGACAGAGGAAGTCGGGCTATTTTTACAATACTCAAAGTCTCCATACAGTACTAATTGATCTGAATTACATAGAGGTGGCTTTTCTAAATTGTTTCACAGTTTTGTTTTTCCATTTTATCTTTTTCATTGTGTCTGGTTTCGCAGCCCTACACAGACTGTTTTCTAGGAAAAAGATGTAGATAGCTCCGACATAGACTATGGGGACGTCGTAAATGCTCCCGCTCCACAAATCCATCTTGCTAAAACTGACATTCTGTATAACTCGTTATGCCGCTTTATCCTCCAATATAATTACACTACGCATCATTGTGATATATATGAAGAATTAAATTGGCTGACACTCGAAACTAGACGTGCCCTTCAGCCCTCTTGCCTGGTTTATAGCCACTTCTCTAGGAAACTACCAGAGCCGTATGTATTGGCAAGAGAGCGTGCAGTTCACACGCTGGATTCCTCTGTCAGAGGAGGAGGTGGTAACGGGGAACGAATGGGAGAGGCGAAGATTGACAGGCTGCGGTACAGCAGCCTGTCCTGAACGGACGTCACACAGTTACATTAAAGCGAAACTTTCATGCTAATAACATTGCCCCCCATCCCAATATATTTCTAACCCAGCGATTTGTGAAGTCATACTGTCCTTAAGCTCAATAAGTCAGTGTTATTGCCGAACACTTCTTCGGCAGGAACCAGAGGAAGTTACTGACCGCGCAGACACACTTACCGCGCAGGCACACAGGCCTTCTCTTGTAAGCCCTGTGCAGCCCGATGCCTGCCAATGAAGTGGGTTTTTCAGCAGTAATGCAGACTTATTGAGCTTAAAGACAGTTAGACTTTGAATATCACTAGGTTAGAAATATATTGGGGGGGGCGATGTTATTACCATGAGAGTTCCACTTGAAAGGGTCAGTAATGTCCCTTAAAAAATATTTAGAGATAGTTTCTTTTTTTTAATCACTACCTAACTGCCACAAACACCATCTCTCAAACCGTAGTGGTTTGAGAGATATAGGGATTCAAAGTCCCCCCTCCCCTTCTCCTGACATCAGCGTCTAGCTGACAGCAGGCGGCTCTGCAGCAGAGCCGAAATCGCGTTACTTATAAAGAATTCATTCATTGGAAATGTCTACAAAGTGTGCTTGCAAACCAGGAACATTTTGCAGACCTTTCCAATGAATTAATTCTTTTTAAGAGCCCCCCCCCCCCCTGAGTCGTACGACTCGAATCTCCTGCCGGCAGCTTTACAGCTGACATCAGGAGAAGGGGAGGGAGGGGCTTTGAATCTCTATATCTCTCAAACCATAGCGGATTGAGAGATGGGGTTTGTTGCAATTAGTTTCTTTTTTTGATCACTACCTATCGCTAAATATTTTTTATGGGACATTACTGTCCCTTTAAAAAGCAAATACATCTGTCAATACAGTATTATCTATATACTAGTTGAACAGCCCGTTACACGGGCCATAGTGCCACTGCCACCCGGTCGAGGGGCAGTCACGGCCAGTAGAGACTGCTGTGCCACGGCTGATACAGAGCTGGACGCTCCTTCGGAGCGCCCAGCTCTGTATCAGCCGTGGCGCGGGCAGTCTCTACTGCGCATGACTGCAGCACGCGCATCAGTGTCTACTGAGCATGACGTGGCGTTACACACATTTTAGAGAATTATTATATAGGATATAAAAGAAGACTTCTGTGTGCCTGGCAAAACACACCCAGGGGCGGCAGTGAGGAGGAGTTACTGTTCCCATTGGGTGATTCAATGGGGGCGTGATTGTCATAGGCGTTGCAGTGGCCGAAGCTAGGTACCTATGTGTGTGTCTATGTATGTATATGTGTGTGTGTGTGTGTGTGTGTGTGTGTGTGTGTGTGTGTGTGTGTGTGTGTGTGTGTGTGTGTGTCTATCTTTAATAATATGTATCTGTCTGTATATGCATATATGTGAGTATGTATGTATTAACATCTGTATGTGTGTGTCTCTATATATGTATGAATGTATGTATCTGTGTGTGCATCTGAATGCCAGCTATTTTACTGCTTCGTTTTACATTACTAAATACAAACAATAAAATAAAGGACGGGCAACGCTGTCCCAAACTGCTACTTTAAAATAAATAAACTAGTTAAAATGTATTGGCATGTAAGATTCATATAAGAAGCACTTTGCTGGAGGTGACAATTCCCCTTTAAGTGTTAGCGAGGTCTGCAATGCATTGTGAAGCCATTCGCAATACACTGCAGACCTCTCTAGCATTCAATCCTTTGAGTGCAATGCGATGTGTTGGATACCTACCCGGCACTGAACAGGTTAAATCAACAGGACACTTTACATCCTCCCTGTGGTGCAGCTGGTAATTGTACCACTTTCCCCTTTATACAGACCCAACAGGACCAATCTACCTATGTGGAGCTCAGAGTGAGAACACGCAGACAGGCTGGAAAATAAAACGTAACCCTTTGAGTGCCAGAGGGGTACGGAACGCATTGCTTTGCAATGTGTTCCGTACCCCCTGGCTCTCAAAGGGTTAATTAAAGAAAGTGCCTGTGTGTTTGCTCTGTCTGCGTCATTTCCATAGTTGATCTTGACTGGCGCTTTGAATACCTGCTGGGTCGGTAAGTGTGGAAGTAAACAGAACTTGGCACGCTTCTCTCCTCATCCCCATTCCTCTTACCTTGCTCACAGTACAGCATGCCCAGCTGGTGCCGTGACTCTGTGGAGAGGGCGGCAACAGTAGTCTACTCCACCATCAGTTCACAGCATTTTTTTTAAGCCTACTCAATGTGCTACTTATAAGGGAACAGATATCTAGGAGTAAGTGGCTCTTAAAGGGACATTATGACCTCAAAACAATTGGTTATTATGAGGATTTCAAAACCACCTATACGGAGTTATTTAAATGGATAAATAATGTTAATAAGGCATGCCATGCAGGTATTTCCTGTCTTATCCCTACATTACCTCCCCCACTCACTGACACTGCTCAGCAATGCATTACCCCCCTCCCCTAGCACTGACTTCCTGTCTTATCCCTACATTACCTTCCCACTCACTGACACTGCTCAGCAATGTATTACCCACCTCCCCCAGCACTGACTTCCTGTCTTATCCCTACATTATCTTCCCACTCACTGATACTGCTCCGTAATGCATTACCCACCTCCCCTAGCACTGACTTCCTGCCTTATCCCTACATTACCTCCCCACTCACTGATACTGCTCCATAATGCATTACCCACCTCCCCTAGCACTGACTTCCTGCCTTATCCCTACATTACCTCCCCCACTCACTGACACTGCTCAGCAATGCATTGCCCACCTCCCCTAGCACTGACTTCCTGTCTTATCCCTACATTACCTCTCCACATACTGACACTGTTCAGCAATGCATTGCCCACCTCTCCTAGCACTGACTTCCTGTCTTATCCCTACATCACCTCCCCACTCACTGACACTGTTCAGCAATGCATTACCCACCTCCCCTAGCACTGACTTCCTGTCTTATCCCTACATTACCTCCCCACTCACTGACACTGCTCAGCAATTCATTACCCACCTCCCCTAGCACTGACTTACTGTCTTATCCCTACATTACCTCCCCACTCACTGACACTGCTCAGCAATACATTGCCCACCTCCCCTAGCACTGACTTCCTGTCTTATCCCTACATTACCTCCCCCACTCACTGACAATGCTCAGCAATGCATTACCCACCTCCCGTAGCACTGACTTCCTGTCTTATTCCTACATTACCTCCCCACTCACTGACACTGCTCAGTAATGCATTACCCACCTCCCCTAGTACTGACTTCCTGTCTTATTCCTACATTACCTCCCCACTCACTGACACTGCTCAGCAATGCATTGCCCACCTCCCCTAGCACTGACTTCCTGTATTATCCCTACATTACCTCCCCACTCACTGACACTGCTGAGCAATGCATTACCTACCTCCCCTAGAACTGACTTCCTGTCTTATCCCTACATTACCTCCTCCACTCACTGACACTGCTCAGTAATGTATTACCCACCTCCCTTAGTACTGACTTTCTGTCTTATCCCTACATTACTAGTAGGAAGAGAAAACTGTAATTGATTTACCCATTTAAGTGCCAGAGGGGTACGCAATGAATTGCTTTGCAATGTGCTACGTACCGCTCTGGCACTCAAAGGGTTAAATAGCAATCTTATCTACCTGAGCACTAGACAGGTCCCCAATGCACTGCCTACAGGAGGTTAAAGGGGAACTTTCACCTCTGAATGATTCTGGCCTCTTCCATTCCTTTGTGTCTCCTGTTTGTAGTGATATGTGTTTTTTGCCTGATAAAAGACAAATACATCTGAAAAAGAACGAAATCTTAAAGAATGGCAAAAAGATAAAATGTATGCATGCAAGTGCTCGCAGTCTGGCTGGTAAGATGGGGGAACTAGAAATGATTGCAGTACATGAGCAGTATGATCTGATTGGAGTGTCTGAAACCTGGTTAGATGATACATATGACTTGGCAGTCAATCTAGAGGGTTATTCACTTTTTAGGAGGGACAGGGTTAATAAAAGGGGAGGAGGGGTATGCCTATATGTAAAGCAGGCCTTAAAACCTAGTTTAAGGGAAGATATAAATGAAGGGTCCAATGAAAAGGTAGAGGCCTTGTGGGTTGAAATACACACTGGGGGCACACATAATAAAAAGATATTGGTGGGGGTTTGCTACAAGCCACCTAATGTTGGGGAGTTGGAGGAAGCCCAACTTTTACTGCAAATGGAAAAGGCTGCTAGGTCAGCAAAGGTAATTTTCAAAGATAAAAATGCACAAGAGTCATGGAATGTATTTAAAATGCTCTTGGGCAAATATACACGTCAATATATACCATTGGGGAATAAGCACAAGAGAAGTAAAGCAAAACCAATGTGGATTAATAATGTGGTTAGCAGGGAAATGAGAAATAAAAAGCAGGCTTTAAAGGTGTTTAAGTCAAATGGGTCAGATGCATCATTTAAAAAATATAAAGAATGTAATAAAATCTGCAAACAAGCAATTAAGCTAGCTAAAATAGAAAATGAGCGAAACATTGCAAATGAGAGCAAGAAAAACCCTAAACAATTCTACAAGTATATTAACAACAAAAAAGTTAAGGTTGATATTGGTCCTCTTAGGACTGAAACAGGTGAATTGATTAGTGAGGATAAAGCTATGGCTGATACCCTAAATATGTTCTTTGCTTCAGTATATACAAAGGAAGCAGAAATGACATGCCGTGGGCAAACAGACAAAACCATGGAATTTCCTCCAACATCTACATGGCTTACTGAGGACAAGGTCCAAAAGAGACTGGAAAGGGTTATAGTGAATAAAGCGCCTGGACCGGACGGTATACACCCAAGGGTACTTAAGGAACTTAGTTCAGTAATAGCAAAACCATTATACTTAATATTTATTGATTCGCTTTCATCAGGCATAGTGACCTGTGATTGGAGGAAAGCTGATGTAGTTCCATTGTTTAAAAAGGGAGCAAGATCCAAACCAGGAAATTGTAGACCTGTGAGCTTGACTTCCATAGTGGGTAAGATACTAGAAGGGTTATTAACTGACAGTATTCAGAACTATGTGAAGACAAACAATATCATTAGTAGGAATCAGCATGGTTTCATGAAGAACAGATCATGTCAGACTAATTTACTTGCATTTTATGAAAGAGTGAGTAGTAATTTGGACAGGGGAATTGCTGTTGATGTAGTGTACTTGGATTTTGCAAAAGCCTTTGACACAGTGCCTCACAACAGGTTACTGCATAAATTAAAAGGCTTCGGTTTGGGTGGTGTTATCTGTAAATGGATTGAGGACTGGTTAAATGATAGATGGCAGAGAGTTGTTGTAAATGGAACTTTTTCAAATTGGTCTAGGGTTGTAAGTGGGGTGCCGCAGGGTTCAGTCCTGGGCCCAATGCTTTTTAATTTGTTTATTAATGATCTAGAAGTAGGAATTGAAAGTAGCATCTCAATCTTTGCTGATGACACTAAGCTATGTAAGAAAATACATACAGAGATCGATGTTTTTTCCCTACAGAAGGATTTAGATAAACTAAGTGAATGGGCAGAAAAGTGGCAGATGTCATTTAATGTAAGGTTATGCATTTGGGTTGTAGAAACAAACTTGCTACATATACTCTAAATGGGAAACAACTTGGGAAATCCTCATTAGAGAAAGATTTAGGTGTACTGATAGACAATAGTCTTCACAGCAGTGTGCAGAGTCACTCAGCTGCTGCAAGAGCAAATAGGGTACTAGCCTGCATAAAAAGAGGTGTAGAAGCAAGGGATGCTAATATTATCCTACCTCTGTATAAATCCTTGGTTAGGCCTCATCTAGAATATGGAGTACAATTTTGGGCGCCTGTTCTAAAAAAAGACATTACTGAACTGGAAAAGGTGCAGAGACGTGCAACAAAACTGATAAAGGGATTTGAGGATCTGAGTTACAAAGAGAGACTAGCCAAACTGGGTTTGTTTACATTAGAAAAGAGACGTCTAAGGGGTGATATGATTACCATTTACAAATACATTCAAGGTCAATACAAAGAACTATCCAATTAATTATTTATGCAAAGAGCTGAGCTAAGAACAAGAGGTCATTCATTAAGACTTGAGGAAAGGCGCTTTCGACTAAAACACAGACAGGGATTCTTTACAGTAAGGGCGGTAAGGCTATGGAATTCTTTGCCTCGGGATGTTGTGCTTGCAGATAATGTAACTGCATTCAAAAAAGCAATGGATGCCTATCTAGCACAGAACAATATTGACAGTTATGACAGATGGCTTCAAAGCAAATAGGATATTGAGCCGGGGAACTGACACACACACACACACACACACACACACACACACACACACACACACACCCCTACACTGGAAATTGCTCCAGAGGGCTTTTTTGTTGCCTTCCTCTGGATCAACAGGGGTGTTATTGGCATGGGCTGGACTTGATGGACGCATGTCTTTTTTCAGCCTTATCTACTATGTTACTATGTAAATTGATCTAAGTTAAGCAGTAGAAACATGAAAATAGTACCTGATGACGCAACGGCACTTAGAGCTCTCCCGCTGTGCACCGTATGGTGCAGAAGACACTCCCACAGGGCTTCTCACTGAATGCTCCATCCAGCCCCTCAATCCTACGTCAAGCCCTTGTAAAACCATGTGACCTGGCACGCACCTTGAATCCTGCGCATCCAGGTCATGTCTGTGAGATGCGAGCACTTTCATGTACAGCGCTCCTACTGTTTGAATAAGCAGCCAAGTAGCCTATGCAGTGTTATTTTTTTGCCAAGATGCTACCAGTGTCCCCTGTGATCGCACTAGAGGATTATTCATCTCTACGTTACGCAGAACAAAAAAAAAAAAAAAAATTAGGGGACGTCTTTTCCTCTGTCACTGACAAGACACAGGAAGAACTGGCGCATGCGCTCTGTTACTTTTTTTGGCAAGATGGCGCCGCTCTCCCTGGTCTTACAGCGAACTTACAAGGTACAATTGCATAACATAGTGGGATAGCAGGGATGTTATATACACACAAAGAGTATCATGTTGGGCATATTTTCCACAATAGGTGTAGTTATATGAAGCTGAAAGTTCCGCTTTAACAGCCCAACTGCAATCAGTGAGAATTTGGGGAATCTTATTTCTACTTAATGGTGCCGTTTGGGTTTCTCCAGAAGTAACCTTTTATTCTGACTTTATATAGTCTACAAAAACCTAATATATTTATTTATATATTATATAAACTGCATATGCTGTTTTTTTCACCATCTTTAACTATTTTTAAGCACTTATGTTCTTGACAGTGAGGTCACAATGTCTAAATCCGATGAGTATTCTGTCTGTAACAAAGGAACTTGGGATATCTATACAATGTTGCAGTCTCCCTGCAGCACTAATTGGTCTGTATGCTGTAGAGGCAGCTTTTCTACATTGTTTAACTTCAGCCACACACACACACACAACTAGCATGTTTGTCACGATGCAGTCATGCTCAGTAGAGACTGCCCGTGTTCGGCCCAAGTTCGACTGAACATGATTGCATCATGTGTGTGAGGCAACGCAAGACTGCATCGCGTGGAGCAGTGAGGTAGCGCTGGCCTCCTAACCCCCTGAGTGCCAGAGGTGGCACTCAAAGGGTTAACATTACCTGGACCTTTGCCCGTGTACACGGGCTTTTACACTAATAATAATAGGTGAATTAAATTACACGCAACTTGGTGTTATATTTTATGTACTTGCTGACTATGTAAAGTCAAAATAAAGGGTTACTGTTCCTTTAAGTCCCTAGTTACTTTATTTTGAACCGGGAAAGAACTATGTAAGAAAAAAAAAAAACCACCACCACAAAGCCGTATTCTACAGACTTAACCCTTTAAGCACCAGAGGCGTGTGCAAAGCATTGCCTGGCCCTAAACGGTTAAAGTGAAACACCTTTTAACAACATCGGACCATGTTTTGAAAAAAAGAAAAGCGGAGTGGTTCTGGGGCAAACCATTTGCACAATAGGAGAGAACTATAAATTTCCAAATTTATGGAATTTTTTTTTTAGCTCTCCCCTGTAGTGAGAATGGTTTGCCCCAGAATTCCTCCATTTGTCTTTTGAAACATACGGCCCTTAGTACCCAGCATACAGCTGTGCCGGCCATGATCCATAAACTGCTGTGTATATAAAGAAAAAATCTCTCAAACCGTTGATTTAACCTTTTGAGTGCCAGAGGGGTACGGAACGCTTCGCTCTGGCACTCAAAGGGTTAAATAATTAAAATATAGGTAACAAATATATAGGCAATTTTGAAAGTATTTTCAAAGTCACCAAAGTTGGAATAATGTGTTAATTATACTTTACGCTCATTGCTTTTTAGCTGCGCAGTTCCCCACAGACCTAAAACCACAATGTGTGAGATAAGATCCGCTGATTACGTTTACACGGGTAATAGAATCCAACCCATTACCTGCTAAAACAGTCCGCAAAAAGGCACTCCGCTTTAATGGGCCAAAATTGAATCCCTGTAACTAAAACCTCTCGAGTGTCTTCAGTGAATACAGCTTTACTTGATTGTATGAGAAAAACACAATCCACTCATTCACAGTTTAAGTATAAGGCACTGTTCACACGGGCAAAAACAAAACAAAGCACCTCTAAAGCCGTGTGAAAGGGATAGTAATACTTAGTTTTATCTTTATTTTATTTTGTAGGCATTAAAAAAACATGAAGAACGATAGAAGTCTTATCTCTCAAACCTTTATGGTTTGAGAGATATTCACAAGCAAAGTTTCCCCTCACTGACAAAAACGGTCAAGTCTGCCATCTAGCTGTCAGATTTGGAATCCGGTCCACAGATCAATCGGTGGCTCTTCAGCAGAGCGGAGATCAAAAGATATAAAAATAACTATTTCATTGGAAGGGTCTTAAAAAGTGTGTTTGCAAACCAGGCACACTTTGTAGACTATTCAAATGAAGTAGTTCTTCTTATATCTCGAGATCTCGGCTCTGCTGTAGAGCCACGGCCGGTCCGCGGACCAGATTCCAATTCTGACAGCTAGATGGCAGACTTGACCATTTTGGTCAGTGAGGGGAACTTTGCTTACGAGTATCTCTCAAACCATAAAGGTTTGAAAGATAAGACTCGCTGGTGTTCAGGCACACGTTTTAGACCATTCCAATGAAGGGATTCGTGGTAAATAACGAGATCTCGACACTTCTCAAGCGCCTCCGTGTCGACCGACACGAATCTCCTGCTGACAGCTTTACAGCTGTCGGTAGGAAACAGCGAACTTTAAACGTCTGTATCTCTTAAACCATAGCGGTTTGAGAGATACGTTTTTTTGCATTTAGCTCTTCTATATGCAAAAAAACTTTTTTTTGGACATTACTAACACTTTAAGGATTACTTTAGAATATGCCACTTCCGAAAGGTAATAAAAGTATTATGAAGCTGGTCGCGATATGCTTAATTACTACAGGGAGACTTTATCCTAAGGGAACGATCTGCTTTATGTCATGCAGGAGCTGAAATGAGCACGACATGAGAATCTCGCCTCTTTGATGCGTTTGAATATTAATAGTACTCTTGGAATTATGGCTACTGAAGGATATAGATAAACTATGTTGTAATCCCAAGATATTAGCCTGGCATCTGTTGCTACTGGTCTGGGGTCTTTTTCCCTTGCGTGCAACACTGGTAGTTTGTATTGTATCTGGATGCTATGAGGTCTGTTTCGAGGAGACTCCATCTTTTTACCAGATATAGAAGATCTCCTGTTCGGTTTGACTGTCATCACCTGAGAGACTCTGCTTCCCAGTTCTATATTCCCGGGATGAAGTTCACCGATATGGCCAGTATGTCCATCTCTGTCTACTTCAGACTTATTTGAACTTTCAACCATCGTGCTTTGCTTTCGGTTGCCCCCTAGTGATTTATACATGCCACTGTATTCATATTATCACATTGGATCCGACTAGGATGGTCCTTCAATAGTTTGTCCAAGGAGAGAACTGTGTGTACTGCCCTGAGGAGATGCCTCTTGTTCCAACCCTAGCTTCTAGGTAGTGAGGTGATTGCAAACGGCTCCATATCCTGAGAGGCTGGCATCCCTGGCGAATATCATCCATTTTAGGACCGAAAACTATTTACCATTTTGTACATTCTGTTCAGTTACCCACCACTTTGATGTGTCTCTGGAGCCAATGATATGCAACCATTTAGTGTTTGTAGGTTTTTGTAACTGGTCTAATAGCAAGAGGAGAGTGGTAAAATGGGCATAGGAAAGGAAGGAGTTTTCAGATCTATTAAGTGCCCACTACTGACAGAGGGCATTTTACACCATGGTCCATATCCCCCACTAGTTGCAACAGAAATTAATCTTCATTTTTCTGTGAGTGTGTGCCACTTTATTCCAGTTTGTTACTGTGCTGGGCAAACATTACCACGCCCTGTGCTACGACTGAATCTAGACTGAGCCCACATGCCAGGGCATTTCTAATAACACAGCTAGGGGTAAGCTTGTCATCAGACACAAAGCATTCTACAGAAATCAATCCTCATTACGAAATCTAGGAATATTTTACCTTTCTGTAAAAGAAAGTAAACTTGTCTTTAACTACGTCAGTAATGAGAAGTGCTCACAGCAGGTATGTATAGGATTGTGCAGAACAGCTAAAATGACTGTCAGATGCAACATAGCACAAAGCAAGTGCCAAGTACTGTTACACCTTTTTGGGAAAAACTCTGAAAATTCTGGATTCGCTTTTTACAGATAAAGCCCATATCAAATTGCACCTGTCTCACAATAATATATATTTCATGACTGGGAAATCTCTGAGTTCGACCAAAATCTCAGGGTGCAGAGCCAAATTCTAAGATGAGAGTCCTCTAGTATATGAGGTATACATTGTACTGCTCATTTAATATCCAGGTTAGTGAAATTTCTTCAGAAAGACAAAAGGAGAAGTCCTTATACACTCACAAGGCCAGCAGAAGTGATATCAGAAGTGTAGAATGTTATAGTGTATAAGAAGTGATATATCAGAACTGTAGAATGTTATAGTGTATAAGAAGTGATATCAGAACTGTAGAATGTTATAGTGTATAAGAAGTGATATATCAGAACTGTAGAATGTTATAGTGTATAAGAAGTGATATCACAGAACTGTATCATGTTATAATGTATAAGAAGTGATATCACAGAACTGTAGAATGTTATAGTGTATAAGAAGTGATATCACAGAAATGTATCATGTTATAGTGTATAAGAAGTGATATATCAGAACTGTAGAATGTTATAGTGTATAAGAAGTGATATATCAGAACTGTAGAATGTTGTAGTGTATAAGAAGTGATATCAGAACTGTAGAATGTTATAGTGTATAAGAAGTGATATATCAGAACTGTAGAATGTTATAGTGTATAAGAAGTGATATATCAGAACTGTAGAATGTTATAGTGTATAAGAAGTGATATCACAGAACAGTAGAATGTTATAGTGTATAAGAACTGATATCACAGAACTGTATCATGTTATAATGTATAAGAAGTGATATCAGAACTGTAGAATGTTATAGTGTATAAGAAGTGATATCAGAACTGTAGAATGTTATAGTGTATAAGAAGTGATATCACAGAACTGTAGAATGTTATAGTGTATAAGAAGTGATATCACAGAACTGTAGAATGTTATAGTGTATAAGAAGTGATATATCAGAACTGTATCATGTTATAATGTATAAGAAGTGATATCAGAACTGTAGAATGTTATAGTGTATAAGAAGTGATATCAGAACTGTAGAATGTTATAGTGTATAAGAAGTGATATCACAGAACTGTAGAATGTTATAGTGTATAAGAAGTGATATCACAGAACTGTAGAATGTTATAGTGTATAAGAAGTGATATATCAGAACTGTAGAATGTTATAATGTATAAGAAGTGATATCACAGAACTGTAGAATGTTATAGTGTATAAGAAGTGATATCACAGAACTGTAGAATGTTATAGTGTATAAGAAGTGATATCACAGAACTGTAGAATGTTATAGTGTATAAGAAGTGATATATCAGAACTGTAGAATGTTATAATGTATAAGAAGTGATATCACAGAACTGTAGAATGTTATAGTGTATAAGAAGTGATATCACAGAAATGTATCATGTTATAGTGTATAAGAAGTGATATATCAGAACTGTAGAATGTTATAGTGTATAAGAAGTGATATCACAGAACTGTATCATGTTATAATGTATAAGAAGTGATATCAGAACTGTAGAATGTTATAGTGTATAAGAAGTGATATCACAGAACTGTAGAA
>CM074724.1:16587999-17012999 GCA_037306005.1 Rhinophrynus dorsalis | reverse complement strand
CACATACACAATCAAACAGTTAGTCACATGTCATATGCAATCATACAAATACCATCACACACCATACTGTCATACAACATATATAATGTCACACAACATACTATCAAACAGATATAAACCAGATATTCTTAGGACATCAGCCTCAGTGTCACCCCCCCATACCTTTTGTGTCATCCACCAGTCTGTCATGTAAACGCCATCACACAAACTTGACAGGTCACAAGATATACACAACATATCTTTGCTTATCTCAAACACACACATACACACACACTCATACACCCTGTCACACACCTTAACTACAGACACATACAATCTTCATATTTGCCATGTCATGCACAAAACACCTTGCCCTACACACAATCATACATGTTACACACTATACCTTCCATGTCACACAATATACATACCATAATCTGCCAAATCCTTCACACACAAATAACACTGAACAACATGCCCACAGAAACACAAAACTACACACCATACCTGCCATATCACACAACACACACATCATAAGCTGCCAAATCCCCAGACAAAAAAACCCTCATACTCCTTGACTCACAAATACCATAACAAACCATAAAATCATATATCATACCTGCTATGTCACACAATGTAAATGCTGTTTCACAGACTATAAGTATCATGTCACACAATATACAGTTTCACACACCATACCTGCCATGTCACACAATATACCGTTTCACAAGACCATCAATCATCATACGCGATGTCTCACACCATACATACACAGACACATACTATCACACTAACATTCTATAGGAAGTGACGCAACCACCATTCTCACTGTGTCTGATTTACTAAGAAAAAATAGTCATCCTAGCGCTAACCTAATGCACCACAGGGGAGAAATAAATATTGACACGGATATAACTGAAGCTTTTAACTCCCTGTGTGCTAGCAAAGACTCCAGTGCATTGTGAAAAAATGTATCTCAAGTATTCAAAAGGGTTAAAAAGCTGCAGTTAAATCAACCCAAATTTGGACCACTTCCATTTGTCCTCTAAGGTCCAGCTGGACTGCACCAGAATTTCTCCTATGTACACAAACATAGAGACACACTCCGCACCCCCTCAAAAATGACTGTTATACATGCACACAAAGCCATACACACATAGGGCCCTATGAATAAATACAGGGAGGTGCAATTCTGGGCTAAACCAATGGCAACATAAATATTCCCAAGACACCTAAATTATCTAAATGTGGATGTTTAACCCTTGGTATGCTAGGTGTCCAACGCATTACATAGCAGTAAGTTGGAAACCTCTCTAGCATCCAAAAGGTTACAGGTTCCTTTAAAATCAATTCAAATTTGTGTTTGTCCCCTGGGGTTAAACTGGTATTCAGTAATTTATGCGCCTCTCCATTTGTATACATAGGGCACAATTGTGACACACACTCTGTCCCCAAAAAGGAACCAGAGAGGCTGATGTACTACGAAACTGGTGTAATTCTGGAGCAAACCAAAAGCACCACAGGGAACAAACAATCAAGCTGATTCGAATGGGTCTTGTAACCTCTTAAATGCTAGAGAGATTTCCTAAGTATTGTAAAAACAATGATTTTGGAAGCCACATACATTTAAGGGGTTAAATACCACAATTATATAAACGGGGATTTCTGACATTGTTATTTGACTTTAATAATACAATGGATTTGCTTCCGAATTTCATCACGTTTCCTTAACCCCTTAAGCGCCAGAGGAGTAGGTAACGCATTGTCTCCTTTGGTCATTAAGGAGTTAATCCGTGTCTCCCACACTCACCAGGATATAAAGACACAAACACTGACCTGGAGGCACAGACAGTGACGAGGCGGACTCTATTTTCCGTTACACATACTCAGGCAAGGGACAGACCTTATGCTTGTTAAAGACTCAGACTCCGGTCCCGGTTCTTTCCCTACACGGACTCCCGGGCTCCCCGGTCCCGGATCAGCCTTTCACCGTGGATCCATCCCGGCCGCACTGACTGACACATCAACAAAGATGGCTGCCGTGCCGTCAGCTCCTGCACCCGCCCTGACCAATCAGCGCAACCTTTCATCGTGACGTCAGCACACACCTTGCTCTACCCCCTTCAAGGCACAGAGGGCAGCAAGGTGACAGGTTTAACCCTTTTAGTGCCAGTTGCGTAACCCTCTGGAGCTCAGTGGGTTAACCCCTACACATCTGGGGTCCGGAGTGATAACAAATCTTCCTGATAATGATGTTAGTTACAGTACGATACCCAAGAGCCCCTCTTATAGACCCAAATCCCTTTTTCAGTCTGATGTCCCTCTTTTTATGAGATCACACAATGTAGAGTGTATGTAAGGGTATCACATTTCTCCACAGCTTACCTTTCAAATGGCCAAAGAGGGACGTTTGTGTTTTGGTGTTGCTGGGGGCGGGGCTGGTGGGTGGGGCATTACCGAGTATTTTTAGGTTATTTCATGACCTATTCACACTTCTTTGTGTAACTGAATAAATGATTTAGAACAAGACCAAAGTGTTTTAATCACACAGACTAATTTATACACACATCTACTGAAGTATATACAAACGTTAATGTGCGTTGTATTGTTGTGGAGCAATTTAATACACTAATATATACACCACACAGTCTGAACTACTAAAAAGAGGGACAGAGGGATTTGGCTCAAAAAGAGGAACAGTCCCACCTAAAGAGGGACACTTGGGAGGTATGCCACAGCAATAAAGCTCACACTATTTTTTTATATAAATCTCAGTGTATGTGGTTATAGGCCAGTCTGTGTAAATTTGAAAATTTAGTCTTATTCTAAATAATGCATTCAGTTACAGAGAGGTCTATTTAGGGTTGCCACCCTGCCAGTATTTTACCGGTAGGCCGGTAAAAAATTGGCTTCTGTCCAGTGTTAAGTCTATGGAGAGAATGCCATGGCCGGTATTTTTTTTTAAGAAAAGGTGGCAACCCTAGGCCTATTAATAGGTCACAAAGTAACTTAAAGGGATAGTAATGTTTCATAATAAAAGCAGCTCTAATTAATCATCATAGTACTTGGACTTTGGAGAGTGTTATTTCAATTATGTCAGAGTTGTAGTTCAAGAGTAATTCAATGATAAAGTATCCCCTCCTGCCCCTTTTACTGATGTAACACTGCTCAGCCAGATCAGAAGGGAGGTGCCCAGGTAGATTGCAGAGAGGGACAATCTTCAATTAAGATAAGGGGAAAAACCTGAAAGACTTGTCACGGGGGGGGGGGCTTTCATTGTTCTCATAGGAAGAAGATTGTCCCCTTCTGTTATCTGTCTGATCTATGGACTGCATTCCACATCTGAGAAGAGATGGCTTACACTAGGTAAAAGGGGCGGGAGGGGAACTTTGCTTGTGAATATCTCATAAACCATAAAGGTTTGAGAGATAAGACATATCATTCTTCATGTTTTTTTTAATGCCTAAAAATAAAATAAAGATAAAACGAAGTACTACTATCCCTTTAAACACTCTTGGTAGTACATATAATTTATATCAGCTAAACAAAGCCTGATCATTGTGAATCTGATTTATACAGTTACAGCTTATTGACCTGCGATAGATGTTATCAATAGACTGATGATTGATCACTGGGAGTCCCATTTGGACGAAATCATTATTTTAGTGATTGTGATAGATAGATAAATAGATAGAATGATAGATAGATAGATAGATAGATAGATAGATAGATGGACAGACAGACATAATTGTGAGTCACATTTGGAGAAAAGTGTATTTGTGATTGTGATAGATAGATAGATAGATAGATAGATAGATAGATAGATAGATAGAATGATAGATGGACAGACAGACATAATTGTGAGTCACATTTGGAGAAAAGTGTATTTGTGATTGTGATAGATAGATAGATAGATAGATAGATAGATAGATAGATGGACAGACAGACATAATTGTGAGTCACATTTGGAGAAAAGTGTATTTGTGATTGTGATAGATAGATAGATAGATAGATAGATAGAATTATATATGGACAGACAGACATAATTGTGAGTCACATTTGGTGAAAAGTGTATTAGTGATTTAGACCGATTGTGAGCACTTTTTGGAAAACAGTATATGGTAGATAGATAATTTTTAAACTTTAGTACTTGTTAACATAGATAGACTCCCATTAAGGAAAAGTACTATATTAATGACTGATGACATGGTAGATAACTAGACTGCTCAACATTAAACTACAACACCAGGAAGCAGTAGACTTGGAGCTATGCAAATTGCACCAAGCAAAGGTTTCCTGAGATACAGTTTGTAAGTGATTAAAGTTCCCCTGTGATGGGTCATGTGGACAGCAGGTTAGATGGGTATAAAGGTCATCGGCGGGGCCAACGAGCTGTTAGTTATGAAGACTTTTATAGATACAGTAAACACTCCTACACTGAGCAAACTAATACACTGGCTGTGTGCCCCTGACTGCAACTAACCTGCTCCAGTAGTTCAAGGGCTAATACAGAGTCTCAGGGCTGATACAATAGACCTCTCATAGACTACAGAGATGGAGCCTACATTTTCTGTCCATGATCGGTGACTGGCTCCATGGGAAGCTCTTTCTCCCTCGTCTGAAGGGACACGAGGGATCAGACATGTGATTTGGTTGCCAAAGATAGTCAGGGGCTCATAGCCAGTGTTTTAGTTAGTTTAAAGGGATAGTAATACTTACAAATTACTAATCCCCATATTGTAGGCATGCTAAAAAGAAATGTATTGCCCCCAGTGTCATCTCTCAAACCCTTATGGTTTGAGAGATAATAGCTCGCAAAGTCCCCCCCCTCCACTTTCCCTGAAGTCAGTGTTGTACTGACTGCAGGGGAAGTCTGTCGTACGACAGTCAGGCGGCTCTGCAGCAGAGTCGAGATCCCGTTAATAAATATAATTCTTTCACTGAAACGGTCTACGTGCACTTGGTTTGTGCTTGGTTTGCAAGCACATGTAGAAGACCGTTTCAGAGAAAGATTTATTTTTCACTAACGCGATCTCAGCTCTGCTGCAGAGCAGCCTGATGCACGTAAGACCGGATATCCCTGCAGTCGGCTAGAACGCTGACTTCAGGGAAAGTGGAAAGGGGGGGGACTTTGCAAGCTATTATCTCTCAAACCATAAGGCTTTGAGAGATGACACTGGGGGCAATACATTTCTTTTTAGCTTGCCTACAATATGGGGATTAGTAATTTGTAATAAGTACTACTATCCCTTTAAGGTAGGAGGGTGTACTGTTCATGTAACACTGCCTTTTCTGCAGTGGGATGCTTTATGACATGCCTAAGATCAGGGCCGGATTTACATGCCAGGTGTTCCTAGACAAGGCACTGTAGACGCCCTGAGCACCACCCATGACCACACCCACATTCATCAGTTGAACTCACCCCAGACTAGGGTGACCACGGGTCCCGGAACGTCCAGGACTGTCCCTTATTTCAGGGCTATGTCCCGCGTCCCGGGTCATCTTCAACCGGGACAATGAAGTGTCCCGGAATGAAGCCAAGCCGCACTGGATGTCAGCCTGCAAGCGGTGTGTCACATCATGGATGCCGAGAGGGAGCGCTTGGTAGCATAAATCAGCGCTCCCTCGCGGCGTCCATGATATGACACACCGCTTGCAGGCTGACATCCAGGGCGGCAATGCAGCTTACCTGATCTGGAGGCAAGCGCTCTAGTAATACAGAGCGCTGGGAGATGACATCATCTCCCAGCGCTCTGCATTACAGAGCACAGCACGCGGGAGCTTCAGCTCTGTGCCGGAGGAGGCACAGAGCGCTTTCCACGCCGCTGGACCACCAGGGACTCAAGGTAGGGCATGAAGGGGCAACTAGGGTGACCACGTCCCAGAATGGCAGAAGGGAAATGTGGTCACCCTACCCCAGACCCATTCAGTATTTCCAAGCACAGGAAATACCCCTGACTTATAAAAAGCAAAATAAAAAAAGTCTTTAACCCTTTGGTTGTTAGAGAGATCTCATACACAGCAATAGCTTGTAAAAGGGTATACAACTGCTGAAGGGACATTGAGATTGCTCTGGCCACACCCACTATTCAGATTGTGGGTATGGCCAGCACTATTTAGGTGTCCCTCAAAATATGGAGCTTTAGGCAGCTCCTCCATTTAGCTTACTATGGACAGAAATCATAACGGCCCCTATGAACTGTCCCCTTGTTCCTCGTTTCAAGCAATAACCTCTTAAATCCATCATGTCCATGGAGACAAACGAGGGATTTGATAGCAGGAACACGGGACCTCAATCTATGCTCACAGCACATGGTAATCTTTAACCTTTAAAGGGATAGTAATGTCTACAATAAGTAGGTCTCCGAGTCTTCTCTTTTGTAAACATAACACATTGAGCTATGTTTAATAACTTATTTTTCTGTAGTTCAAAATATATTAAATGTAAAAAGATCCCCTCTCCCGCCCCTTCTGGCTGTGTCACTTTTCCTGTAACTGTGGTCCACATGGAGAGCGGCGAGGGACAATCTTCAGTAAGCAAAGGAAAATCCTGTCCTCCTTCATCAAGGGTGGGGCTGGGTTTTCCTTATACTTACTGAGTGAATATTGTCCCTCACTGCATCCGTCTGGTCGCACGACACGATTGCAGCTCTAAGGGAAGGCGACCAGAAGGGGTGGGATCTTTTTACATTTATTATCTTTTGAACTACAGAAAAGTAAGTTATTAAAGGGGTAGTAATGTCTAACATTTACTAACCCTAATACTAAAGGTATTAAAAAGATAATATTAATGTGCCAAGTCGTATCTCTCAAGCCTTTACGGTTTGAGAGATATAAGCACTGAAAGTCTCCCCCTCCCTCCCCTTTTCCAGACGTCAGCATGTAGCTGACATCAGGAGATCCTGGTCCCACACCAGCTGGCGGCTCTTCAGCAGAGCTGAATGAGCGCTATTGAAGAACAAATACTTCAGTTGAATGGTCTGCAAAGTGTTCTTGCTAACTGATCACAGTTTGTAGACCGTTCCACTGAAGTATCTGTTGTTCAATAGCGCTCATTCAGCTCTGCGGAAGAGCCGCCGAGTCGGCTGACACAGATCCACTGCTGACAGGTCTGCAGATCGTTAGCAGGAGGGGGGAACTTTCAGCGCTTATATCTCTCAAACCGTAAAGGTCTGAGAGATACGACTTGACACATGAATATTATCTTTTTAATACCTTCAACATTAGGGTTAGTTAATGTTAGACATTACTAACCCTTTAAAGCAGAACTACCACCCCGCCTAAAGTTGCCCCCAAAGAATTACCCATCTGGCGACTAGCTGCTCAGTAATACTAGTCACCAGAATTATTACCTCCTTATAGAGAATTCCTACTGCTCCCGAGACTGAAAACAGGAAACCAGGAAGCCAGGAAACAGCGCAGACATCTTTGCATAGTGACGTCTGCGCGCCTGCACTGTCAGTCAGTCTGCTCTAGGAGGCGTTGCTAGGAGCCGTATGGTACCAGAAGGGACTGACAGCGCAGTCGCGCAGAGTTCACTATGCAAAGATGTCTGTGCTGTTTCCTGGCTGTCAGTCACGGAAGCAGTAGGAATTCTCTATAAGAAGGTGATAATTCTGGCTACTAGTACTATTGAGCAGCTAATTGCCAGATGGGTAATTCTTTGGGGGCAACTTTAGGTGGGGTGGTAGTTCCGATTTAAACATAGCGCAATGTGTTATGTTTACAAACAATAGAGAAGACTCAGAGATCTACTTTATTGTAGACATTACTATCTCTATAAGGACCCATTGGGTGGATAAAGTAAAGGGTTAAGTAGGCTCATGCCCTTGATTCAGTTTGTGAAATCTGCCAGCAACTGTCATGTCCGTCTCTATGAACATTTCATCCAGGTCTGAACGAAGATGTTGCCTTTTCAATAATGGAACAAGGATAAAATTTAGAGGGGCCTTTAGGATTTTCTGCACATAGTACAATAAAGTGATTTTATTATTAGGAGTTATTAGTTTTCCTTATTAGGAGGTTTTAGCTTTCCTTTAACCCCTTAATGACAACCCGATCCGGTGCACGTGCGGCCGTTAAACCTTTGAGTGCCAGAGGGGTACGCAACACAATGTGTTGCGTACCCCTCTGGCACTCAAAGGGTTAAGGACCACAGAGCTTTTTTTTCCCGCAATTTGAAATCTGGGATGGCAAGTTGGCGTGCATCCGTGCTGCCATTCCAGAATTTAATGACGTGCCAGGACTGTCAAGGGTCCTTAAGTTTCGGGACCGGCGTTACGGTCCTGGCACGTCAAGGGTTGTTAAGGGGTTAACAATATCCTAAAATAACAAACACAAGAGGGACAGCATTATTATTGATCCTATTGGGTTCAAGAGCTTTCTGTGGCCAGTAATTGGCTCATAAAGCAGGACTGCAGCCCTTGAAGGTTGTCAGCTCTGGTACATAGTATTACAGGACCTGTTCACAACAACAAGCATGATTCAAGGTGACCTCCAGTGGATCAATCACATAGCTATGTTGTCCCAACCATTCAATGTTGATAGTGCAACAATTTGTCTTCAGGAAACATGACATGTCAATACCTTCTACTGATGGCATCTCATCTCGCTTTAAAGGGATAGTAATACTTCGTTTTATCTTTATTTTATTTTGTAGGCATTAAAAAAAACATGAAGAACGATATAAGTCTTATCTCTCAAACCTTTATGGTTTAAGAGATATTCACAAGCAAAGTATCCCCCCCCCCCCGTTCAGCTATATCAGAAGGGAGGTGCCCAGGTAGACTGCAGAGAGGGACAATCTTCAATTAAGATAAGGGAAAAAGCTGAAAAACTTGTCAAGGGGGGAAGGGCTTTCATTGTTTTCACACAAAGAAGATTGTCCCCTGCTGTTATCTGTCTGGTCTTACAACCAGATTCACATCTGAGAAGAGATAGCTTACACTAGGAAAAAGGGGCAGGAGGGGGAAACTTTGTTTGTGAATATCTCTTAAACCATAAAGGTTTGAGAGATAAGACTTATATCATTCTTCATGTTTTTTTAATGCCTACAAAATAAAATAAAGTTAAAACGAAGTATTACTATCCCTTTAAAGGGATACTAATACTTGCAAATTACTAATCCCCATATTGTAGCTTTGTTAAAAAGAAACTTATTGCCCCCAGTGTCATCTCTCAAACCCTTATGGTCTGAGAGATGATAGCGCTCAAAGTTCCCCCCTCCCTCTCTCTTCCCTGACTGAACGCTTACTGCAGGGATATCCGGTATTACTTGCATCAGGCGGCTCTGCAGCAGTGCCGAGATCGCGTTTATAAAAAAGATATATTTCACTAAAACAGTCTTCTACGTGTTTTTGCAAACCAAGCACACGCAGAAGACCGTTTCAGTGAAAGTATTCTTTTTTATAAATGCGATCTCGGCTCAGCTGCAGAGCCGCCTGATGGACATAAGACTGTCATACGACAGCTTCCCCTGCAGTCAGCATTCAGTGTTCAGTCAGGGAAGGGGGAGGGAGGGGGGAACTTTGAGAGCTATTATCTCTCAGACCATAAGGGTTTGAGAGATGACACTGGGGGCAATAAGTTTCTTTTTAACAACGTTACAATATGGGGAATAGTAATTTGCAAGTATTACTGTTCCTTTAATGGGATAGTAATGTTTCATAATAAAAGCAGCTCTAATTAATCATCATAGTATTTGGACTTTGGAGAGTGTTATATCAATTCTGTCAGACTTGTAGTTCAAGAGTAATTCAATGACAAAGTGTCCCCCTCCCGCCCCTTTTACTGATGTAACACTGCTCAGCCAGATCAGAAGGGAGGTGCCCAGGTAGACTGCAGAGAGGGACAATCTTCAATTAAGATAATGGAAAAACCTGAAAAACTTGTCAAGGGGGGCAGGGCTTTCATTGTTCTCATAGGAAGAAAATTATCCCCTTCTGTTATCTGTCTGGTCTATGGACTGCATTCCACATCTGAGAAGAGATGGCTTACACTAGGTAAAAGGGGCGGGAGGGGAAACTTTGCTTGTGAATATCTCTCAAACCATAAAGGTTTGAGAGATAAGACTTATATCGTTCTTCATATTTTTTAATGCCTACAAAATAAAATAAAGTTAAAACAAAGTATTACTATCCCTTTAACTAAAATGGCTCCAAGCCTAAAGCCGTTGGCGGAGGAACTGGAGATCCATGCTCTTCAAGGACAAATTGTGGTTCTGTCTAGGAAGTTAATGGCCAGACAATGGTCTGGAGAAGTGATAATCAACAACCTTCCACAGCTTGTATCGTCCTGCACCCCATTATTGTCCGCTACTGCTATACACAAAGAGGTGTGGACTATAGGTGTGGTGCATTTCTGGTATCCTTTGAAAATATCGCCTTCTATTGGGTGTGCAACACAACGGTGCATTAAAAATGTTGTGTTGAAAACAAAGATATCAGAATGGCACCTGCTTGAAAATAGCAAGATTCTGATATCGCAGGCCGCCTCAGCGCCACAAATAAATACCATCTCTCTTGCAACCAATGTTTTAAGGGTTGCAATTGTACGTGGAAGCTGCCAGTCACAGGACTGAATATGTAACAGCCATCACAGAGAGGGGCACTGAAGGGGATAATATAGCATTATAAGTGCTGATATTGCGCATTACATGACATATGTAATGCGCCGTTGTGTTGCACGCCCACTAGAGGGTGACACTTTCAAAGTGAACCTGTATTTCTGGAGTAAAGTAACTGTAGCACTGGAAGCAGATGAAAATTCCCAAAATTCACATTGGTTTCTGTTGAGGTAGTTTTGTCCACTTGAAAAGCAATGCACTGGAGACCTACCTTGTATTCAAGGGGTTAAAGGCCCTAATTAACCCCTTGGTAACAAGGGCTTTTTCTTTTTTTCTCCAGTACTAACAGTAGATGAGCATATCTCCCATAGGGTGACCACATTTCCCTTCTGCCATTCCGGGACGTGGTCACCCTATTGCCTTACCTTGAGTCCCTGGTGGTCTAGCGGAGTGCGGAGTGCAAAGTGCTCTGTGCCTCCTCCGGCACAGAGCTGAAGCTCCCACGCGCTGTGCTCAGTAATGCAGAGCGCTGGGAGATGATGTCATCTCCCAGCGCTCTGTATTACTAGAGCGCTTGCCTCCAGATCAGGTAAGTTGCATTGCCGCCCTGGATGTCAGCCTGCAAGCGGCGTCCATGATGTGACACACCGCTTGCAGGCTGACATTCAGGGCGGCTTGGCTTCATTCCGGGACACTTCATTGTCCCGGTTGAAGGGGACCCGGGACGCGGGACATGTCCCTGAAATAAGGGACAGTCCCGGACGTTCCGGGACCCGTGGTCACCCTAATCTCCCAACATTTCAAATAGCCAAAGAGGGACACTTTTGTTTTAGGTGGTGTTGCTGGGGGTGTGGCTGATGGGCGGGGCATTATTGACATTTTTTAGGTTATTTCATGACCTACTGACCCGTCTTTTGTAACTGAATAAATGATTTAGACAAAGACCAAAGTATTTTATTTACACAGACTAATTTATATATACAAATACTGATGTTTATATACACACACATTAATGTGAGATTTATTTCTGTAGAGCAATGTGATACACTTATATACACATCACACAGTGTGATCTACTAGACACTGGGGCACCAGAGAGATAAACTTATATACACACACCACACAGTCTGATCTTCTAAACACAGGGACACCAGGGTGATACACTTATATACACACCACACAGTCTGATCTCCTAGACACAGAGACACCAGGGTGATACACTTGTATACACACCACACAGTCTGATCTCCTAAACACAGGGACACCAGGGTGATACACTTATATACACCCCACACTGTCTGATCTCCTAAACACAGGGACACCAGGGTGATACAGTTATATATACACCACACAGTCTGATCTTATACACACAGGGACACCAGGGTGATACACTTCTCTACACACCACACAGTCTGCTCTCCTAAACACAGGGACACAAGGGTGATACACTTATATACACACCACACAGTCTGATCTCCTGAACACAGGGACACCAGGGTGATACACTTCTATACACACCGTACAGTCTGATCTCCTAAACACAGGGACACCAAGGTGATACACTTCTATACACACCGCACAGTCTGATCTCCTAAACACAGGAACACCAGGGTGATGCACTTATATTCACACACCACACAGTCTGATCTCTTAAACACAGGGACACCAGGGTGATACACTTATATACACAACACACAGTCTGATCTCCTAAACACAGGGACACCAGGGTGATACACTTATATACACACACCACACAGTCTGATCTCCTAAACACAGGGACACCAGGGTGATACACTTATATACACACCACACAGTCTGATGTCCTAAACACAGGGACACCAGGGTGGGACAGAGGGATTTGGGTCTCAAAGAGGGACTGGCCTCCTAAAGATGGTCACTTGTGAGGTATGGACCACTAATTTCTCTAAAACAGGGACACTTGATAGGTATGGACCCCTAATATCTCCTAAATAGGGATACTTGGGATGTACAGACCCCTAATATCTCCTAAAGAGGGACACTTGTGAGGTATGGTTGCCTAATATCTCTTAAAGAGGGACACTTGGAAAAAACGGATCCCTAATATCTCCTAAAGAGGGACACTTAGGAGGAATGGACCCCTAATTTTTCCTAAAGAGAGACACTTGGGAGGTATGTACCCCTAATATATCATAAAGAGGGGAATTTGGGAGGTGTGGACCCCTTATATCTCCTAAAGAGGGGCACTTGGGAGGTATGGATCCCTAATATCTCCTAAAGAGGGACACTTGGAAAGAACGGATCCCTAATATCTCCTAAAGAGGGACATTTAGGAGGTATGAACCCCTAACTTTTCCTAAAGAGGGACACTTGGGAGGTATGTACCCCTAATATATCCTAAAGAGGGACACTTGGGAGGTGTGCTCCTAAAGAGGGACACTTGGGAGATATGGAGCCCTAATATCTCCTAAAGAGGGACACTTGGGATGTATGGACTCCAAATACTCCTGAAGAGGGACACTTGGGAGTTATGTATATGGTTTTTTTTTAACACTTCAGTATATTTTAGCTCTCACCCATATTTACATTTATACTGATCTCACATATTGATAGGGGTTTGTAGCAGCTATTCACTATTATTTTCAATACACATAATTTTTAGTTTCATTATAAATATTAATAAGAAGACCTAGCACCTCCATCGCCAGTTTGTAGCACAGACACACGAGAGGTCAGGCAGCCTCTCCCCTATGATAGGCTGACCAGATCTCACCTTTAACTGGGGACATAGGAAATAGGCATATTTCAGTACTTCACTGAAATCAAAGCAGTCCTGCAGTATGCATTTTTCCTGTGCGTCTCCGGTTAAAGGTGAGGTCTCGTCAGCCTACCCTATGACTGTGCTAGTAATAACCAGTAATGACTGGTAATGTAAGCAGTTCTCTGCTGCCCCACATTAATAAGCACTGACACCAAAGACTTACACTTATCCATACGTCTAGGGTTGCCACCCAGCCGGTATTTTACGGGAGGCTGGTAAAAAATTGTCTTCTGTCCAATGTTAAGTCTATGGAGGGAATGCCAAGGCTGGTATTTTTTTTAAGAAAAGGTGGCAACCATACATACCTCCCAACATTTGAAATGACCAAAGAGGGACACTTTCATTTTAGGTGGTGTTGTTGGGGGTGTAGCTGGTACCTGGAGCATTAGCAATCTTTTTTTTTGTAATTTCATGACCTTCTGATACCTCTTTTTGTAACTGAATAATTTAGAGCAATACCAAAGCATTTTATTTACACAGACTAATGTATACACACATATATGGACGTTTAAACAAACATACATGTGAGTTTTATTGTTGTGGCTTAATATGATACAGTTATATACACAACACACAGTCTAATCTCCTAAAAAGAGGGACATCAGGGTGATAAAGAGGGACAGAGGGAATTTGGGTCTCAAAGAGGGACACTTGGAAAGTACTGTTATCTGTCACCACATTGGAGTCAGAATCTGACACTATCTGGACTCACTTCCTGTCATGCACCACCAGCCAATGACAGAGGAGATTACTGTCATGATTCTCATCTCTCATTGGCTGGCTGTTGTGCAGAGCGATACCAGGGACAGCATGTGTATGTAGAGGAGTGGGAGCGGAGCATATCTTATCTGGAAGCGGAGAGGTCACACATACAGTGGTCCTTGGTTCACTGAACTGAACTAGCAAGGTAAAAACAGTATAATATAACAGTAAAGTACTAGTAAGTCATAGTGCACACACTTAACCCACAAATCATTACTAAGAAAGGGAAGTTTAATCTGGGACAAGGAGCTGCTTACAGACACAGTGTGAATGGGGATCCAGTTAGGACTGAGATGGCAATAAGAGCTTCAGTGTTATTGTCTCCAGCTCCCCTGTATGTGCTGTGACCTCACAATGTAACAGATTGTCCTTGTGCCTTTCAGTTAACCCATTGGATGCCAGAGAGGTTTCCAGTGCACTTGGTTTGTAATGCATTGTTGATCACTCATACATCCAAGGTGTTAAACTGTGGCAGTAGGGAGCAGAGCCAGAGCTGATACATATTTACAGGGCAGGGAAATTTTAGATTCTTGTATTATAAGTTAATTATGCTGTCAGAGTGCTATAAGCAGTCTTACTGTGATCAGTCAGCCCTGAATTGCTTCACAGTGAGGTGGAGATGACTCTAGAATTCATGGGGTTAAATCAACATGATTGTTATCTACAGTTCAGTTGATTTGCCTCAGAAGTTCTCCAGTTTAGACTTTGTTCTGGTTGGCCACTCCATCAACAGGGCAGGTTTTCAGGCCTCCTCATAATATAATAGGACAGGTGATGTCACAGAGACTCATTCATTAACCCCTTAACCCTTTGTAATGCCCTGTGTACCCCTCTGGCACGCAAAGGATTAAGGATGCATGACGTGCCAGGAACATCACGTGTGTCCAGACATTAAGGACTGATGACGGTCCTGGCAAGTCATGGAATCTGGGGTCACCGTGCGGCAAATTCATTAAGCTAAAAAAAAAAAAAAAAATGCTGTGGTCCTTAATGGATGTACCCTGCCAGATCAGACAGTTGTTAAGGGGTTAATCTATCTGTGCTCATGTGAGAGGATCCTGGAAAACTCACAGGACTGTGTGTGTCTGTAGGGAGTTGAGAACCACTGTGTAATCTACAGTATATTCAGTGGAGTAACTAGTCATTGGAGGGCCACAGTGAAAAACATTTTATTGAGCCCCCTATCACAGAGACATAACTAGAACTTAATGGAACTTGGGGCAGATGGGGCCCCTTGTATCCTGGGCCCTGGGGGAACTGCACTCTGTGCACCCCTTTTAGTTTCTCCCCTGAGTCTATGACAGGGAGTGTAATACTGTGCTGAGAACACAGTCTATTATAGTGTTTGCATTCCTCTAAAGTCTATAACTCTGTGGTGCTTAAGGGACACCTCATCACCTTAGAACTGAACACTTATGAAGAATGCACCATACAGGGCTGCATGGAGGTCATTGCATGCCTTAGGTAATCATTGCAGCCCTGAAAGGGCATTTTTCATATGCTTTCAACTTTAAAAGGACGAGTGGTGCTCCCAGGAAAGCACAATTTGTAGTCTGGCATTCAGTGACTTCGGTGAGGGATCACTTGATGTTATGTGACCCTGTGCACTAAGTCACATTAGAGCCGAGAAGTACTCTGTAGCTTTCATATCGGCAGTGTCTCTGATTGGCAGAAAGGAAATGTGATCACCCTAACCTACAGTGAGTGGGCAGGACCTGCCTTTAGAGAACTACCTACAGTGAGTGGGCAGGACCTTCCTTTAGAGAACTACCTACAGTGAGTGGGTGGGACCGCCCATTAGAGAAACTCCTACAGTGAGTGGGTGGGACCTGCCTTGAGAAAACCACCTCCGGTGAGTAGGCAGGACCTGCCTTTAGAGAAACACCTACAGTAAATGGGTGGGACCTTCCATTACAGAAACACCTACAGTGAGTGGGCAGGACCTGACTTTAGAGAAACACCTCCATTGTGTGTGGGAGGGACCTGCCTTTATAGAAACACCTCTATTGTGTGTGGGAGGGACCTGCCTTTAGAGAAACACCTACAGTGAGTGGGCGGGACCTGCCTTTAGAGAAACACCTACAGTGAGTGGGCGGGACCTGCCTTTAGAGAAACACCTATAGTGAGTGGGTGGGACCTGACTTTATAGAAACAACTACAGTAAGTGGGCTGGACCTACCTTTAGAGAAACACCTACAGTGAGTGGGAGGGACCTGCCTTTAGAGAAACACCTACAGTGAGTGGGCGGGACCTGCCTTTAGAGAAACACCTATAGTGAGTGGGTGGGATCTGACTTTATAGAAACACCTACAGTGAGTGGGCGGGACCTGCCTTTAGAGAAACACCTCCAGTGAGTGGGTGGGACCTGCCTTTAGAGAAACACCTACAGTGAGTGGGCGGGACCTGCCTTTAGAGAAACACCTACAGTGAGTGGGCGGGACCTGCCTTTAGAGAAACACCTACAGTGAGTGGGCGGGACCTGCCTTTAGAGAAACACCTATAGTGAGTGGGTGGGATCTGACTTTATAGAAACAACTACAGTAAGTGGGCGGGACCTGCCTTTAGAGAAACACCTACAGTGAGTGGGCGGGACCTGCCTTTAGAGAAACACCTACAGTGAGTGGGTGGGACCTGCCTTTAGAGAAACACCTACAGTGAGTGGGCTGGACCTGCCTTTAGAGAAACACCTACAGTGAGTGGGCAGGACCTGACTTTAGAGAAACACCTACAGTGAGTGGGCAGGACCTGACTTTAGAGAAACACAGTGAGTGGGTGTGGAAGTTCCAAACTTGGGACGTGTCCCGTTCCTTCTACACCCACTTACTAAAGTGATTTGGACTGGAAAGCTTGAACGTATTTTGGCCAACTGTGCAACTAAATCCCAACTAAAAATGGGGTTAACGTGGGTGTTATAAACAGTGATATACAGTGCGCAGGTTTACATTGGAGAAACCTCTGTCATGTAGGTTGGCCTTTTTTCTGTTTGTGCTTTTAATTCAGGGATTTGTGACAAGTCCCTTCCATCCCATACTTCACTTTACACGTCTGCTCTAATGTTGCTGTTTGGAACATAAATTAGGGTTTTCAGATCACCCCTTTAGAAGAGGGCACATATGAAAAATGCCTGCTTCCTTGATACATGGGAACCACTGGAACATCAAAATTAACCCTGGAGCCCTGCAGCAGGCATTTTTCATACCTAAATAGTATGCTGTCTTAGAGCTATGAGGGATTTTTAATTTTCTCAGTTTCTAAAGGGTGTCCTGTACTAGAAGTGGAGCAGCCTAGGGTTGCTGGTGCACATGGGTGGTTTGTCTTTTGGGGATCAAGCATCCCGTGGTGGCCCCTTGGTCATGGGTTTGTTGGATTGGGGGATCTCTCCTACCCAGCCCACAATGTGTAAAGTCTGACCACTCTCTAGCACAGAGCTGCAGGTCACTGTTCAGTCACAGTCCTCATGTGGACTGCTAATCCTGGGACCTTGTATATGATGTCATATCCAGGCGCCCCGCACTCTCGTCTCGCATGGAGATTACAAGGGAGAGCCGATGTGGAGGTCTGTGCTGCTCCCTACAGTGAACCAACAAGGTGAAGGTAGGGGAAAGACTGGGTTGGGGTTGATTTGTGTGTGTATATTATACTTGTATATTATCTACCCCCCCCTTAATACCAGATAGTGGGCCAGTTTTAATCCTCAAAGTGCCAGAGAGGTATGCGGTGCATTTCAGTGTAATGCATTGAATACTTTCCTGGCATTCAAGGGGTTAAAAACAACCACCACAACCAAAAAAAAAAATACCCTTGGCTTGTATTCCACTACAATCCACCCCTGATAGTTATCTGTCTAGACTCAGACACATGAACATACCAGCTACATGGAAACCATTGCAGCCCACTAGTAATCACTTGTGCATTAAAGTGATAGTAATACATTGTAAAACTTAAAGGGATAATAATGTTTCATAATAAATGCAGCTCTAATTCATCATCATAGTATTTAGACTATGGACAGAGTTATTTCAATTCTGTCAGAGTTGTAGTTCAAGAGTAATTCAATGACAAAGTATCCCCCTCCGGCCCCTTTTACTGATGTAACACTGCTCAGCCAGATCAGAAGGGAGGTGCCCAGGTAGACTGCAAATAGGGACAATCTTCAATTAAGATAAGGGGAAAACCTGAAAAGCTTGTCAAGGGGGGCAGGGATTTCATTGTTCTCAAAGGAAGAAGATTGTCCCCTGCTGTTATCTGTCTGGTCTATGGACTGGATTCCACATCTGAGAAGAGATGTCTTACACTAGGTAAAAGGGGAGGGAGGGGAAACTTTGCTTGTGAATATCTCTCAAACCATAAAGGTTTGAGAGATAAGACTTATATCGTTCTTCATGTTTTTTTAATGCATACAAAATAAAATAAAGATAAAACGAAGTATTACTATCCCTTTAATGAGGCTGGTTGTCTAATTTCCAAAATAGTATTCTTTGTTTGCCTGTTCTTCATTCCTGTAGTTATAACTGTATTAGTGTATGCAATTCATATTTGAAAAATGAGTGAAAGATTATAGATTGTAGTTTGTCAGTATGTCAGGTCATACCAGTGAGGTGCCATTTTTCTTGGAATAGCAATAGCTTATTATTACAGTAGGTAATTGCATGTTTTTCAAAGCTATAAGTGTCTTTGAAGGGGTAGACATGGAAATAGCTTTTTTCCTTAAGTGCCACCTTGTAGATACTTTTGTGTACATCAGTCTGGGGGATTAGAAAGACAAGTGATCCCCTCGTGATGCAGTGGGATATCTTTTTTTCAGGAAATGTATGCATGTTGAGGGTTATTTTGATGTTATGGGGTAATTATGCCTGCAGACTACAAATAATAAGTACATTTTTGTTATCTGCATGAAAATGTCATTAGAAATCCCCCTCAGGAAAGAACATATATTTATACACCTATACATACTTGGTATTGGTGTACTCGGAAGATAAGTGAAATTCATATTTCATACAGATTTTGTTCAGCTATGCTTACTTGAGATGTTGCAGAGTAATTTGTGATTTTAGTGTACATTTTTGAAAACTGCCGGACAAAACAATTTTTTTTTAATTTCCTTGCTGCTTCATTCACTTTCTGATGTATTAGTTTGTATACTTTTATGAAACCCGCTTTTCTATATTTGTTGAAATGTTTTAAGTTCGTTTTACTATATAACCAATGTAATGTGCATTTTATTTCAAGAAGTTGAAAATATAATTTTGTGCTGTTAATTAAAATTTTACAACAAACTAAAATATTTTTATGTAGTGTATATTCACAATTTTTTTTTCTTCATTTTTTAGTATTTATGATAACATGGTTTGTCGCATGATGCAGAATTTACATCCTGTAAGGCTCCATGAAAAATCTGAATTTGTTCTGGAAAAAAAAAAATATATATATACAGTTTTCCATAGATAACAAAAAAGTTACCTCTGGGAATCATTTCTAAGTAGATGGACAGCAAAATTTAGAAAAAGTGCCTGGCCTTTAAGGATAAAAATAACCCAGGCTTCTGGCACCCAAAGGGTTTATCCTTTATCTGCTAGAAAGGGAGTGTGTGGCTTGCAGCAAAATTTCATGTGAACGAAGACCAAGTTCCATACCTACCAAGTGTCCCTCTTTAGGAGGGACAGTCCCTCTTTTAGACCCAAATCCCTCTGTCCCTCTTTCGCACCCTGATGTCCCTCTTTTTAGGAGATCGGATTGCATGGTTTGTATACAAGTGTATCATATTACTCTACAGCAATAAAACTCACATTATTGTTTGTTTAAACGTCAGTAACTGTGTTTATAAATTAGTCTGTATAAATAAAATACTTTGGTCTTGTTATAAGTCATTTATTACATTACACAAGGAGGTGTCAGTAGGATATGAAATAGCCTGAAAATTATCAGTAATGCCCCACCCACCAGCCACACCCCGTAAAACACAAGTGTCCCTCTTTGGCAATTTGAAATGTTGGGAGGTATGAAGTTTGATGCTCTGAAATCACGTTATAAAAAATGTGCCTGCTACTATCATGTGTATTTCATTGCAATATGAATCCAATGAATATCTCTCTCTTTCTATCCATAATGCTTTTCTTCAGATTCCACAATGAACAGTAATTGTGTTAACCTGCAATATTTGGTGCACTATCACTGGAACCAGTGCAATTTGTATACACTTTCAATAATGCGCTGTCGGAGAAAAAAAGCTGCAGCAACATGCATTACCTTGCAAAATGTGCTGTATTTTTCAGCTGTGTGTACAGTCCCATATAACACAATGACCAGCCAGACCCATGGGCCCCCAGAACATGTCGGCCTTAATGGATTATCCACAACTGTGGAATACGGGTATCTCCATAACAGAGGCCTCCTCATTTCAGTGGGGCCCCTGCAGCCTACTGTATGCTAGTATTTTCTGTAGGTAGAGCAGGGCCATGCACCACCACTATCTTCAAGGGATAGTAATACTTTATTATTACTATCCCTCATATTGTAGATATTTGTAAAATAATTTAATAGTCCCCAGGTTCATCTCTTAAACCTTTATGGTTTGAGAGATAACCGAAGGCAAAGTTCCCCCTCCCTCCCCCTTCCCTGAAGTCAGTGTTGTACTGACTGCAGGGGAAGTTTGTCATACGACAGGCTTGCTGCTCTGCAGCTGAGCCGAGATCCCGATAGTGAAAAAGTAGGCTGACAAGATCTCACGTTTAACCGGGGACACATAGGAAATAGGCATCTTTCAGTACTTCACTGAAATCAAAGCAGTCCTGCAGTATGCATTTTTCCTGCGCGTCCCCGGTGTAAGGTGAGGTCTGGTCAGCCTATGAAAAATAATCATTTCACTGAAAAGGTCTTCTACATGTGACTGGTTTGCAAGCACACGTAGAAGACCATTTCAGTGAAATAATTATTTTTCACTAACGCGATCGCAGCTCTGCTGCAGAGCCGCATGATGAATGTTAGACCGGATATCTCTGCAGTCAGCACAACACTGACTTCAGGGTAGGGGGAGGGGGGAACTTTGCCTTCGGTTATCTCTCAAACCATAAAGGTTTGTGAGATGAACCTGGGGGCTATTAATTTATTTGGCAAATATGTACAATATGGAGGATAGTAATAATAAAGTATCACTATCCTTTTCAGTTTCAGTGTGGATCCATCTGCTCTGCACTGCCTCTTGTATTACTTCCTGGTGCACTGAAGTGATGTCATCATAGTGTGTCCAGAATTACCAGTGGAGGCAGTGTGGAGCTGATGGCTGGGCGGGTCCAGGTACTACCACCACTACATACAGAAGATAAAAGCTAAGGTAAATGACAATTTTTAGTTAAATGTAAATGCATGATTGAATATATTCGTGTGTGTATGAATATAATTGTGGATATATGAGTGAATTAATTTGGATGTGTGTTTGAGGGCCCAGTTGTATGTGGCTGTTCTCCCAGTCCATGGCCTTAACAGGACCAGATAGGGTCCATCTTCAGCTCACTCCCACAGCTTGTGTCAAATTAACCCTTTGAGTGTACTACACCCGCCCGGCACTCAGTGTTAAGCACAGGTAAACTTTTTGCTATCCTTCCTATACACAGGCCTAACACAGGGACACACGAGGGGACAGAAAAAAGGATGGTGGCTACTTAATCCTTTAAGGAACAGAGGAGTGTGCAATGCACTGCTTTATATATATTTCACTCATCCTTGGTCCTTAAAGTGTTAACTTTTCCCCAGCTGAACTGCTCCTTGTGTGTAGCACCTCTCTCTATGCAGCAGGGGAGATCAGGCAATACTTTCTGACTGGTCTGATTGGTGGAGGGAACCGGTCTTCTCTGTAGTATATACAACAGTGGGGCCATGAGCTGTTCTCTACGTCGCCATCACCAGGACATTGTGCATTAGTTTTTGTTTTTTTAAGTTATGGTGCGTGTATTACAATACAAACTGCATGGCCTGACCACAAAGTATTCACTGTCATCGTAATGTGATTGCCCATCCCTGGCCCGCTTTAAAGTCACCCAGTCATAAGTTAACCCCTTGAAGACCAGACAGGAGTACAATGTGCATTGCTTTGCGATGTGTTACTCACAGACTTCTGTATGATTAACCGCTTGAGGATCTGAGTGGTGCACAATACCTGAAAATCAAGGCGTACTGTACACCCAGTTGGTCTGGCCAGGGATGAGCAATCGTGAAAACTTCACTTATGTCCAAATATATGTACCGTAAGCAGAGGGGCTGAGCAGCACACTGCTTCCCAATGTATTGTTTGCCCCTCTGGGACTCAAAGGGTTAAGCGTATGTGTGCATGTTCATGTTTAGATGCTGTTGTTCCTTTAACTCCTTGAATGCTGAAAATACCTTCAGCTTGATTGAAACCTCAGTCTACAGGAAGATGTCCCTGTGTGAAATTACACTTTTCTGTGTTAGCCCCTTTTGGAGGATTGAAATGTCTCCTGGAGTCAGCTCTAATGTCCAAGGGGTTAATAAAGAGAAGTATAATCAGTTTTGGATTTAGTTTACCTCTTGAGGACTAATTGACAATCATTTAAAGCAACGTAAAGGGCGGTAACGGCTGCTCCCTCAGAGCATATGTAAGACTGGATTTTAGACAACAGAAAGCAAATGTAGAAATATTTCAGTCTAGCATGATGTCCATGATATTTACGTTTTTATGTTCATCAGATATGTTAATTTTTATATGTTGTTGTCACTTTAAGTTAGGCTGACCAGACCTCACCTTTAACCGGGGACACATAGGAAAAATGCATACAGCAGGACTGCTTTGATTTCAGTGAAGCACTGATAAATGCCTATTTCCTATGTGTCCCCGGTTAAAGGTGAGATCTGGTCAGCCTACAATTAAGTTCTTCAATATTGAGAATCTCTTTCAGTTGTAAGAGACACTAGTTTAACCCCATCCCGACAATGGACGTACACGTATGTCCCGTAGAAACTGTCACTTAGTGACAGAGGACGTACATGTACGTCCAGGAAGTCGTTGTAAGTAATGGGGAAAAAAGTTTGCCGGGCGTTAATCCCTTAGCGACCCTTGACGTACCAGGACCGTCAAGGGTAAATTTGCTTTAAGGACCAGTGACGGTCCTGGTACGTCAAGTGTTAAATGGTAGCAGCGCGCCGTGCACGCTGCTACCATTCATTCCAGGCTGAGACTGAGCGGTCCAGTACCGGACCGTTCAGTCTCAGCCTCTGTCGGTAGTGCCAGGTCATGTGATCTCTGCGTCAGCGATCACATGTACCGGCATTCTAAATCGGTGAATGAGGCAGTGCTACTTACTGCCTCTAGTGTCTCCTCTCTGCCAATGCGTCCCTTACATCAAAGTAAGGGACAGAGAAGCAGAGAGGAGACACCTAGTGGAAATAAAAAATACAGCAGCTGGGGGTGTTAACCCATTCACTGCTGGTGCAGGAGGATGGCTAGATGCAGGTCAATTTCTGACCTGCTAAATACACTTTTTTTTTTTTAAATAAAAACAACACACTCTTTTTTTTTTTTACAAATAAAATATTTTATTTTTTAAAAAGACATCTCAAGAAACAAAATTGGAAGTGTGATTGTTGTGGAGTCATGTAATACACTTACACACAACGCCAAATGTAATGATCAAAAAAGTGGGAAAATAGGGTGGGAAAAAGGGACATGGGGATTTTCACCCAGGGGGGACAGTGGCCACTTTAAACTGCGCATTTTGTAGGTATGACTGACTGGTCATACCTTTCGTGCAGTCTCCATAAAAATTTAAGCCTTTGCGCCCAATTGACCCCAAGAGAAAAAACAAAAATGGGTTTTTTACATTTTTTTTTACATTTTTCTTTAATTTTAATAAAGTAAATGGTGGGTTATCCATATAAGTAGGGCATCAAATGAAAGCCCTATTTGTTTGTAAAAAAACAGTATATAATTTATGGGGGTGGAATAAAAGTCTAAGAGGGAAAACACTGTTGAACAAAGACAGTCAAAAAGGTCAGAATTGCTCCGGTCCTTAAGTCAAATCCACCTCTGATTTTCCCGGTCCTTAAGGGGTTAAGTACCGGCCGCGTGCGAGCGCGACCGCTCACTAAGGGGCTAACCCTTTGAATGCCAGAGGGGGTAAGCAACACATTGAAACTATTTTCACTCTTCTTTGCATATATTTAGTATTATGGGAGTGGATTTTGGTTGGGGCGGGGTTTAATTGGGGAGGGGCATGGGGCCCCTTATTGGAGTTTTCCGGGGGACCCCTGGATTTTGCTTTCTGCTTCTGGTTAAGGTAAGTAGGGGTTTAACACCTAGTGGACCAACAGTTCAGGGAAATTACCTTCCCTTAAAGGGACAGTAATGTCCCATAATTTTTTTTTTTTTTTTATGAATTTGTAGAGGATAAAAAAAGAATATCATTGCCACAAACACCATCTGTCAAACCGCTATGGTTACCCCTTACCTCCCCTTCTCTTGATGTCAGCGGTAAAGCTGACAGAAGGAGATCCGTGTCGGCCGACACGATGAAGCTCTTCAGCAGAGCCAAAATCCCCTTATTAGAAAAGAACTACTTCATGGGAACAGTCTACAAGGTGTGCTTGCAAACCAGACAAACTTTGTAGACCTTTCCAGTGAAGTAATTATTTTCTAATAATGGGATTTCGGCTCCGCTGCAGAGCCGCTGGCTGGTTCCTGGACTGGGATCTCCTGCTGTCAGCTGGCACTGACTTCAGGAGAAGGGGGGACTTTGATTGAGAATATCTCTCAAACCATAGTTTGAGAGATGGGGTTCGTGGCAACACGATTCATTTTTTACCCTCTACAAATCTATCAAACATTTTTATGGGACATTACTGTCCCTTTAAGGACTGCCTTGATCCTTGCTGATGCGCTGGCACACATGACCTGTGACGTGTACTGGCGCTCCAAGTGGGGGTCTGAGAGAGACTGCTCTGGTCTTTGAGCATTCAATTTCAGACCCCGTTTTTACTTACAGCTCTCCCACAGGAGCGCTGTAAGTAAATAGTATGTGAAGTGCCAGGACCGTCACTGGTCCTTAAGGGTAAAAAACGGTGAAGGTCCTGGCACGTCACACAGTCGTTAATAGGTTAACATCAGTAGGTGTTAATGTTTCTTTAAGGATTTGCCTGCTTGGCACAGGTGAGTGAATCAGAATGACTCAGGTTGTGCTTGTCTTGCTGAGAAGGATTCACAGGGAAGACGCTATTGCTGGTCCTTGTACAGAGGTCTGAGAACCATCTCACTGATTTAACCCTTTGAGTGCCAGAGGGGTACGCAACGCATTGCAAAGCAATGCGTTGCATACCCCTCTGGCACTCAAAGGGTTAATACATTCAAGGAGGCTAAAGTACTACTGTGGGCAAATCATCTGCGGGCAGATAAAAATAACCAAAATTCCCATTGATTTAAATGGGTCCTTTTAACCATTTTGAATGTTTGACATCACCAACACATTTCAAAGCAATGCATTGGAGACTTCAGGTATTCAATTGGTTAAAAGCCCCATTTAAAGGGATAGTAATACTTAAGATGTAAAAATATATATGTTGTAGGGTTTATCCCCCTGAGTAAAACAAGGGTACTCCCATTGCTGAGAGATATTTTATTAAAAAATTATAACAGCTCAAACTTTTATTTTATAGGTGCAATAACTTTTATTTTATAGGTGCAGTATCTCAGTGGCCTGAAAATTTACAGTAGCGCTGTTGCTACACCATCCAATTGAGATTTATGGTCTACAGACCAGAGCAGTCCATAGGATGGTGTAGCAACAGCACCACTGAAAAATGTCAGGCCACTGTGATATTGCACCTAAAAAGTTCAAGTTTGAGCTGTTATAATTTTTAATAAAATATCTCTCAGCAGTGGGAGTACCTTTGTTTTACTCAGGGGGGGGATAAACCATACAACATATATATTTTTACATTTTAAATATTACTATCCCTTTAAGTCAGTAGGAAGGTGTATAAATCCCCTGTAGTGCATTTGGTTTATACCAGAATGGAATTTGTGCTGAAGCTTTTTCTGTCTTGTTTCTGATATCCATCTCTTTCCAGCGTTATCTTGGGAGACATCCGTGAAGGAATAAAAAGGAGAGCGCTATCAGAATGATTAAGCGGGATCAGCAGCTAGTCGGCGTTCGCCATCCATCCCTGAGGTGCCCTCGATCCTACCCCAACGTCCTTTTGTCTGCTGAGGGGGTGTTGAAACAAGAGGGGAAATACGTCATCCAAGGCAAGAATAGGTTCATCTGTGATCTAGCCAAGCAGTATTATAAGAGTGGTGGCCGCTGTACGGGACCCACCAGTTTAGGTAATAAGGAGGGTGAAATGAGAGACGACCCTAAAGTGAAATGTCCCGGGGGAATGGTCGCAGGTAATTTGTGTGCAAGAGCTGGTGACTTTCAGCTGACAGTCCTTTTCCTGTTTTTACAGTTAACCCTTTGAGTGCCAGAAGAGTACGCAAAGTATTGCAGGGCAATGCGTTGCGTACCCCTCTGGCACTCAAGGGGTTAAATTAATTAAACATAAATATTATAATCTTTTATAACTTTATGTCCAAAAGGGAAGTGGTGCACTTCTGGACGAATCAACTGTTCTGAAGGCGAGACATACAAAAAACAAATCACAAATTTGCTTTTCATTTAAATAAGGCATTTAAAGGGTTAGTAATGGCTTAAAAGGATAGTAATAATTAATAATTACTAACCCTTATATTAGTCATATTAAAAAGAAATGTATTGCCCCCAGTGTCATCTCTCAAACCTTTATGGTTTGAGAGATAATTGATCCTAAAGTTACCCTCTCCCTCCCCCTTCCCTGAAGTTAGCATTCTAGCTGACTGCAGGGAAGCCTGTTGTACGACCGTCAGACGGCTCTCCAGCACAACCACGATCGCGTTAATAAAAAAGAAATCTTTCACTGAAACAGTCTTCTACATGTACTTGGTTTGTGCTTGGTTTGCAAGCACACGTAGAAGACCGTTTCAGTGAAAGATTTTTTTTTTATTAACGCGATCTCGGCTCTGCTGCAGAGCCACCTGATGATCGTAAGACCATATTTCCCTTCAGTCAGCTAGAATGCTGACTGCGAGGAAGGAGGAGGTAGAGGGGAACTTTAGGAGCGATTATCTCTCAGACCATAAAGGTTTGAGAGATGACACTGGGGGCAAAACATTTCTTTTTAGTATGACTTTAATATAGGGATTAGTAATTATTAAGTATTACTATCCCTTTAAACGAATAAAAAGTAATATTGTAGATGATGCAAAAGAAGTTGATCGGTGCAAGTCCTATCTCTCAGATCTTTATGTTTTGAGAGATGGAACTTTTTAAAGTTCTCCTCTCCTTCCCCTTTCCCTGATGTCAGCTTCTATCTGACAGCCCTAGATCCTGGTCTGGGGACTGTCCTGCGGCTCTTCAGCAGAGCTGAGATACCGAAATCTAAAAAGAAATAGTTAATTGGAACAATCTGTAAAGTGTGCCTGGTTTGCAAGCACACTTTGTAGACCGTTCCAATGAAGTATTTCTCTTTAGATTTCAGTATTTTGGATCTGCTGAAGAGCCGCCTCGTGTCGGCCTACACAGATCTCCTTCTGTCAGCTTTACAGCTGACATCAGGAGAGGGGGAACTTTAAAACATTCTATCTCTCAGTCCATAAAGGTTTGAGAGACACATCTTGCACTGATTGATTTCTTTTTGCATTATCTACAACTGGTTTTAAAGCCCGTGTACATGGGCCAACACTGGCGGCGCTGCAGTCATGCACAGTACTGACTGACAGAATGCTCTGCGCTGATACGGAGCTGGGCGCTGTGAATTCAGACCGCAGTCCTCTCTGCGCACCGCTTGGTCCCAGGAACGTGAGCAGAGAGGACTCCTGTCTGAATTCGGAGCTCCGTATTAGCCGTGGCGCGGGCAGTCTGTACTGCGTGTGTCAACTTCTGACAAACATCCTTAGCGAATTATAATATAGGATATTTCTTTTTATTCATTTAAGCCATTACTATCCCTTTAACCCTTCAAATAGTAGAGGTCTGTGATGCATTGTTCCTCAATGTTAGAGACCTCTCTAGCATTCAACAGGTTAAAAGTTCCATGTGACATTTCTCCCCTGTGGTGTAGTTGGTGTGCTCCGGGAGTATGCCACTTTTCTTTCGGAACAAAAGGCCCAGTTGTGCTCCACAGGGGGGTGAAATATATGTTCGCCTCTCTGACGCTCCGATGCTTTGCATTTTCATGGTCTGCCTATCTAAGGACTTTTATCTCTGTATTCTATGGGTAGTAAATATGCTGTATGGATTTGTGTGTGCTATACATATAAAGAGGCAAAGAATTGGATCATAGGGAACAAATACAAATTTGCATCGTTTTAAATGGCCTTTTAATCACTTGACTTGCTAGAGAGGTCTCAGTGCAATGTTTCACAGTAGTTTGGAGAACTCTTTGGCATTCAAGAGGTTAAATATCTGTTTCTGTTTGAATGCTGATTGGTATCCGATGTATTTGTGTTTTGCGTATGCGGTCCCATTTAATGAGATTTAGAATTAATTTACTGAATGTTCCTGCTCGGTCAGTAATCCGCCAGACTTGGACAATCTATGTGTATCATTTTGGGGTTAATCAGGGATTTCTTTAGGCTTTCTTTATTTTTTTTTTTTTAATTCTTCGAATCTGATCGTGATGCAAAGTGTGTTGAATTACCCTGTACATGTTTTAACCCTTTGAGTGCCAGAGTGGAGAACCCCTCTGGCACCCAATGGGTTAATTTCCTCTTCACACCTTCTGGTGTTCAAAAGGGTGCACCGTGAATTCTGTACCCAATGGTCAAAGAAGGGGTTAAATTTGATTTTAAATGTACTTATTTTTTTCTTAATTTTTTTTTTAACAGCTGTTCTAGTAACGTGATGAATTTGAAGCATTGGGGAAAAAGGCTATAAATGTTTATTAATACTGATTTTTACAGTAATACCATAGGTGCAGTTGTAGAGTAATCCAGTGTCACCTTAGGGGGATGAGCTGACAATTCTGGAAAATTCCTCTTGATCTAAATGGAGCTTTTAACCCTCTGATGTCTAGGAAGGTATCCAGTGCGTTGCGTCACAATGCATTCGATACCTCCCTAGCATCCAAGGGGGGAGATTCACTAAGCGGTGATAAAGTGGAGATAACTTCTCCAGTGATATCACTTCTCCAGTTCCTATGTTATTCTATACAGTCTATTCTATAATTCTATGCACTAAGATCTCCAGAGGTGGAGAAATCTTAGTGCATTGACTTCATAGAATAACATAGGAATTGGAGAAGTGATATCACTGGAGAAGTCATCTCCACTTTATCACCTCTTAGTGAATCTCCCACTTATTATTAAAATACCCACTTAAATCAGTGGAATTTTGACTCTCCCTCCATCTTTGGTGCAGTTGGTTTGCCCCAGAAGTGCATTTCTTTGTCTTGTTGAAAAGACCTTTAGGCCCGTATGTATAAAAGCAAACTGGAGTTGTTCTGGAGTAAACCAACTGCCCCACAGGGGACAAATAAAAATTCTAGTTAAATTAGATTCAACTTCTAACCTCTTGATTGCTAGAGAGGTCTCTAGTACATTGTGGAGCAAAACATTGGAGACCTTTGTAGTATTGAAGGGGTTAAAAAGTTCTGTTCAAGTGCATTGGGAATTTAGGAATTTTGTATTTGTCCCCACTGGTGCAGTTGGTTTACTCCTGAATAACTCCAGTTATATAAATTTGGGCTTTAGTGTTTATTAACAAATGTAATTTGACTTAAAGGGATAGTAATGTCAGAAAAAAAGTATTAGCGACATGGTAGATACAATTAAAAGAGAGTATTTGCACTTATTCGTATCTCTCAGACCGTTATGGTTTGAGAGATGTAGGAAAATAAAGTTCTCCGCTCCCTCCCCTTTCTGCTTGACAAGCTGTATAGCTGACGGCATGAGATCCTGGTTCCTGGATCAGACAGCGGCTCTTCAGCAGCGCCGATATAACGATACCTAAAAATAAATACTTTATCGGAACGGTCTACAAAGTGTGTCTGGTTTGCAAGCACACTTTGTAGACCTTTCTGATGAAGTATTTATCTTTAGATATTGTAATATCGGCGGCGCGCTGTTGAAGAGACACGTCTGGTCAAGTGACCAGAATCTGCTTCTGACAGCTTTACAGCTCGTCAAGAAGAAAGGGGAGGGACCAGAGAACTTTATTTTCCTAAATCTCTCAAACCATAATGGTTTGAGAGATACGAATAAGTGCAAGTACTCTCTTTTAATTGTATATACTATATCGCTAATATTTTTTTCCTTACATTACTATCCCTTTAAGGACTTACGATGTGCCAGAGAGGTATCTAATGCATTGCATACCTTTCTGATGCTCAAAGTGTTAATGTAAGTTTCACCCCCCTCTTGAATGCTTCACAATGCACTGGGATCCTTTCTAGAATTGAAGGAGTAAAAAGCCCCATTTTATACTGAACCTGTTACAATTGGGCAGTGATTCTGAACCCCTTAATCCGTTAAGGATCACAGCAAACTTGTTTGTTCAGGAATGGATTCCGGGGTCGCCGCGTGGCTAACCGGGGAATCCATGACATGCTAGGACCGTTACAGGTCCTTAAGGGGTTAATGTGAGTCCTTAGTGCACAACAACCTTCAGGATAACCAGGCCTGATCACAGGTGGGTAGTCCATGACTCATTCATTGTAATTAATCTACCTTAGAGATATCCCTAATACCGGTTTTGTTAGTATGCCCCAGGACTAGAGCACAGGATCACTGCACCAGCACAACGTTTCATTATTGTACAGAGAAACCAAATCTGTCTGTATAAATATATATACTACTAGAATGGGGCTAAAGAACAGCTGCTGAATGATCACAGGTTACACTCCACCCAGCTGCGTTCACTACAGCAAGAAATCAGTTCAGCGCTTCAACCTCAACTTGGGGCTATTAGGTAACTACAGATTAAACATACTGTGATACGTGTTGTGCTACCTATTTTCCGGTGAAACATATTTGTTTTTCAGAAACTGGCTTTTGTATTTTAATGGAACAGTGTGGCCCTTTATTCTAATTTAGTTCTATATGAGGCCAAACCTACCCATTCATAGCACAGTGTATGTGTGGGATAATATTGGTCCAGCACGTAAACTGATTAGCATAATGTGCCAGACTGTGCCATGGGCAGATTTAGGGCTGGGTTCAAATGCAGGAGATAAATGTTACCTCCTGTTTTATAAAACATTTTCCTATGGAAGCCTATGGGGATACCTGGAGATAAAAGCAGAGATAACATTAGCACCTGCATTTGAATCCAGCCCTTAGTTTCTCAAAAGACTATTTTATATTACAAGACTAGTGTAAAAGCCCGTGTACACGGGCCAAGTTCCGGGTGGTGTTAACCCTTTGAGTGCCAGATGGGTACGCAACACATTGCTTTGCAATGCGTTGCATACCCCTCTGGCACTCAAAGGGTTAAGAGGCCAGTCCTGCTCTGCATCCTGCAGCAGACGCAGTCATGCACTGTAGAGACTGCCCGAAAGCACAGAATGCTCCCGGCACAGAACTCCCAGCATTCCTATACCTCCCAGCATTCTGTGCGTTCAGGCAGTCTCTACTGCACATGACGGCTTCTGTCAAACATCCTAGCGAATTATTATATAGGATGGCTAGCATAACCTATACATGATACTTCTCTTTAACCCTTCAAATGCCAGAGGCGTACGCAACGCACTCAGTGGGTTAAAATGATGTAATCTTGTCTTAACCCTTTGAATTCCTGACGGGTACAACATGCGTTGCAAAGCAAAGTGTTACGCACCCATCAGACACACGTAGGGTTGCTAGATCATCCCTTTAAAAGAAGAGACAAATGAAAAATGCCTGCTCCAGGGTTGCAATGGTTCCCTTATATCTATGCAGCAGGCATTTTCATGTGTTGGGTACCTCTCTGGCACTCAAAGGGTTAATGATCTGACAACCTCAATTAAGGTGACAGGTCCAGTTTAATCACTGGGCAATTTATTCACCCCCTGCCCTGTTGTTTTTGAAAATGGCTTCAATTTTTTTGCTTAAAGTGTTAGTAATGTTCCATAATTTTTTTTTATAGATTTGTAGAGGGTGAAAAAAAGAGAATCTCAGTGCCACAAACCCCATGTTTCAAATCTCTATGGTTTGAGAGATATTAGCAATCAAAGTTCCCCCTCTCTCCCCTACTCCTGACATCAGCGCTGTGCTGACAGCAGGAGATTCCAGTCTGGGGATCAGCTGCGGCTCTGCAGCAGAGCCGAAATCCCGTTATTACAAAAGAATTACTTAATTGGAAAGGTCTACAAAAGTGTGCCTGGTTTGCAAGCACACTTTGTAGACCGTTCCCATGAAGTAGTTCTTTTCTAATAACGGGATTTCGGCTTTGCTGAAGAGCCTCATCATGTCGGCCGACACGGATCCCCTTCTGTCAGCTTTATAGCTGACATCAAGAGAAAGGGAGGGGGAACCTTGATTGCCAATATCTCTCAAACCAGAGCGGTTTGAGACATGGGGTTTGTGGCAATGAGATTTTTTTTTATACCCTATACAAATCTATAAAAACATTTTTATGGGACATTAATAACACTTTAAGACTCCTTATGGTAGGCTGACCAGACCTCACCTTTAACCGGGGACACACAGGGAATAGGCATATTTCAGGAGTGCGCTAAAGTCAAAGCAGCCCTGCAGTATGCATTTTTCATATGCATCCCCGGTTAAAGGTGAGGTCTGGTCACCCTGCCTTATGGTCTTATTCAATAAACAAGAGAGGTTACATTCTAGAGCAAGTCAGCTGCACTATAGGGGAGAATTAAACATTTTTTGTGTGAAAGTATTTTATCAGGAAGAAAACACTGAGATTTTTCGTTTTCAGTCTGTCCTGGACTCAGTTTATCTACCTCCAGAAAGGTGAGAGGCTGAGATGACCTTGCAGCGTGTGACCTTGCAGCTTGAACAGATTCTACAGCTGGAGCATTAACCCTTTGAGTTCCTGAGTGGTGCGGAACACATTGCAAAGCAATGCTTTCCGTACCCCCTAGCACTCAAACGGTTAACAGACTGAGCCATCTCATAGGACTTTTAATGTATGCAATGTTAGAGGTCTGCAATCTATTGTTTCACAAAAAGCTGGAGAGCTCTCTAGCATTCACTGTGTTAAAAGCTCCATTTAAATACATTTTGGGAATTTTATTTGTCCTCTGTGTAGTCGATTTGCTGCAGAACTTTACCTCCTTCTCTTACTGAATATAGCCTTTAGTGTAATGACGTCCTTATGGTATTTACATGTGCAGCTTTTTCTACGTTCACTATGGATGCTGGTCGCACCACAAATCTCTGCTGTTTGTGCTTTTGGTCTTTGTACTGCGGCTTTAAAAAAAAAATCTGCAACCTGTCTTTAACACTGTGAGGACCAGAGAGATGAGCAACGCATTGGAAATCATTGCACACCCCTTTTGCTCCTCAAGGGGGGTAAATTTAAAGTTTTAGCAACCGCTCCAACTGGCATCCAAAATGTGCTTCTATAATGCACTCAGTATGAGACCTTGGGGATTATGCACTGAGGTGTGATAAGTGGAGATGACTTCCCCAGTGATATCACTTCTCCAGTTCCTATGTTAGTCTATAGATCCTATTCACTAAGATCTCCAAAGTGGCAGAAATCTTAGTGCATTGGTTCTATAGAATAACAAAGGAACTGGAGATGTGATATCACTGGAGAAGTCCTCTTCACATTATCTCCACTTTTTTGTGCTTTTGTGCATGTCCTCCTCCTGTACAAGTGGTAGGAACATACCACCTATTAATCAGCCAAAAAGTGCAATTTTAAAGCGATAGTAATGTTTCACAAAAATAGCAGCTTCAATTAATCTTCACAGTATTAGGGCCATTGAAAGGGAAAATATTTGCTTCTGCAAGGCCTACAGATGCGCATTGGCTATACTCTGCTAAAATATAATATTTCTAGCTATGTTTTGCTCTAACAGTTATAGTTTGATAAGAGCTAATTAAGAAAATGATATCAACCTTGTGACACTGAAATTAGTTGAACAACATGTCCAGAACAAATCTTTTTATAACTTGTTTTGTCCTTGCTGCGGTAAGGGGCATTCTGCCCCTTAGAGAGTGTTATTTCAGTACTGTCAGAGTTGTAGTTCAAGAGTAATTGAATGATAAAGTATCCCCCTCCCCCCCTTTTACTAGTGTAAGCCGCCTCCCCTCAGATTTGGAATCTGGTCTACTGACTGGACAGATCACAGTAAGGGACAGTCTTCTTACTGTGATCATAAGGAAAACCCTGCCCCCTTGACAGGTTTTCAGGTTTTTCCTTATGATCACTGAAGATTGTCCCTCTCTGTGATCCATCCGGACAGTCTTGCTGCTCTGAGGTGAGCAGTGTTACATCAGTAAAAGGGGCGGGAGGGGGACACTTTATCATTCAGTTACTTGTACTACAACTCTGACAGTATTGAAATAACACTCTCCATGGTCCAAATACTATGAAGATTAATTGAAGCTACTTTTTTTTTTTTTTTTATGAAACATTACTGTCCCTTTAATGTAGAAAACTTTGAATAAATTAAAAAAAATTAAGCTGTAATGATCTTTTGAACTAATTATCTCTCATCAGTGGGAGTATCCTTTTTACCCAGCAGGAAAGCCATGTAACATATATTAACCCTTGCGTATAAAGGCAAAGTGGATCCATTCCAAACCAAACAGACTTCACGATGGGGAACAAATCCAATTTAGCTCCAAAATCACAGTGATATAAATGTAGATTTTTAATCCTTTAAATGCTAGAAAGGTTTCCAATGCATTCTTGCTTTCAAATGGTTAAAATACAATTTTAAATTGAGTTATTTCCTATGTCCTATGCTGCAGTTGATTTAATCCACTTTTCTTTGTATATAAGGCCCATTGTTTTGGATGTCCTCTGGTCTAGGTTCCAGCATGCTGATCTGCACATCGGCCAATGGGCATCCATCCACCCAGATCCTTCACACAAGTGTTTCTGGAGGAAGCAATGCTGTTTGCTTCCTCCAGTGACTGGCCGACACGTGGGCAATTGATGACCAATTGGGCCACCCGTGTGAGAGACATCTGGCTAGCCCTCCCCCTCCATATGAGAGGCGCACAATGAACACTGCACAGTGGAGGGAATTTGGCAGGGGAGGCTTGGCATGTTCTAAAATGTAGTGCAGCCAAGTCGCCTGTGTTGAAGTGGCTTAAAAAGATAGTAATACTTCGTTTTATCTTTATTTTATTTTGTACGCATTAAAAAAACATGAAGAATGATATAAATCTTATCTCTCAAACCTTTATGGTTTGAGGGATATTCACAAGCAAAGTTTCCCCTCCCGCCCCTTTTACCTAGCGTAAGCCATCTCTTCTCAGATGTGGAATCCAGTCCATAGACCAGACAGATCACAGAAGGGGACAATCTTCTTCCTGTGTGAACAATGAAAGCCCTGCCCCCCCCCCCTTGACAAGTTTTTCAGGTTTTTCCCTTATCTTAATCGAAGATTGTCCCTCTCTGCAGTCTACCTGGGCACCTCCCTTTTGCTCTGGCTGAGCAGTGTTACATCAGTAAAAGGGGCGGGAGGGGGATATTTTGTCATTGAATTACTCTTGAACTACAACTCTGACAGAATTGAAATAACACTATCCAAAGTCCAAGTACTATGATGATTAATTAGAGCTGCTTTTATTATGAAACATTACTATCCCTTTAAAATCTGCACAAATCCAGGTTCCAGGAGGTTTCCCTCACACCAAAGTCAGTGGTTGCTTTATTGGGTCAACAGTGCAGTTCCATACAGGCCAAAACTTCTTGATAAAGGTTCTGTAGGGCATTGAAATGTTGATCCTTTAAACCTACCAGTTTCCTCTATATCAAACACACTGTTGCTGCCCCCTTCCAGCTTAATAGTTTGGGAATGTGCGTGTAGGCTTTGTGAGCCTTCTTGAGTGAGCTCAACCATGCCAGGCATATGGGAAAAGCACGCTACGGTATTAGCCATAGAGAAAATAGGAAACTAGTAGAGTAAAAATTTAAAATTTTACCTATTTGCTCACAGAGTGCCTTTGGATGCAAGCTTTCACGACAACTAGGTTTCTTCTTCAGGCATAATAATAAGAAAAGACCCAGTTGTCTTAAAAGCTTTCATACAAAGCCACTCTGCCAATAAAAGTTTCATATTTACGCTAATCTCCTAAATTAACATAGAATGTTTCATAAAGGAAGCGTGTTATGAAGACAGACACTGCAGAAGACATCCTAAACAGGACTGGCCATTATATGTGTTCACCACCACATTGCAACCCAATGCATTGGATACGTGTCTGGCCCTAAAACCGTTACAAAAATTAAAAGTGGATTTACGTGTAGGACTATTTTCTCCTGATATTCAGATGAATCCAGAATGTTTTTAGTGATTTGGCTTGTTGAATTTTCAGTGTTTAGCTCTTTCAGTTCCAAAAAGTTGTGCAAAGCACTGCGTTACACAAATCTCCAGCAGTGAATGTGTGTGAGCGTGAGCACATTTGTTGTACGCATGGTTTGTGTAATGTGTATTGCATGCATATTGTGTATGTGTCATTGTGTGTTGTGTTTTGTGTGTATAGTGTGTTAACCATGTCACGTGGATGAAAAGGGAGATATGAGAATCTCGCCCGTATCAAAAGGGTGAGATTCTCATGTTATGCTCATTTCAGCTCCCACATGACCCAATGCAGATCCCCAGATGCAATGCACAACATGACTGAGCATTAACAGTAGCGTGTTAGCCGTAGAAATACAAGAGGCAAATATAGTAAAGTTGATACATTTATTGGCTAACTAAGCATATTTAGGATGCAAGCTTTCAAGACCTCTTAGGTCTCTTCCTTAGGCATGTTATGCCTGTGGAAGAGACCTAAGAGATCTTAAAAGCTTGCATTCTAAATATACTTAGCCAATAAAGGTATCATCCTAACTACAGGTAAGAACTGAAAGCGATTAAGTGTTACAGTGTAGATGTTTTCGTTTCGGAATTACTTGCATCTGCTCCGGTTCTCTGACGGGTTTGGTACTGTTCTACTGTTCAGTCTGTTGTGTGGACTACTTCGCTTGGACATCCTTCGATTGAGTTAAATGTTTCATTTACATAAAACCTTCTTACGAAAATCCAAGCAATTGTATCCCACACAACAGACTGAACATTATAACCGTAGTAAGCCCGTCAGAGAATCGGAGCAGATGCAAGTAATTCCGAAACAACCCCTCTACACTTTAATAACCCTTAATGGCTTTTGATGCGGGCGAGATTCTCATGTCGCCGGTTTCATCCCAGAAACATGGTTAATGCACCATTTACTTGCTCGCGCTAGAGTGTGCAACATTTTAAAAGGATACCTTTTTTTCATCTTCTTTTTTGATCTTTATTATTTTTTTTTCTCTCTACCTCTTCCATGGAATTCTGCAGGCAAACTGGAAAATAGCGCCATCTCACCTATGAGAGTCCAGAATTCAGTAAGTGAAATCCATCGAATGTGAAGCTGCTGGGATGGCCCCTGTTATATGTCTTGTGGATGCGCATAACAGTTAATAGAATCTGACAATGGTTAACAACCATTCCGCCCTTCTAGTCTGCCTGGTTTTCCTACTGTGTAAACCTCAAACCTTACTTGGTTCTTACTTGCTTACATTCCTTCACTGTATTAACCTCTACCACTTCTGCTGTTGGGCTATTCCACTTATCTACTACCCTCTCAGTGAAGTAAAACTTTCTTACATTACATCTAAACCTGTGTCCCTCTAGTTTTAGACTATGACCTCTTGTCCTAATATTATTCTCTTGAATAAAATAATCCATGTTTTTGTTTTAGCAGAAAAGGTGGCAATTGTTGCTTACCCTTTTGTACCAAAGTACTGCACACCTCTGGGTTTTCTGGAGATAATGGAGTTGTGGATCTAACCACCACAGGATTTGCTTCTATACCTGTGTGGATAAACGTCATACTTCATGGTTTGCAGAAGCAAATGATTATGCTTAAAGGGATAGTAATACTTCGTTTTAACTTTATTTTAGTTTGTAGGCATTAAAAAACATGAAGAATGATATAAGTCTTATGTCTCAAACCTTTATGGTTTAAGAGATATTCACAAGCAAAGTTCCCCCTCCCGCCCCTTTTTCCTAGTGTAAGCCATCTCTTCTCAGATGTGAGTCTGGTTGTATGACCAGACAGATAACAGCAGGGGACAATCTTCTTTGTATAAAAACAATGAAAGCCCTGCCCCCCTTGACAAGTTTTTCAGCTTTTTCCCTTATCTTAATTGAAGGTTGTCCCTCTCTGCAGTCTACCTGGGCACCTCCCTTCTGATCTGGCTGAACAGGGGGGGGGGGATACTTTGCTTGTGAATATCTCTTAAACCCTAAAGGTTTGAGAGATAAGACTTATATCATTCTTCATGTTTTTTTTAATGCCTACAAAATAAAATAAAGATAAAACAAAGTATTACTATCCCTTTAAACAGTGGTTTGGTCCACAAGTCCATTATTTCCATACTAGTATAAAAGTCCGTGTACATAGGCCAAGGTCCGTGTGATGTTAAAGTGAGGTTAAGCGGCCGTTACCTCACTGCTCCACGCGATGCAGTCTTGCGCAGTAGTGACCGCCCGAACGTGTGCAGTCTCTACTGAGCATGACGGCTTCTGACAAACATTCTTATATAGAATAACCCTCTGAGTGTCAGAGGGGTTCAATACGTAAGGCACACCTATCTCACACAAAGGGTTAAGCAACGGTTTCTTCCTTTTTTGCTTGATAAAACAAGGGTACTTTCTCTGCTGAGAGACGTTTTAGTCAAAAGTTATAGAAGCCCGAATTTTGCTTTTTTGGGTTTGTTTCCTCAATGGCCTGCAATTTTATCGGGGTGCTGTTGCTTCAGAGTCCATGGACAGCTGTGGCTTTATTTTGTAGGCATTAAAAAACATGAAGAACGATATAAGTCTTATCTCTCAAACCTTTATGGTTTGAGAGATATTCACAAGCTAAGTTTCCCCTCTCGCCCTTTTTACCTAGTGTAAGCCATCTCTTCTCAGATGTGGAATGCAGTCCATAGACCAGACAGATAACAGAAGGGGACAATCTTCTTCCTATGAGAACAATGAAAGCCCTGCCCCCCTTGACAAGTTTTTCAGGTTTTTCCCTTATCTTAATTGAAGATTGTCCCTCTCTGCAGTCTACTTGGGCACCCCCCTTCTGATCTGGCTGAGCAGTGTTACATCAGTAAAAGGGGCGGGAGGGGGATACTTTATTTGTGAATATCTCATAAACCATAAAGGTTTGAGAGATAAGACTTATATCGTTCTTCATGTTTTTTTAATGCCTACAAAATAAAATAAAGTTAAAACGAAGTATTACTATCCCTTTAATGCCTTAAAGACCCACAATGTGCTATGACCATCATGGGTAAAGTTGCGTTAAGGACCCATGACTGTCCTGGCACCTCATGGAATTCATGGGTCCACACGTGCCTGAACGCCATTCAGGGACCCCTGAATTCATTTCCAGGAAAAAAAATACACCAGTGTGGCCGGTTCTTAAGGGAACTTTTGAATTAAACACCTTTCAGTAATAAGAGTACTCTTGCTTTACTAAGCAGGATGAACCTATCAATGTATATGTTTTCAGTATTATGGGTTACTGTCCTTTTAAAGTGGAACGACCACCCCTCCTAAAATTGCCACCAAAGAATTACCCAACTGGTGACTAGCTGCTCAGTAGTACCAGTCGCCAGAATTATTACCTTCTTATAGAGAGTTCCTAATGCTCCTGAAACTGACAGCCAGGAAACAGCGCAGACATCTTTGCACAGTGACGCCTGCGCTGTCAGTCCCTTCCGGTACCATATGGTTCCTAGCAACGCCTCCTAGAGCAGACTGGGACTGATGGTGCAGACGCGCAGACATCACTATGCAAAGATGTCTGCGCTGTTTCCTGGCTGTCAGTCCTGGAGCAGTAGGAATTCTCTATAACGAGGTAATAATTCTGGTGACTAGTACTACTGAGCAGCTAGTTGCCAGATGGGTAATTCTTTGGGGGCAGCTTTAGGCGGGGTGGTATTGCCGCTTTAAGGTTCTTCTACTAACGGCCAGGGAAACTTATGGAAAAAATTCCTCTTAACTAGGCGAGACCACCCTCTCAGCCCTGCTTAAAGTGGAACTGTCATTTCCTGTACATTGAGGTGATGTAGATACATCCACTTCCCATTTCTTGCTACTTTACTGTACCAGGTGGATGTGGAGACACAGGACGTTATGAGGACCTTTGTCATTGGTATTGGAGTCCTACTGGGAATTATTTTAATATCCCATTGTAATATGCCATCACTTGGTGGTCTTTTAAATTTATACAAACATAGTCTTTAATTCTATAGTGCTGGGAACAATACAGTAGCAACACACAATGCAATTGGCCTGGGGATCTTCGCCTCTTGTAACATTAACCACAAGGCATCACGTGGTTAAATGTATTGGGGAAAGAGAACACCTTATGTGTATGTGCTTGGGGGGGTATTTTCACTTCCCCACTACTGGGATCTTCGTTTTGGCACCCCCCTGGTTTTCTCTGGGAGTTTAAGGTTATTTGCAAACTTTCGAGGTGTAGATTAATTTTAGGCACAACTTCGCTAGTGTATTAAAAAAGAATAGTAGAAATATGTAGCTTTTATATTTTACCCCTGCTTATTTGCCTGTAGCTGTTGTCCTAGGTTTGTGTGCCTTGACCTCTCAATGCAATTTATTATAATTTTTTCTGGCTGGATAATTGTATCCCAGATATTTTTTTCATTATTATTATTAAGATAAGAGATATGCCAGGTTTCTTGCTGTGCGTGTACCCAAATGGTTTCTGGGTTGGAAGTCTTTGTAACATACAGAGGCTTCTGGGAATGACCAACAGCACAATGGCCTGTTTGATGACTAGTCACCGCCCAGAAGCATCACGTTTTAGCTCTCTAGTGAGGAGAAATTTCCACGTACACATTAGACTAATCCCTCCCAAAAGGGACGGTCCAGTTCCAAAATGATGGGCAAGTCCTCCCTGCACGGGAACAGCAGCTAACCCCCGACGTACGTTTCGGCCTAGTTGGGCCTTGTCAGAAGGGTGCAGCTGGATTCCCTAGGCATTGAGAGCAAGGGGTCCACGTCTGGATTACCCTTCACTCTTAGGGAGAGACCCCCTAAGTGTATTCACATTAACATACAGAATGTGAGAGGTTTCTGGGAATGAACAACAGCACAATGGCCTGTTCTACAACTAGTCACCGCCCAGAAGCATCACGTTTTAGTTCTCTAGTGCCATTACAGAGGAGAAATTTCCACGTACACATTAGACTAATCCCGCCCAAAAGGGCAGTCCAGTTCCAAAATGACGGGCAGGTCCCCCCCCTGCACGGGAACACCAGCAAACCCCCAACGTACGTTTTGGCCTAGTTGGGCCTCGTTTTGCCAAGAGCCCAGGGAGTGGAAGGTATCGAGGCTTCTGGGCCACTTGACTGCAGATGCTGGATCCCCTGTCTTTCGACAATAGTCATCAACATGTTCAGTAAGAATCAAAATTACAAAGGAAAGCTAGAAGTCTTTTTTGGCTGCATTAGTCACCTTACAAAAATACCTAAATAACTTTTAGAGCACGGAGTCTTTTATGAATGTCGTGTAGCAATATTTATTCTTTAGGTGATTTGGTAATAGTTCCCAGTTGTTCGCTCCGTAGGGGAAGACAACAGAGTACACTGCCGGTTCCTTTTTTGAAACAGGAGTACTCTTGAATCTTGCGGTCCTCTAATATATAATTTGGAGGATGTATATTGCAAAAACTGAAGACGAAGCGAACGGGCACAGGTCCCGCTAAGCGCAAAACCCATATTTGAAGTTGTCAGAGAAAATCTAGCCCCCCGATATCGAATATTCTAACCAGATTCCCAAATGGGGAATTTATATCAAGTTCACAGAATCAGATAATGGTGTTAGATGTTCGCCGTTGCACAAAATCGAAAATACGGTTCAATATTCAGTGTTTACAATTTTAAAGCAAATATGGAGTTAAAATATGGAATACAAATAATGATTTTAGCCCGACGTGTTTCATAACATCCTTGGTACTGTCATGGTTTGGCTGAGCTGCGCTGCTTCGCTGTTGCCTGAGCTACTCTAGAGCTCTGCTATTGATTACCGCTGCCTTTCCTTCTCCTGTCAGGCTGAGTCAGCTGATGCTTAACAAACTGCCTTGACCTCTCAGTTTCCATGGTTACTCACCTGACTGTTATCAGCCAACCCCTTCCAGGGTATTTAAAGCAGCTTGGCTCAGCAATTTCTGTTACATTCTATGGAGAACTGTAAGTCTCTGACTTTTCTGACTTTCCTCTCCCTTAGAATCTAACGTGAAATCGAATTAGAATTTGACCAGTAGAGGGCACTGTTAATGTAAAAAAAAAAAAAAAAAAATGGGTTTAAACTGTAATAACTCTGGAAATATAAATCTCTCGGCAGTGGGAGTACCCTTATTTTACTCAATAGGAAAATCCCTACAATATATATTTTTTCATAAAAAAGTTTACTGCTCCTTTAAGAGGGACCTGTACCCTTTCTCTTTTTCTTTTCACATCAGTCCCGGTCAGGTCATCATCAAGTACCTAATGTTTTTAATGCACAGCCATCATTACCAATTTGTGGTTCTTCCCTTGCTTGGCTTGCAATGATGCCCATAGTGTTTGTGAAAGTTCAGGCTCCACTGGTAGCACATTTGACACCGCTAGGGACAATATCATGCCTCATCTTGAAAATCACACTATGAGGTCTTTTTTTTTGTCTACCTATTAACAACATGTCTGCAACTGACTATCCAAATACCCAGGGATCATGGATGACTTTTTATCTCCGCCACATCCAACCTTTCCTCCAGCCTGTGCATGACTTTCCTGGTTCTGTAATGCCATACCTCACATCAGAAGGTACTTCTGTCCTCGGACGGGATCTCGTCAGCCCTATTTGGTGGCCAAAAGCCTACAGTTCGGAATCACATGATGTGATAAAGTAGTATAAAAGCAAAGCAATCTGGTTGGTAGGCAAACTACCACAGGAGGAATGATGATCGATCCAGATATGCTGTCTTTGAAGCATTAGTAGCACAATGGGGACCCCTAGAAATGGATATGGTGGAGTCCTGACAGAATGCAAAATTCCCTGTCTTCCATACCTGAACAAGGGACCCCCAAGGTGGTGACGGTAGATGCCATGGTGATCCCTTGGGCGTAAAGGTTTTTTTTTTTTTTTTTTTTTTTTTTTTCACTGATGGCCATGATTCCAAGGGTTATCACTAGGCCATGTTGCCTAGGGTTATCACAAAACTTGCACAGAAAAAGCTCATATCCTTATAACACCAGCATGGCCACAATGAGAGGTTCCATGTTATCAGTGGGACCCTGGGGAAATCTGTTGTCATGGGACTTAGTGATTCAAGGTCTGTCCGACAGTGTTCCATTTTAAGTGTAGTATTCTTAAAATCCGTATCTTTACATGAACATAGAACAGAGCCCCTTATCAGGGTACTAACATTTAGTAGAGGCTAAACCTGCCTCTCAGAATGCCCATAAAGGGCATTCCCAGAGGCAGGTTTAGCCTTTATTAAATGTGAGTACCCTGATAAGGGGATCTGTTTTACGTTCATGTAAAAGTATGGATTTTAGGAATACTACACTCAGAGTGGATTGCGCTGTTCTTCATGATACAGAAGAGCCTGTCCAATGTCTTGGGAACGAGCTGCATCCTTGGACTCTGAATAGTTTAACCTAATCCTGGATTTTAAGGGATTATCCCTAGTTTAAGGGGACTCTCTGGATTGTGATATAATAAATGAATATTTAATATATATTTTTTTATATAGTATAGTATATATCAAATTTGTGATTGATATGCTGATTTCTGTTTTTAGTTGAATTATATATGTGAGGATTATAGATATATTCACATAATAACATACATTGAGAGTGAGCGCAGGAGCATATTTGTTTGTTTAGTGTTCCATTGTTAAAGGGGATGTATAGTCTCTATATAACTTAGCCTAAATAGTTAGGTTATATATCAAATATGACTAAAAATGTCTTAATTTTTTTTAAGCTTTATTTGGTCTAAATTGAAGTTATAAAGTCTGCCCTGCAGCTACTTCAGCATAGACTGCGGTTACCTGCTTTGTAAACGCAATCCGTCACTCTGCCTCTTCTCCCCTCCCACTATCCAGCCTCCTCCAATGACGGAGGCTTCTGTCTGTAAAGTGGAGCGCTCTTATTGGCTAGATCTTGATCTCTGCCAATGAGATCGATATTTTTCTAGGATGGTTTGCAAATAGAGTTGCACCTTAATAGTATTCCTGTTGGGGATCTCCTTGGTGCTCAGTGTGGGGGAATTGAATGGCTTGTCATTCAAGTCACGTTTTTGTTTTTTTTTCTCCCCTTACTCTGATAAGGCGGATTGTCAGACTAGGAGTGTTTTATTGTCTGTTTGTATCCAATTTTTGTTCAGAACCAAAACATTGTCATCCCTTCCCTTTACCTTCAATCTACAAAAGGAAAGGTGCATAAACTGGACATGCTGGGTGTTATTTGGTGTCTCAGACACTATATACAGGAGACTGTTCTTACATAGGACAGACACCCTTTTGGTTATTCCTGAATGTTTTTGGGTTTTTTTTGTCATGGTGAAGCTGTGTCACACCTACTTTTTGCCTTCTTGGATAAAATGCTACATCTGACAAGCCTGTGTGAAGCCAGTCCTGTTTAGTGTTATGGCTGACTCCTCCAGTCCCTATAGTTCATCTCTGAAGTACAAGAACCAAGCCTGAGTGGGCAGTTGTGCAAAACTGATATATGGACATCTCTCCACATATTCCCTAAACTGTGCAAGGTCCATAAAGTCTCTTTGAGGCAAATTTTGTGAGGAAAGCTCTACAGACTGTGATGGTCATTTGAGTAAGTCCCATTCCCTATTTTGTTGGGAGAGGAACGGGCGGATTTAAACGTAAAGGTTAGGAGAAGCTGGTCGCGGGTTAAGCAGGGCTGAGAGGAAGGCAATTCCTCCAGAGGCTTTTTTCTGTTTCCCTTAGTGTCCAACTTATTAGTGGAAGAACCTTAACCACACGATCCCTGTGTCTCCCACTGAATAAACTAAAAGGATTTATTGGTAAGTCGCAGAAAAATCTTATTTGTTGTGGTTTTGTAAAATAGATTCTGAGAAACAAACCTTTTTTGTTTTGGTGGCACACTGGCACATTCTGCTAATTTCCTACTCATTATTCTAATTTAATTGTGTTCTAGACCAAACAGTGCCATAAGAAATGTCCCCAGTGTGTTGCCTCTACCTAGATCAATTCATAGCACAACATGCGGTAATACTGGCCCAGCACAGAAACTGATGGTGGTAAAATGCTGCACTGTGCTACCAACAGTCTTTAAATTAAAGGGATAGTAATGTTTCATAATAAAAGCAGCTGTAATTAATCATCATAGTATTTGGACCTTGGAGAGTGTTATTTCAGTTCTGTCAGAGTTGTAGTTCAAGAGTAATTCAATGATGAACTATCCCCCTCCCGCCCCTTTTACTGATGTAACACTGCTCAGCCAGATCAGAAGGGAGGTGCCCAGGTAGACTGCAGAGAGGGACAATCTTCAATTAAGATAAGGGAAAAACCTGAAAAACTTGTCAAGGGGGGGCAGGGCTTTCATTGTTCTCATAGGAAGAAGATTGTCCCCTGCTGTTATCTGTCTGGTCTATGGACTGCATTCCACATCTGAGAAGAGATGGCTTACACTAGGTAGAAGGGGAGGGAGGGAGGGGGAAACTTTATCATTCAATTACTCTTGAACTAAAACTCTGACAGTACTGAAATAACACTCTCCATGGCTCAAATACTATGAAGATTAATTGGAGCTGCTGTTTTTGTGAAACATTATTATCCCTTTAATGTTAACAATTTCTCAAAAATTATTTATATTACGAACAAATGGCTAGTGCAAAGTTTTAATTCTTTAAAATGAACTAAATGTATTTTAAGTTGACATGTCCTCTTTAACTGTTAAAGGGATAGTATTGTCTATATTAAAGTTTAGCTCCAAGTCTTCTATGTTTAATTACTTACATGTTTGTAGTTCAAAAGATATTCAAGAGGAAAAGATCCCTCTCCCGCCTCTTTCCCTGCGTCACGCTGCCTCTCTGTCTGGTCCAGATGGAGAGCAAGGGTCAAGGGAGGCAGGATTTTCCTGATACTTACTAAGTGAAGATTGTCCCTCGCTGAATCCGTCGGTCCCACAACCAGATCACAGATCTAAGGGGAGGTGGCCAGAAGGGGAGGGGTTTTCCTTATACTTACTGAGTGAAGATTGTCCCTCGCTGCATCCATCCAGTCCCACAACCGGATCACAGATCTAAGGGGAGGCGGCCAGAAGGGCGGGGTTTTCCTTATACTTACTGAGTGAAGATTGTCCCTCGCTGCATCCGTCCGGTCCCACAACCAGATCACAGATCTAAGGGGAGGCGGCCAGAAGGGGTGGGGTTTTCCTTATACTTACTGAGTGAAGATTGTCCCTCGCTGCATCCATCCAGTCCCACAACCAGATCACAGATCTAAGGGGAGGCGGCCAGAAGGGGCGGGGTTTTCCTTATACTTACTGAGTGAAGATTGTCCCTCGCTGCATCCATCCGGGCCCACAACCAGATCACAGATCTAAGGGGAGGCGGCCAGAAGGGGCGGGGTTTTCCTTATACTTACTGAGTGAAGATTGTCCCTCGCTGCATCCATCCAGTCCCACAACCAGATCACAGATCTAAGGGGAGGTGGCCAGAAGGGGCGGGGTTTTCCTTATACTTACTGAGTGAAGATTGTCCCTCGCTGCATCCGTCCGGTCCCACAACCAGATCACAGATCTAAGGGGAGGCGGCCAGAAGGGGCGGGGTTTTCCTTATACTTACTGAGTGAAGATTGTCCCTCGCTGCATCCGTCCGGTCCCACAACCAGATCACAGATCTAAGGGGAGGCGGCCAGAAGGGGCGGGGTTTTCCTTATACTTACTGAGTGAAGATTGTCCCTCGCTGCATCCGTCCGGTCCCACAACCAGATCACAGATCTAAGGGGAGGCGGCCAGAAGGGGCGGGGTTTTCCTTATACTTACTGAGTGAAGATTGTCCCTCGCTGCATCCGTCCGGTCCCACAACCAGATCACAGATCTAAGGGGAGGCGGCCAGAAGGGGCGGGGTTTTCCTTATACTTACTGAGTGAAGATTGTCCCTCGCTGCATCCGTCCGGTCCCACAACCAGATCACAGATCTAAGGGGAGGCGGCCAGAAGGGGCGGGGTTTTCCTTATACTTACTGAGTGAAGATTGTCCCTCACTGCATCCGTCCGGTCCCACAACCAGATCACAGATCTAAGGGGAGGCGGCCAGAAGGGGCGGGGTTTTCCTTATACTTACTGAGTGAAGATTGTCCCTCACTGCATCCGTCCGGTCCCACAACCAGATCACAGATCTAAGGGGAGGCGGCCAGAAGGGGCGGGGTTTTCCTTATACTTACTGAGTGAAGATTGTCCCTCGCTGCATCCGTCCGGTCCCACAACCAGATCACAGATCTAAGGGGAGGTGGCCAGAAGGGGCGGGGTTTTCCTTATACTTACTGAGTGAAGATTGTCCCTCTCTGCATCCATCCGGTCCCACAACCAGATCACAGATCTAAGGGGAGGCGGCCAGAAGGGGCGGGGTTTTCCTTATACTTACTGAGTGAAGATTGTCCCTCGCTGCATCCGTCCGGTCCCACAACCAGATCACAGATCTAAGGGGAGGCGGCCAGAAGGGGCGGGGTTTTCCTTATACTTACTGAGTGAAGATTGTCCCTCGCTGCATCCGTCCGGTCCCACAACCAGATCACAGATCTAAGGGGAGGCGGCCAGAAGGGGCGGGGTTTTCCTTATACTTACTGAGTGAAGATTGTCCCTCTCTGCATCCGTCCGGTCCCACAACCAGATCACAGATCTAAGGGGAGGAGGCCAGAAGGGGCGGGGTTTTCCTTATACTTACTGAGTGAAGATTGTCCCTCGCTGCATCCGTCCGGTCCCACAACCAGATCACAGATCTAAGGGGAGGCGGCCAGAAGGGGCGGGGTTTTCCTTATACTTACTGAGTGAAGATTGTCCCTCGCTGCATCCGTCCGGTCCCACAACCAGATCACAGATCTAAGGGGAGGCGGCCAGAAGGGGCGGGGTTTTCCTTATACTTACTGAGTGAAGATTGTCCCTCACTGCATCCGTCCGGTCCCACAACCAGATCACAGATCTAAGGGGAGGCGGCCAGAAGGGGCGGGGTTTTCCTTATACTTACTGAGTGAAGATTGTCCCTCACTGCATCCGTCCGGTCCCACAACCAGATCACAGATCTAAGGGGAGGCGGCCAGAAGGGGCGGGATGGGGATCATTTCCTTTTGAATATCTTTTGAACTACAAACGTGTAAGTAATTAAACATAGCGCTGCATGTTATAAAAACCATATAGAAGACTTGGTGCTAAACTTTAAAATAGACATTAGTATCTCTTTAAGAACCATGAATAATGGACGGTGTCATGCCCGCAGTTAAAAATGTTACATTTCTCTAGTCTAAGAATATTGCAGATATACAGGACTTGTTCATTATTTTTTTGTTTTCATTTATTTTGTTTTTAGGGACAAGATATGGAGACATCTGTACGTCTGACAAAGGCACCAAAATATAAAGCATCACCCACAACTAACATCACTTCTCTGGGCCCTGACTCGCCAGTCTTTAGGTCCATGGGGCCAGTAGTGCGACCCACCAGTTGCCATTTCTGCGGGTTATATGGTACATGTTCTCACTCTGATTCAGTCTGCAGTGTATCTGGGGCCGTCTCCAGGGAGCACTAAATAGGAGCGGTTCTGGAGCAGATCACTGGTACCATAGGGGACGAGTGAAAAGCCTTTCTCTAGCATTCGAGAGGTTAACCCTTTGAGTGCCAGAGAGGTACGCAATGCATTGCAAAGCCCATTTTAAATCAATGGGAATTTGGTGTTTGTAGCAATGGTGCAGTTGCCGTGCCCAGGAATTGCTCCTTCTGTCTTCCTGAATATGGCCCACAGCGCGCGATGAATAGGAAAACAAGTCTGATGACACTGATTCCATTCATGTTTTCACATAAAGTGCTTTCTACTTGTAGTTCATTCTTTATTAACCCTTTGATTGCCAGAGGGGAATGTAACACGTTGTGAAGCAACGCGTTGTATACCCCTCTTGCACTCAAAGGGTTAAACTTATTGTAATATTTTCTAATGGAAAAATATATATTGTAGAGTATTTTCTCCTGACTAAGAGACAAGTAATTCAGGCTTGTGTGATTTCTTGGGTGTTATGCACTGAGGTGTGATAGGAGATGACTTCTCCAGTTCCTATGGTAATCGATACAGCCTATGCACTAAGGTTTCTCCACCTTTGGAGACCTCAGTGCCTAGGCTCTATAGAATAGCACAGGGACTGGAACTTTATCACACCTTAAAGGGATTGTAATACCTGAAAAAAAAATGCAGCTCCGATTGATCCTCCTATAACCTGGGCCACTGGGCCATGTAACGCTGTATTTCAGCATTTTGCGTTTTGTAATTCAACCGTAAGTCAATGCTAAAGTAACCCCTTTTACCTCCTGTATGCCGCCTTCCCTCAGATGTGGAATCCCGTCATGTAACTGGACAGCGCTCAGCGAGGGACAGACTTTAGGCGCTGAGAATTAGGAAAACCCTGCTCCCCTTTACGAAAGAGGGCAGGATTTTCCTCAAGCTCATTGAAGATTGTACCACGCTGCACACTGTCCGGACGGCTGAGAGAGGCAGCGTGATGCAGGTGAAAGGTGGATCCTTTGAATTGAATTCCTGTTGAACTACATTGTGCAAAATATTGATATACAGCGTTACATGGCCCAGGTTATAGGAGGATCACTCGTAGCTGTTGCTATACCATCCTATGGACAGTTCCAGTCAGTTGACCATTAAGTTCCATATGATGGTGCAGCCACAGAGCAACTGTAATATTTCAGGCCATTGAGAATACTGTACCTATTTTGTGCTGAAATAGCGTTCGAGTAAACACTTCTCAGCAGTTGGAAGCGTTTTTTTTTGTTTTTGTTTTTTTTTTACTTCGGAGGATAAAGCATTTAATAGAAATAATTTTTCATATTTAGTGTTACTATCGCTTTAAACAAAACAGTTCTATAAAGGAGAACACTAGGTGACGCTCTTTCTTTAGACTGTATAGAGAATGTTTGTTGATTGTAAAGTTCTCCAGGAGTCAAATATAGTCAAGTTGATACCTTTATTGGCTAATTATGCAGATTTCGGATGCAAGCTTTCAAGACCTCTTAGGTCTGTTCCTCAGGCGTGTTATAGACATGAAGAACTGACCTGAGAGATCATGAAAGCTTGTATCCTAAATCTGCTTAATTAACCAATAAAGGTATCAACTTGACTATATTCGCCTCCTGTGTTTCTACTCCTAACGCTGTGCCAACTCTCACCTGAAGTTCTCCAAGTGCTGAAATCGAGACATTATCTTGAGCTATAAAACATTTTGAATAAAGTGTTTCTTAACAGTGGAAATACTTTCTGGGCATAAATTGGCATATTTAATCCTTTGAGTGCCAGAGGGAGATACAACTCATTGCTTTGCAATGCATTGCGTAACCCTGTGGCAGTCAGAGAGTTAAATTACTTAATTGGCATGGTGTGTGTTTCTATTTCTTTTGTGTGTGCAGGGTCAAGGAAGTGTTCTCAGTGCCGACAGACGTACTACTGCTCTGTGGAATGCCAGAGGCAAGACTGGTCTGCACATACCGTTATATGCAAACCCTCTGCACAGTAAGACCTCTTGTTATCTTTAATAGGTTAACGCCAAGCTCCTCGATTTACCTCTCTTCATAGTCCTGTACAGTTGGTATCATCAACATCAACAAAAACCCCTGCCTAACTAAAGCTGAACTATCAGTGTTATACAAGTGCCCCCCAATTAATGTTTACTGTAGCTGTAAGCATTAAAATTCTTTTATAACCCTTGTTAAGTCCAGCGTTATTTAGAAATCTAAGTTCTTAGGAGACTCACAGTCAGACGTCTTTCCAGAGAGGGATATGTGCACCTGCGCTGTCTGTTCCTGTTTGTCCTGTACGGTACAAACAACTCTACACCTTAGGTTTCATGCCAATCAGTGAGTAGACAGGGGCGGACAGTGCAGCCACCTCTTAGCACAGACATCTTGCCGGTCGTGGCGAGTCTCCTAAGAACTTGTAGCAAGTCCTTTTTTTCTTTCCTGTTTGCTTGTTTGTGCTTTGATAAAGCAGCAGTTTTGCTGTGAAGTGCGTAAGCGTTTAAGCCCAGAATTTTTACCCAATTTGAATGATAAATTAACCCCTTAACGACCGGCCGATTGGCGCCGTCACTGAATGACCACAGAGCATAGTACGTCATGGGTCGTTATCTCTTATCGACCAATGACGTACTATGACCGTCAAGGATCGTTAAGGAGTTAAAGTTTTATATAGTTTGGAGGCAGCCGTTTGATTGTTTTGTTCGTTTGTTTTCGAGTTGGGTTCCAGCTGATTGTCAGTCCTCCAGGTGGAGACAGAAGCAACTTCTCCACAAGCTTTGATGTCAGACCAGCTGGTATCAGCTCTCTGACCATCATCAGATGTGAGTGAAATATACTGTTTATATGGTCTGTGCTTATAGGGATTTTATTACACTATAGGGCGTTTTCTCTTCTTTTCCATGTCACATTTGGATCTTTTTAGAACTTAATTTCACAATAATGCTGGCACTTCATAAGGATTATAATAGGATTTCTATGCTTACTGCTATAGTTAAAATTAATTGGTGGGGGCATATATATATATAATATATATATATATATATATATATATATATATATATATATATATATATATATATAAAATATAAAAAGGGCTGCACACTCAGGGATTTAAGTGTCAATAGTGAACCAATGCTTTATTGGTTTGCTGAAATGCAATAGTAATGTTTCATAATAAAAGCTGCTCTAATTAATCATCATAGTATTTGGACTTTGGAGAGTGTTATTTCAGTTCTGTCAGAGTTGTAGTTCAAGAGTAATTCAATGACAAAGTATCCCCCTCCTGCCCCTGTTACTGATGTAACACTGCTCAGCCAGATCAGAAGGGAGGTGCCCAGGTAGACTGCAGAGAGGGACAATCTTCAATTAAGATAAGGGAAAAACCTGAAAAACTTGTCAAGGGGGACAGGGCTTTCATTGTTCTCATAGGAAGAAGATTGTCCCCTTCTGTTATCTGTCTGGTCTATGGACTGCATTCCACATCTGAGAAGAGATGGCTTACACTAGGTAAAAGGGACGGGAGGGGAAACTTTGCTTGTGAATATCTCTTAAACCATAAAAGTTTGAGAGATAACTTATATCGTTCTTCATGTTTTTTTAATGCCTACAAAATAAAATAAAGATAAAACAAAGTATTACTATCCCTTTAAATCAATGAGTGTGCAGCCCTTTTTTCTATATTCCATATCTCTGTGGCACCCAGTACGATCTCTCTATGGAGGTGAGCGCAGATCACATATATGTCACAGATCCACTTGCCCGATTTAATTTTGTGTATTGTCGCTCCTGTTCGTTTTTCCCTTCCATTCTGTAGAAAAGGTTCAATTCTGGGGCAAAAAACAGTTCCCTAAATTTCCACTGGTTTAAAATTGTGCTTTTTGACCCCTCGAATGTCAGCAAGGTTGCCAAGACGTTCTGAAGCATTGCATCTTAAAGGAGCAGTTCCCTAAGAGGAAAAATATGTGGTTCTGGAGCCAATGAAGAGCAACAAATGGGAACCAAAACATTTTCCAAATTCTTGTTGATTTAAATGGGGCCTTTAACTCTTTTATTGCTAGGGTGGTTTGCAGTACATTGTAAAGCAGTGTTTTGGAGATGACTAACATTGAAGAGGGAAAAAGTACCATTTAAATCTATGGGGGATTTTTTTTTTTCACATTCTGTTTTATTTTGCCCCAGAATGACTGTTTTTTTTACATGCATGCACCCCCCCTCCCCCCCGTTTCGCTAATGATTTGTCAGGTCTTAACCCATTGAGAACTAGAAGGGTAAACAATGCACTGCTTTGCAATGCGCTGGATATCTCTGTGGCAATCAAAGTGTTAACAGTGAGGTCATTCCTTCACAGAGATGTAAATATCACAGGAGACTGTCAGCTGATGTTCCTAAATTCTATTTATTTTATTACTTCTTGTGCCTAAATGTTGGGGCTGTTTTATATTGCTCTGTTTAGGTCAGTCATGGGCAGCATGTGGCCATTTGGCGGCTGTTCACTACAACTCTCATCATTTGCAGCCAGCTGTTGGCTGTGTCAGACTGATGGGAAATGTCCTTTAGTACAGCTGGAGGACCCCAGGTTGCCTATCAGCGATTTTAGGTGAACCTCTTCATTCACTCAGATTCAGGTTCAAATATTTATCAACTAGTGTAAAAGTCTGTGCCCACGGGCCAAGGTCTGGGTGATGTTAACCGTTTGAGTCCCAGAGGGGTATGCATTGCATTGCTTTGCAATGCATTGTGTACCCCTCTGGCACTCAAAGGATTAAGAGGCCAGTCCTGCTCTGCATCTTGCCGCCAATGCAGTCATGCACTGTAGAGACTGCCCGAAAGCACAGAATGCTCCCATCACAGAACTCCCAGCATTCTGTACACCTCCCAGCACAGAACTCCCAGCATTCTGTACACCTCCCAGCATTCCCACACCTCCCAGCATTCTGTGCTCCCAGCATTCTGTGCGTTCAGGAAGTCTCTGCTGAGCATGACTGCTTCTGACAAACATCCTAGCGAATTATAATATACAGGATTATTATTGGTTGTATTTTCCTGTTTAACCACAAAGTGTACACAATTTACAAAGTAACCCCACATCCTCCAAAACTGTTGCTTTATTTTCAGAAAAGAGCAAAGTACATGCAAGTCTCCCAGCAAGGTAGAAGAACGGAAGCCGCATTGTAAGGTAATGATTTGTGAAGAATGTGTGGAACCGAATACGTATCGTAATTTAAAGAAAGAAAGAAAAAAAATAATAAAAAATATAAATATATATATATACAGAGCATACACACGTACACACACACGTATGTAATATGTGTGAATACTGCACAGCTTTGCCTGTGGGGTTTGGTGCTTCACCTTCATTTTAGATTGGACTCTGCAACTCTATGGCTGTGAATCTCACACAAAATCTCAGTCCTGCAGTAATTCCCTGGTATACTGAGCTCCCCCCGCTGCCCATGTGAGGGACAGACAGAGAACCATTTTTTTGAGATTATTGCACCGCAGTGTGTTGGATGCCTCCTAGCACTCAAACGGTTAAAGTGAACTACCACCCCACATAAAGTTAAACCCCAAGAATGACCCATCTGGCTGCTAGTTGAACAATAGTGCTAGTCACCAGAATTATTACCCCCTTATAGAGAATTCCTACTGGTCCCAGGACTGACACCCAGGAAACAGTGCAGACATCTTTGCATAGTGACGCCTGCGCTCCTGCGCTGTCAGTCCCAGTCCGCTCTAGGAGGCGTTGCTAGGTACCGGAAGGTATTGGGAGTGACTGACGATGCAGGCAAGCAGATTCTTTTAAAGTGCTGCTGTCTGGCTGTCAGTCTCGGGAGCAGTAGAATTTAGCTGTAAGGAGGTAATTATTCTGGCGACATGTACTAATTGTTCACTTTAACTTTACGTGGGGTGGTAGTTCCGCTTTAAAGGAGCTCTTCATTCCTATGTTCCATCTTGTCCTCTGAGATCTGCACGTGATTCTATAAGTTGCCTGATTCTTCCATATATCATTTTGTGGTGCGAACTTCCATGTATGCTGACCTAACATTCTGGATGTCTACTACATTCAATGAGACACTCCTCCACTTTCCAAAAAGACATCTAAAGGCATTCCTGTTTATCTAAACTTTTTATTCGCTGTTTAAAGTGACAGACAACCTCCTTTTTGATTTTGCATATTCTTTAAGTGCAAATTTTCCAGAGAGCTTTGTCAGGAACTGTAAAATCAGGGATAATGATACAATGTAAATCCTGCCTACAGTATATAAAATGCAGCATAGAGAGCACTGACCTCTACACGGTGAGTGTTACATTGTATCACTATCCCTGTTTCACAGACAGAAATCTGTATGGAAGGAGAGATCCAGGGAGCCTGCTGTTGAGGACATGCTAGTGTGTAAAAGTAGAAGATGGGGAAAAAAGTTCTGCCCATTATCACTTTCTCCTTCATTTAACCCTTTGAGTGCCAGAGGGGTATGCATCGCATTGCTCACTTCTGTCTAAAACCAAGCCCCCTGTTCATAGTATTTCATGTGAAATTAGCTCACATGGACCCTGCACGATGAGGGGAAAGAAGATGAAGAGCTGTGTGTGCACCGTGACTTGGGGAAAAGATTTACTCTTCCCTAGGACTCGGGCTGTTAACCCTTTGAGTGTGAGGGATACTCATCGGGTTAACCTTTTGAGTGACGGAGCGTTGTGCAGCACGTTGAGAAGCAGTACATTACACACCCCTTCTGTACTCCAAAGATTAACCCTTTGAATGTCAGAGGGGTCGCATTGCATATCCCTCTGGCATTCAAAGGGTTAAGTTGCTATTTTATGCTATACACTTGGAGTACAGAGTCTCCCCCCGAACTGTGATAATCTCTAATGAGAGACAAGAACTGGATTTTTGGGTTGTGGACACGAATATTAAATAGTGATAATGAAATGTGTCAGGTGTGCTGAGTTCTTGTCTTAAAGGAGCATTGCACTTTTTTAAAGATACATTGTTGTTTTTTTTCCCGCTGAGTAAAACAAGGGTACTTGCGCTGCTGTCCGATATGTATTTCTAGTGTTTTTACAATTGAAACTGTTGGGTTTGCTTTTTTTTTTCTAGTGGACAGAATTTAGTAATTCTTTTGCATTCTGTGGGAGAGGAAAGTCACTGATAAACAGTTCTCCATAGGATGTATTAGAAGCAGCTGAGTCACTTCCTGACAGTGTGAACATTCAAGAAGTAATGATTCTTTTATTCACTTTCTGGCAGTTGAAACGGTTATCACTTTTGAATAAAACAACTGAATGTAGTGGGGAGTGCACTTGTTTTTATTTGTATGTATGTATGTATATCTTTTATTTATATGGCGCCACACAGTGTACGCGGCACCTTACAGACATATGTTACAATAAATAATTGGGGATAAAATAAGTGTCACAATCATGGAAACAATAGGAGAGAGGTCCCTGCCTCAGGGAGCTTACAGTCTAAATGGGTAATGGGAGATGGACAACAGGGTATGAGGGTGTCAAGTGCTGAGATTACAAGTGTTGAGTTTGCCAAAGGGTAGTGCTCCAGAAGATAGGATTTCAGGGTAGACTTAAAGACACAGGGGGATTGTTCTAGACATAGGGAGAGGGGTATGGAGTTCCATAGGTATGGAGCGGAAAGTGAAAAAGGTTTGAGATGGGAGAGGGCAGAGGGTGTGGATGGTGTAACAAGAAGGGCGTTGTGTGCTGAGCGAAGGAGTCAGCAAGAAACATAAGAGGAGATGAGGGAACAGATATAAGGAGGGGAAGCAGTATAAAGAGCATTAAAGGTAAAAACAAAGACTTTATTAGTGATGTATTGCTGAATAGGGAGCCATGTCAGATGTCTAAGAATGATGTGGCAGGAAATACCCTGTAACATTTATAGTTATCATAAAAAAGTATACTGCTTCTTTAATGTGCTACATACCACGGCTAGGCAACCATTTGCTCTCAATATATGGCAGGAGAGGTAAAAATTTGGGAAAAGTGAGCATTTTGAGGAAATGCAAGTCAAGTCACATTAGCCCCTACAAATCCAAGTCAATTGGAACAATTTTGGCTTGAACAGAGGGCCTCAGAGGTAACAAGGCATTCTGATTTATTATATTGAGGTTTTAGACCATTTTATTCAAAAGTTATAACTGTTCAAACTATCACAAAATTAAGTTGTTACCATCACATTCTATGGAGAACTGTAGTCAGTGACTCGCCTCTCCCATAGAATGTAACATAATAACTGTCATGTGCTGGAGCTGTTACTATCACATTCTATAGAGAACTGTAGTCAGTGACTCACCTCTCCCATAGAATGTAACATAATAACTGTCATGTGTTAGAGCTGTTACTATCATATTTTATGGAAAACTGCAGTCAGCGACTCACCTCTCCCATGGAATGTAACATAACTCTGAAAACAGGTGAACTGTCCACAAGTCAGATGGCACTGGTAATTCAAGGAAACCACTTTAAACTGTAATAACTGTGGAATCACAGCTACAGAATTACTTAAAATCAAATTCCATTGACTTTAAATGGGTCTTTTTTATCCCATTTAAGGGACATTGTAACTAAAAGTGACTTAGTTATTTTGAAAGTTATTACAAAATCAGTCAGTGCGTTTAGCTGTTTTTATTTTTATTTTTTTTCAAATTAGTTTTTGAATTATTTAGATGTATAGAAGATGGTATTTTCCTGTCTTAGCCCAGCTTCACCCCTTTCATTGGCATGGAATGGGTTAAGTGTCAGTGTGTGCTTGTGAGGGGGTAATGTAGGGATAACACAGGAAGTAAGGAGGGGTAATGTAGGGACAGGAAGTGCCTGCACAACGTAAATTAATTGGCATCATCTATACATCTAAATAACTCAAATACTAGTTTTCAAAGTCTCTAAGGCCTTGAAATGCTATTTGTTAGAGAGCTTGCGCTAGCATTCAGAGTCTTAAATGGTCCATTTAAATCGGTGGGAATTGTATAAACGTTTGGTCCCTATGTTGTGGTTGGTGTGCATCAGAATTGCTTTCCTTTTCTTCTGTGTGTCTGTCTGTCTCTCTCTCTCTGTGCCTGTTTGTCTGAGATTAGATCCCCCATCTACTAAATCAAAAATCTGTAAAACCATTTACCTGTTTTGAAAACAAAAAGCATAACTTTTAGGCTATTTAAGTAGATGCATTAACCCATTGATTGCCAGAGAGGTATCCAACACAATGCGTTGGATACCTCTCTGGCACTCAGTGGGTTAATGAGATTAACCCCTTAGTGACCGGCCGCGAGCGCACGCGGCCGGCACTTAACGACGGGGTTTTTTTTTTTGCATTGTAGCGAATGACTTCCGTGACTTACCAGGTACGTCATTTGTCACTAAGTGACATTTTTTCGTGACGTACCTGGTAAGTCACTTGTCGGGAAGGGGTTAAAAGCTGTGTAGGTGACAAGTCCACTTTAAATATCACATGCGTACAGCTAGCACATGTGTAAATGAATCATTCATATGTTACTTCCCTAAAGTTAAATCCTGAACTGTATTATTCAGTGAACCCATAATTAGTTTTGTGCTGCTTGTAATGAAAGATAAGAGAGAGCCAGTTCATTTAATTCCGTGTGATTTGGGGGAACGTTACTTTTTCCTGTGGTACAGTTGGATTTCTCCAGAACTGCACCAGTCTTTATATATCAGCCACAAAGTGGTAGTCTGAATTACATAATATAGTTGATGAGGCTGAAAAAAGACCTGCATCTATGAAGTTCAGTCCGTGCCTAATAACTCCTGTTGATCCAGAGGAAGACAAAAAACACCCAATAGAAGCCATTTCCAATTAAGTCCCAATTGGGTAAAAAAATTCCTTCCTGACTGCAAATGGCAGTCAGATATTTCCCAGGATCAATATTCTATCTGCATTGAAGCCAACTGTCTTAAGTCTCGATATTGTTCTGTGCTAGATAGGCATCCATTACTATTCTGAAAACGGTTAAAGTATCTGCAAGTACAACATCCCGAGGCATCAAATTCCATAACTTTACTGCCTTTACTGTAAAAAAAAAAATCCCTGCATTTATTTTAGTCCGAATCATCTTTCCTCTAGTCTTAATGCATGACCTCTTCTTTCTTGCTCATTTCTTTTAATAAATATTTCTTTAGAGAGTTCTTGACCTTGAATATATGTGTAAATGGTAATCATATCACCCCTTAGACGTCTCTTCTCTAATGTAAACAAACCCAGTTTGGCTAGTCTCTCTTTATAACTCAGATCCTCCAATCCCTTTATCAGTTTTGTTGCACGTCTCTGTGCTTTTTCCAGTTCAACAATGTCTTTTTTTATAAGAACGGGTGCCCAAAACTGTCCTCCATATTCCAGATGAGGCCTAACCAATTATTCTCTCTTCTCAGGTGGAATCTCCTCCTGTTGGCCAATCCCAGAAGGAGCCGGAGATTGTAAAGAAAATAACTTTCCTGGATTTACAAGACGCCGGTCTGAATGAAGGGAGTGAGATACAGGTGCCTGTCCCTTTTCAGTTAGGACACACAGAGGACACAAAATACTGCAGCTGTTAGTAGGGCATGTCATCCCTTTAACCCTGTACACCCGGGGGGGGGATCGTACATTGTGATGCAATGTGTTTCACACCCCTCTGCTCCGTAACAGGTTCAGATGAACCCTTTCAGCTCTAGTGGAGTGTGTAACACATTGCTTTACAATGCGTTGCGCAGCCCTTTGGTGCTGAAAGGGTTAAGTCCTGTGGTCCTGCTAGCAGCCGTCATGTCTGCCTCCATGGACCTGACATTCAGGACTGATTGTAGACGCTATCTCTTGGAGCAAGGGAAGAATGCATAGGGGTCATTAGGATTTTCTGGTCATACTAATGTAAGTGGGGGTTACTATTAGGAGGGGTTAGACCACAGTGATACGCACTATATTTCTTTGCAATGTATTTTGCATCTCTCCAGTCCTTAAAGGCTTTTATGTCTCCAAATATGTCAGATACCTGCTGCAGGGCTTCATGGGGACCATGGTAGTATTTTCTCTAATGTAATGTGACCCCCAAAATGTGGGATTTTAAATTAAAAAGAAAAGGACTGAGTACAAAGCGATCATAAGGGGAAAAAGCACAAAACCGTTGTTTTTGCAGGTCTGCATCCAGCTTCCTTCTGTCGTGGCAGCCGGCCGCCCGCCCGCCTCCCTCCATAACTCCCCTTGCTGCCACTGCCCATTGTTCTAGGCCTCAGATAGGGGATGTAGATGAGCCCTCACAATCCTCATCCCGTCCGAGCCCACAGCCGCCTCCCTCCAACATAACCCTCAGCTACTACTGCCCATTGCCTTCCTCTGCATCCTATATCATAGCCCTCAGTCCCTCACAATCCTTATCCCGTCAGAGCCCACAGCCGCCTCCCTCCAACATAACCCTCCGCTACTGCTGCACATTGCCTTCCTCTACATCTTATATCATAGCCCTCAGTCCCTCACAATCCTCATCCCGTCCGAGCCCACAGCCGCCTCCCTCCAACATAACCCTCCGCTACTGCTGCACATTGCCTTCCTCTACATCTTATATCATAGCTCTCAGTCCCTCACAATCCTCATCCCGTCAGAGCCCACAGCCGCCTCCCTCCAACATAACCCTCCGCTACTGCTGCACATTGCCTTCCTCTGCATCCTATATCATAGCCCTCAGTCCCTCACAATCCTTATCCCGTCAGAGCCCACAGACGCCTCCCTCCAACATAACCCTCCGCTACTGCTGCACATTGCCTTCCTCTACATCTTATATCATAGCTCTCAGTCCCCCACAATCCTCATCCCGTCCGAGCCCACAGCCGCCTCCCTCCAACATAACCCTCCGCTACTGCTGCACATTGCCTTCCTCTGCATCCTATATCATAGCTCTCAGTCCCTCACAATCCTCATCCCGTCCGAGCCCACAGCCGCCTCCCTCCAACATAACCCTCCGCTACTGCTGCACATTGCCTTCCTCTGCATCCTATATCATAGCTCTCAGTCCCTCACAATCCTCATCCCGTCCGAGCCCACAGCCACCTCCCTCCAACATAACCCTCCGCTACTGCTGCACATTGCCTTCCTCTACATCTCATATCATAGCCCTCAGTCCCTCACAATCCTCATCCCGTCCGAGCCCACAGCCGCCTCCCTCCAACATAACCCTCCGCTACTACTGCCCATTGCCTTCCTCTACATCTCATATCATAGCCCTCAGTCCCTCACAATCCTCATCCCGTCCGAGCCCACAGCCGCCTCTCTCCAACATAACCCTCCGCTACTGCTGCACATTGCCTTCCTCTGCATCCTATATCATAGCCCTCAGTCCCTCACAATCCTTATCCCGTCCGAGCCCACAGCCGCCTCCCTCCAACATAACCCTCCGCTACTGCTGCACATTGCCTTCCTCTGCATCCTATATCATAGCTCTCAGTCCCTCACAATCCTCATCCCGTCCGAGCCCACAGCCGCCTCCCTCCAACATAACCCTCCGCTACTGCTGCACATTGCCTTCCTCTGCATCCTATATCATAGCTCTCAGTCCCTCACAATCCTCATCCCGTCCGAGCCCACAGCCGCCTCCCTCCAACATAACCCTCCGCTACTGCTGCACATTGCCTTCCTCTGCATCCTATATCATAGCTCTCAGTCCCTCACAATCCTCATCCCGTCCGAGCCCACAGCCACCTCCCTCCAACATAACCCTCCGCTACTGCTGCACATTGCCTTCCTCTACATCTCATATCATAGCCCTCAGTCCCTCACAATCCTCATCCCGTCCGAGCCCACAGCCGCCTCCCTCCAACATAACCCTCCGCTACTACTGCCCATTGCCTTCCTCTACATCTCATATCATAGCCCTCAGTCCCTCACAATCCTCATCCCGTCCGAGCCCACAGCCGCCTCTCTCCAACATAACCCTCCGCTACTGCTGCACATTGCCTTCCTCTGCATCCTATATCATAGCCCTCAGTCCCTCACAATCCTTATCCCGTCCGAGCCCACAGCCGCCTCCCTCCAACATAACCCTCCGCTACTGCTGCACATTGCCTTCCTCTGCATCCTATATCATAGCTCTCAGTCCCTCACAATCCTCATCCCGTCCGAGCCCACAGCCGCCTCCCTCCAACATAACCCTCCGCTACTGCTGCACATTGCCTTCCTCTGCATCCTATATCATAGCTCTCAGTCCCTCACAATCCTCATCCCGTCAGAGCCCACAGACGCCTCCCTCCAACATAACCCTCCGCTACTGCTGCACATTGCCTTCCTCTGCATCCTATATCATAGCCCTCAGTCCCTCACAATCCTTATCCCGTCAGAGCCCACAGCCGCCTCCCTCCAACATAACCCTCCGCTACTGCTGCACATTGCCTTCCTCTGCATCCTATATCATAGCTCTCAGTCCCTCACAATCCTCATCCCGTCCGAGCCCACAGCCGCCTCCCTCCAACATAACCCTCAGCTACTACTGCCCATTGCCTTCCTCTGCATCCTATATCATAGCCCTCAGTCCCTCACAATCCTTATCCCGTCAGAGCCCACAGACGCCTCCCTCCAACATAACCCTCAGCTACTACTGCCCATTGCCTTCCTCTGCATCCTATATCATAGCCCTCAGTCCCTCACAATCCTCATCCCGTCCGAGCCCACAGCCGCCTCCCTCCAACATAACCCTCAGCTACTACTGCACATTGCCTTCCTCTGCATCCTATATCATAGCCCTCAGTCCCTCACAATCCTCATCCCGTCCGAGCCCACAGCCGCCTCCCTCCAACATAACCCTCCGCTACTGCTGCACATTGCCTTCCTCTGCATCCTATATCATAGCTCTCAGTCCCTCACAATCCTCATCCCGTCAGAGCCCACAGCCGCCTCCCTCCAACATAACCCTCCGCTACTGCTGCACATTGCCTTCCTCTGCATCCTATATCATAGCTCTCAGTCCCTCACAATCCTCATCCCGTCCGAGCCCACAGCCGCCTCCCTCCAACATAACCCTCCGCTACTGCTGCACATTGCCTTCCTCTGCATCCTATATCATAGCCCTCAGTCCCTCACAATCCTCATCCCGTCCGAGCCCACAGCCGCCTCCCTCCAACATAACCCTCAGCTACTACTGCCCATTGCCTTCCTCTGCATCCTATATCATAGCTCTCAGTCCCTCACAATCCTCATCCCGTCAGAGCCCACAGACGCCTCCCTCCAACATAACCCTCAGCTACTGCTGCACATTGCCTTCCTCTGCATCCTATATCATAGCCCTCAGTCCCTCACAATCCTCATCCCGTCCGAGCCCACAGCCGCCTCCCTCCAACATAACCCTCAGCTACTACTGCCCATTGCCTTCCTCTGCATCCTATATCATAGCCCTCAGTCCCTCACAATCCTCATCCCGTCCGAGCCCACAGCCACCTCCCTCCAACATAACCCTCCTCTACTACTGCTGCACATTGCCTTCCTCTGCATCCTATATCATAGCCCTCAGTCCCTCACAATCCTTATCCCGTCCGAGCCCACAGCCGCCTCCCTCCAACATAACCCTCCGCTACTGCTGCCCATTGTTATAGCCTTCCTCGTGATGTGATGAATCGCGTGTACATTTTGGACTGGATTACATACCAGTTGATAACGTTATCAAGGGTTTTATCTACAGATGTTTCCATAGTCTTCTATGTGTAGGAGTAAGATAAAGAGCGAAGACCATGCATCAGCTGCAATGTAATGTAGGTGTTGCAACCAGTCTTCTGAGTCCTAGCTCGCAATGCAGAACATCTCGTCTTGACGTAGCCAGCGATCAGGCAACATGAAATAATCTGAGGAATATGCCGGGATACTTAGGGCCTTATGCACAAATGAAAAGACGAGCAAGCCAACCACTGTAGTGGACAACTAATACTGCCCATTGATTTGAAAGAGGGATTTTCCCACCAGAGTTGGCTAATGTATAACAAAGCAATGAATCTGAGACCTCTCTAGCATTAACCCTTTGAGTGCTAGAGGGATACACAACGCATTGCAATACATTGCGTAGCTGTCTGGCACTCAAAGGGTTAAATGGATTTAAAACAAAAAAAACAGTAACATATTTGGGAATTTTTGTCCACTGAGATTCAGTTGTTTGCCCCATAATTTCTCCTCTTTCTTTGTGAATGTGGCCCTTTGTTAATTTTTTTTTTTTCTCAAGTTGAGACCCAATAGACCAGAGGCAGGCAACCTTCTTTTCAGTTGTTGCTGGACTATAAATCCCATCATCCTCAGCTGGTCATTGATGATGAGTTGCAGTACAGAAATAGCTGGAGTTCTGCAGGTTGACTATAATGCAAGGATGGAATAAGCTGTCTGCTGTGGGCCAGTTCTCATGGTTCGCCTTGCTAAGTACTTCATAGTTCTGTTAGGTCAGTGAACTGGCCCGGGATCCAGGCTGCTGTTGATTGAAGCAGCAGAACTGATTTGTTTCCTTTCCTCTTAACACAGCGAATCTATGTGCCGAGTGATTCTTTACAATTCAGAAATGCTATCTCAAGGAGTGGCACACTCTTTAAAGGGCCCTTTCCACCTAAAAACATCTTTGGTTATTTTGAAAGTATTTTTAAAATCACATATGTAATATATCGGACATTCCCTATTTAGAAAATTTGTTTTTTGAGTGAGAGAAAGATTTTGATAATTAAGGCATGCCATGCAGGGACCACCTGTCTTAAATCCCACTCACTGATGCTGCTCAGCAATGCATTACCCACCTCCCCTAGCACTGACTTCCTGTCTTATCCGTACATTACCTCCCCACTCACTGACACTGCTCAGCAATGCATTACCCACCTCCCCTAGCACTGACTTCCTGTCTTATCCGTACATTACCTCCCCACTCACTGACACTGCTCAGCAATGCATTACCCACCTCCCCTAGCACTGACTTCCTGTCTTATCCGTACATTACCTCCCCACTCACTGACACTGCTCAGCAATGCATTACCCACCTCCCCTAGCACTGACTTACTGTCTTATCCCTACATTACCTCCCCACTCACTGACACTGCTCAGCAATGCATTACCCACCTCCCCTAGCACTGACTTCCTGTCTTATCCCTACATTATCTCCCCACTCACTGACACTGCTCAGCAATGCATTACCCACCTCCCCTAGTACTGACTTCCTGTCTTATCCCTACATTACCTCCCCCCACTCACTGACACTGCTCAGCAATGCATTACCCACCTCCCCTAGTACTGACTTCCTGTCTTATCCCTACATTACCCCCCCACTCACTGACACTGCTCAGTAATGCATTACCCACCTCCCCTAGCACTGACTAACTGTCTTATCCCTACATTACCTCCCCACTCACTGACACTGCTCACCAATACATTACCCACCTCCCCTAGCACTGACTTCCTGTCTTATCCCTACATTACCTCCCCACTCACTGACACTGCTCAGCAATGCATTACCCACCTCCCCTAGCACTGACTTCCTGTCTTATCCCTACATTACCTCCCCCCACTCACTGACACTGCTCAGCAATATAATCTATAAGGCATCCCCTGGTGTCTAAAACTAGGTGCTCCCACTGCTGGGACATTCTTCCTAAAAATGTTTAACCGTTTGAGTGCCAGAGGGGTAGCCAGCGCATTGTGAAGCAATGAATTGGATACCCTTCTGCACTCAAAGGGTTAATATAACGCACACTATGGGGGAGCTTGAGTGTAAATGTTGAGCTTTCCAAAGCAGAGAGAATCTGGAGCAATCCAGCTGCACCGCACAGTACCAATAAACATATCCATTAATTTAAAGGGATAGTAGTACTAATAAAGTGCAGCTCTGAGTCTCCTTTATTCTGTTTGTAGCGAATAGTGCTATATTTCAATACTAACTGGCTTGCAGTTCATCTGCAATTGAATCAGAAAGGATCCCCTTCTGTCCTCCTTCCCTCAGCTGTGGAATCCGGTCATTGAACTGAACAGATCGGAGCGAGGGACAATCTTCACTCAGTATAAGGAAAACCCCTTGAGGAAGGAGGACTGGATTTTCTTTTTACTTACTAAAGATTGTCCCTCACCGCTCTCCATGTGGACCAGACTGAGAGTCAGCGTGACACAGGGAAAGGGGCGGGAGGAGGATCCTTTCTGATTCAACTGAGGTTGAACTACCAGCCTGTTAGATTGAAATACAGTGCTAACTGCACTTTATTATAAGTGTTACTATCTCTTTAAATACATATTTCCACCCCTTGAATCCTAGTGCAGTGTCCAACGCATTGCAGACCTCGCCATCATTCAAAGGGTTAAAAACCCCATTGAATGCAAAGGGAATTTTTATTTATTTTTTTCCCCTTCCCCAGTGGTGCATTCACTTGAGAATTGCTCCCCCGTCTGGCCCATTGCTATATTAGGATGATAACTGTTTTTCTCATATCATGGTGTTTTGTTTTTAGGGATTTGTCCTGGACTATTCAAGTCCAAGTGAATTCTTTGTGCAAGTGTACAACGCTAAATCCATGGACTCCCTCCTGAAGGTGTCGGCTTTATTGAAGGATACTTACACGAGACCAGAGAACCTGAAAAAGGGTTACACCCCTGCCGTAGGGGAGGTTTGTGTTGCTAAATATTCCCAGGACCAGGTAAGTTACAGACAGGGGAAATATCAGTATCAAAGAGATGGTAAAGGCAGTGTAACATAACATACTGAAATGGTTATAGCAACACTAATGCCTAAACATCAAATAGGGTTTTCTAACTTTAAAGTCGACCGTGTACTTTAAAACCAGCTTTGCTATTAATGAAAAATCAAAAGTTTGTTTTAATATTCTTGTACCAATTTTTTAAGAGAGTTCCTCTCACCCTTACTGACCGTTTCGTCTTGAAAGGCTTACTGTTAACATTTTGAATGCCAAGGGGTACAGCAATTCGTTGTGTACCCCTCTGGCACTCAAAGGGTTAGTTTTCTTCCTTATCCTTTTATTCCATGCTCTGGTGGAAACTGGTAGCTTTTAGCAGGATAAGAAGGTAAAAAAAGATGATTTTCTGGACCCACGAGTAATTAATTAAGGAGGTTTATCTAATAAAGTCCGAAAACAAACCTCTGCTGAGATTACATTCCCCAACTACTAAATAAAAAAATATATATATCATGCTATTAAACTATTAAAGCAAAATGCATAAATTATATCAGAATTTCAAACGGATACATTAACGAGATTAAAAGCTGTGTAGATAACAGCTGTACTTTAAACATCACGTACTAACAGCAAGCACATGTAGCAAAAATTATTTATCCCTAAAATGGAATCTTAAAGTTGCTTATTTATCGCATGTGTCAACTGTCCTATTCAGAGAACAATTAATTGATTGTGACTGGCGCCCACTGCGCTTGTGTCCATGAAGGCTGTTCTCATCTCAGTCCGTTTTCAGGCAATCATGGGCAGCGCCTCAGATCGCTATTATGTTTGGAGCCCTGAATAAAGCAGGAATGTCTGCTCCCTGAGATATTAGGCCTCCGAAAATAGAGAATTTTTTTTTTTTTTACAGAATTTAGGGTGATGTACAGGGCATTTAAAATCTGTTGTCTTAAGTTTCATATATTTTAAAGCACATAAAAACCGCATATATGCTGTGCTAGGCATTTGTTTGTTTGTAATTATACAGGTAGTTTTTGAGAAATTAACATGTATTAATTGGTGCCAAAATGTGGCACATTATGTTAAAGGGATAGTAATGTCAGAAAAAAGTATTAACTATATGGTATATACAATTAAAAGAGAATACTTACACTTATTCGTATCTCTCAAACCATTATGGTTTGAGAGATATAGGAAAATAAAGTTCTCTGGTCCCTCCCCTTTCTGCTTGATGAGCTGTAAAGCTGTCAGAAGCAGATTCTGGTCGTTTGCCCAGATGTGGATCTTCACCACACTTTGTAGACTGTTCCAATGAAGTATTTATTTCTAAACAGTGTGATTTCAGCTGAAGAGCCTCTGTCTGGTCAAATGACTGGAATCTGCAGCTGTCAGCTAGATGGCAGACTTGAGTAAAACAGCCAGGAAAAGGTAACTTTAGCAAGTTATATCTCTCAAACCATAAAGGTTTGAGAGATAAGACTTACATTGATTTTAGTCTTTTTTTAATGTCTACAATATTAAATCAACTTAAAATTAACCATTACTATCCCTTTAAGTAGTTTCTTTGCTGAGTCAATTCTGCCACATGCTGTGAATGATTCTAGGCAGAGAGCGCTCACTGAAGGAATACTTTTAAAAGGTCGCAGGCAAAAGAGCGTGCGACCACATGACAGTTTAATCATGTCGCCATAATAAAAATTGTGACATAAGAATCTCGCACTGCATGACAGTGCGAGATTCTCATGTTGCCTACTGAAATGTAGTGGATGTGAAGCTCTGCATTAAAATAAACACTGTTGGATGTGAGTATGCACTTACTTTAAAACCACAAATAGTATGCAGTAAGGCTTTTTCCAGTGTCAAAGGATTGTAATCCCTCTTCCCACACCGTGCCCGTTGTCTGTTGTTTCCGTCTCATGGCCTCCTTTAAAAACAAACAGTCCTCTGCATCTCCGGACCTCCACATGGTCTCTGATAAGCAGCTGCAACAAGGAGTATCAGTAGCGCTGGAATGACTGGCATCATAGCAAGGGCACTGTTCCACTCCAGAGATGCAGAGGACTGTTTGTTTTAAAGGAGGCTGTGCGATGTAAACAGTAGAGAACTGTCACGGTGTGGGAGGAGGGACTACAGTCCGTTGACAGTGGAAAGAGCCTTACTACATACTGTTTGCTGTTTTCAAATAAGCACATACTCACATCTAACAATGTTTATTTTAACACAGACCTTCACATCTACTACATGTCAGTAGGAGACATTAGAATCTTGCTCTGTCTTGCAATGCGAGATTCTCATGTCGCCATTTTTATTATGGTGACATGGTTATAGTGTCATGTGGTAGCACGCTCTTTTGCGTGTGATATTTTAAAAGTAAACCCTCACTGAGGGCTTTTCTTATAACAGAGTGAGCGGAAACTTTGGCCTTTAACATATCTAATTGACATAATGTGCATAGAATGGACGTAAATTGCCACCAACACATAAAGTAAAGGTTAATTTCTAAAACAAAAAAAAAAACTATTTATTTTACAGAAAATGGCATATACAATATGTAGGCAGATTTTTTATTTTCTGTAAATCAAATCTGTCTTAGGGTGACAGGTCCACTTGAAGTGTATATGCCCTAGCCCAGCACACAATCCTCCAAATGTGTTCCACTGGCAGAATGGAATGTAACACTCTGAACCAGTGTGATAATCTCCCACAGTGATCACAGCACAGCCAGGAGTAGAGACTAAAAGGGATAGTAATACTTAATATGTCATAAAATATATATTGTAGGGTAAAACAAGGGAACTCCCACTGCTGAAAGGACTTTTTATTCAAAAGCTATTACTGCCGAAACTTCAATTTTTTTTAGGTGCAGTATCACTGTGGCAGGAAATTGTTGTTACACCATCCTATAGACACCTTTGGTCAGTTGACCATAAATCTCCATAGGATGGTGTAGTAACAGCGACACTGTACAATTTCAGGCCACTTTGATACTGCACCTAAAAAATTCAAGTTTGAGCTGTAAAACTTTTGAATAAAACACCTTTCAGCAGTGGGAGTACCCTTGTTTTACTCAGGGGGATAAACCCTGCAACATATTATTCATTTAAATTTATTTACATATTAAGTATTTGTATCCCTTTAAGTATGGGAAAAGAGAAGCCATTTTGTGAGTTCGGTAGCCTAGCATTCATGTAAATCAGGGGTGTGTCCTGGCTTAAAAACAAAGGTTCACTCTGCCTCAGTGCACCTCTGCTTATAATCCGTTATAAACCAAGGTGGGGTTAGGGGAGTGTGTGCTAGCACAGCAAATCCAGTGTAATAGGGCAATACATGGCCCTGCAGCTGTGATTTGACAACGCCCACTAATGGGCGACCAACAAGACGGGCGACATTCTGATGTCTTGTCAGTTAAGCCTGCGACTCAGAATATTGCCATTTTCAACCAGGCAACATTTCTAATGTGCGGTTTTGTTGGTCGCCCAATAGTGGGCGACCTTTCCAAAGGATGGCTTCCTGTAGTGACCAGGGTAACGGCCCTCTGTTACTGAATGGTGGAAAATGAATTTTTATAGGTGCCGTTACAAAACAGGAGAAAGTATTGTAACCCTTTCATTGCCACTTACATTACTGTTAAGGTGTAACCTTTTCAAAGCCATATCTTCTAAATTTCATGGAGAAGATAAAATGTTAACCCTTTCAATGCCACCAGCATGTTGCTCTAAGGCATGGGCATACAGCCAAGGGTCTAGACGTGGCCTGTTTGAGCCCACGGGTCCAGCTTGCCTGAAGTTTTTAACACATTTTTTAATCTAATAATCATTTATGAATTGATAGGTCAGTAGGGCCTAGCCACCTGCGAACCAGGTCAGCTCTTCTGTATTACGTTTTATTGACTTTGAATATATCGACATTAATTGTGCTACCTGGTGCTTCGGGCTCTGTGTTCTGCCCAGAACTAAGCTTCCAGGGTAGTGACGTTTCCTAACAATACAACTGGGACTGTACTTACAATACAGGCAGATTATCTTGGGGAAGTCTTTTTGCTTATCACACATACTGTGCACATATATCAGTGGCTCTGTCCTGCCATCCACATAGCGGGAGATAACTAGAAGTGGTTCAGATCTGACAGGTCATGATGTTTACCCTGCCACCTTCCCTTTTCATAGACAATGGGGCTTTCTATTTTTTTCAAGTAATGGGCCACATGATCACAAGTTCTTTTTAAATAAGAGCTGCGTTAATTGTTTTATAAATGACATTGGTGACTTGTGGCCTGTCCGCTGTTCAAAAAAAATTATATTTTTTTTGTATATGTAATACAAAATCAACTTTAGTCATGCAGCAGTACAGAGTTACAGGACTAGTGCTAGTATTCATCAAACTGAACTATTTTTGAACTGTAGGGTGTCAAATAAACTGTGACAGTGACAAGCAGTTGATTAGACCCTAGTGACCTATCGGTTAATAAGGGCTAGCTAATTAGGTAAAAATAAAATATATATTTTTGTTAAATATCTGCGGTGGGTCAGACCTTGGGGTCAGGCAGGCTGCATTTGGCCTGAGTCCATGTATTGGATGTCCATGATCTAAGGAAATTAATAGCGGGGAGGTGATTTGTGAACCGTTTAATTCTCCCTCTCCCCTCTCTACAGAACTGGTACAGAGTGTTGGTGCAGAATGTGGATGAGACAATGAGGATAGCTCAGGTCCTGTATCTTGATTATGGGAACCGGGAGTCTGTAAAACTGGATGACTTGCAGCATATGCACAAGGACGTGGAACTTCTGCCTCCCACTGTAAGATTAATATGTGTTGTCTGTAGGTCTTGTCGGCTTAACACGTACATCAGTTGTACACAACTTTTTTTTGGGGGGGACTCATCCTTAAAGGAGCAGTAAACTTTTTTTATGAAAAAATATTTATTGTAGGGATTTTCCTATTCAGTAAAATAAGGGTACTCCCACCGCTGAGAGATTTATATTTCCAGAGTTATTACAGTTTAAACCCATGTTTTTTTACATTAGCAGTGCCCTCTAGTGGTCAAATTCTAATTAGTTTTCCTGTTAGATTCTAATGGAGAGGAAAGTCAGAAAAGTCAGAGACATACAGTTCTCCATAGAATGTGATAGAAACTGCTGAGTCACTTCCTGTCAGTTAGAACTATCAGGAAGTAAACACAGTAAATTCACTTCCTGGTTATTTAAACTGCTATAATTTTTGAATAAAACATCTGGCAGCTATGGGAGTGACCTTGTTTTATTCAGCAGGAAAAGCTCTATAAAATGTGTTTTCATAAATAAAAGCTTACTGCTCCTTTAAGTCACAACACGTGTAGTTGAAAAATCCAGATTTCGGTAACATGTGCATCAAATAACATTTCAAAATATGAAAATGTTTTGATACCTTAAGCTTGGTTCCTTGATGCACTTGTTGAGACCTATTATGTATAGTGATCTGTATCATTGTTTTCCCTGATGGAAATATCTCCTCATTTCTCTTATCTTATTAGGAGGTATGGGAATCTGGATTAACAAAACATTAAACAAAAAAAAGTATAATTGGATTGTGTGATTTTTTATTTTTTATTTATTTATTTTTTTTAAATGTCTTACTTCCAGCTAGCAATAATGTAGTTATTTTATGTTAGATCCCTAAAATCTAATCCTAAACTTGCCATTTATTGAATGTCTTTATAACAAATAACTAGATTTGCGCTGCGGAGGTTTAGAAAAAAAGTTAATGGGCAGCTAAAAGATATTACTAACCCCACCACTCTTTGTGTTATTAGAAGCAAATAATATATGTGAAGAAATATATCCAAGCACCCTACTATTAATCTACCAGCTATATCACAGTGAATCTAATTTATCCGATAAATCAGAATAATAATAAAGGATTGGGACAAACATTGCTATGATGCAAACTGGTCATACCAAAATGTGTACCATCCAGTGAAAATATATATATACTATTTAGTAATTAGAATGTTTGTCCTAATCCTTTTTTATTATTCTGATTTATCGGATAAATTAGATTCACTGTGATATAGCTGTTAGATTAATAGTAGGGCGCTTGGGTATATTATTCACATTTTATTGAATGTGTAGACCATCTTATATAGACACAATTTGGTTAACTGTGCACAGCTAATATTATTAATGTACGGAGATTAGTACCACTGATATCTTATCTCTGGCTCAGTAACAGACAGTTAAAGGCATAGTAAACCCCCGAAAAACTTTAAAGGGATAGTAATACTTCGTTTTAACTTTATTTTATTTTGTAGGCATTTAAAAAACATGAAGAATGATATAAGTCTCATGTCTCAAACCTTTATGGTTTAAGAGATATTCACAAGCAAAGTTTCCCCTCCCGCCCCTTTTACCTAGTGTAAGCCATCTCTTCTCAGATGTGAATCTGGTTGTAAGACCAGACAGATAACAGCAGGGGTCAATCTTCTTTGTATGAAAAGAATGAAAGCCCTTCCCCCTTGACAAGTTTTTCAGCTTTTTCCCTTATCTTAATTGAAGATTGTCCCTCTCTGCAGTCTACCTGGGCACCTCCCTTCTGATCTGGCTGAACGGGGGGGGGATACTTTGCTTGTGAATATCTCTTAAACCGTAAAGGTTTGAGACATAAGACTTATATCATTCTTCATGTTTTTTTAATGCCTACAAAATAAAATAAAGACAAAACGAAGTATTACTATCCCTTTAAGACAAATTATAGGAATAATAAAAACATACTTACTGCTTTTGTTCCCATCTCTCAAACCGTTATGGTTTGAAAGATATAAGAAAATAAAGTTCTCCGCTCCCTCCCCTTTCTGCCTGATGACCTGTAAAGCTGTCAGAGGCAGAATCCGGTGGACCGACTTTAGATGGCTCTTCAGGAGCTCTGACATCGGGAAATCTAACTATAATTACTTTATCGATATGGGCTACATGTGCCCGGCTTGCACGCACACGTTGTAGACCATTCCGATGAAGTAATTATAGTTAGATATCTTGATGACAGCGATCCTGAAGAGCCGCCGTCTGGTCCCGGAAGCAGGATCTCATGATGTCCGCTATACAGCGGAAGCATAAGAAGGGGGAGGGAGCGGAGATCTTTATTTTCTTACATCTCTCAAACCATAACGGTTTGAGAGATAGGAATGAGGGCATTAAGTATGTTTTTATTATTCCTATCATTTGGCTTACAGTTTTTCTTGGGGTTTACTAGCCCTTTAAACAATATCACTTCTGAGACTTCTTTTTAAATTGCTCTTTTAATGGGAGTCCTAGAAAAAGCAGAGATGGAAGCTCCCCAAAGAGCAATATGTAAGACTGGATTTTAGGTCTCGGGAAACAAATATAGATATTTTACAGATGCTAGTATGCATTTCAAATTAGGAAGTGTATACAAACCATACCTGGGAACTCTGCGGGTCTACCCCGCTGACTGAGGTTTTTTTAGTGTTCATTACCTGGTCCCCGGGCACAGAGACTGATTCTCCTCCTTCCCACCCTGTTCCACCCAATTCTCCTTCCCACCATGTTTCACCTACTTCCTTCCCACTTCTTCTCCTTCCCACTGTGTTCTACTGACTTCCCGTCCACTTCTTTTCCTTCTCACGATGCTCTGCCCACTTCTCTGCCCACCCTGTATCGCCCACTTCTCCTCCTTCCCTCCCTGTTCCTCCCACTTGTCCTCCTTCCCACTCTGTACCGCCCACTTCTCCTCCTTCCCTCCCTGTTTCTCCTCCTTCCCACCCTGTTCACACTTCCCAGCCCAATCCTGGTTAAGCCATGCCTACCTGATTAAGCCCCACCCACTTTATGACACAAATCACAGCATTATCTTAAGCCTGGTCACAGTCCATGACCCTTCTACAGGGAGGCTCCTGTGTATGATCATTTAGATCTTATTTAGGCGTTGATGTGCTTTAAGCTGCTCCATCTTGCAAGCTCCACAATGCTTTCAATACCCCATCTTGTCAGCTGGACTTGAAACATCTAAGCCAATATGCATAAAAACAGCCCTGAAGCCATTTGGGGGCAAACCAGTTGCACTATACAGGACAAACATTTCTACTGATTTTAAATGAGGCAATTAAAGCAGAACCATCGTCGCATTTATATTGAGCCCCAAATCCTAATTACAGTAGCGATATGCATATACGTGCTTGTATTTTCAAGAATAATTGCGGCATTCATGAAAAATAGAACTTTATAGGCAGACAGGCAACGGGAAACAGCGCAGACATCTTGCAGAGAAGGCATCTCTGAGCCTGCGCTGTCCGTCCCCTCGAACCCCACGATTGGTGAGTTTGTTGCCTGGTTACCTTAAAGCACCGGAAGGGACTGATGGTGCAAAGAGCACCTACTGCAAGATCCCTGCCGCTGCCTGTCTGTCTCAAAAGGTCTATTTTTCAGTAATGCCACAATAATTCTTGAAAATACAAGTACGTATATGTATATCGCTATTGTAATTAGGATTTGGGGCTCAATAAGAGTGTGAAGGTAGTTCCGCTTTAAACGCTTGAATGAAAGAGGTTGCTAACTGTTCTAGCGTTCACGGGATTGAAACAAACCCCTTTAAAGGGACAGTAATGTCCCATATATATATATATTTTTTTTTTTTTAGAGTTTTGTAGAGCTTAAAAAAAAAAAAAAAAATAAGCTAAATGGCACAAATCTTATCTCTCAAACCGCTATGGATTGAAATAGATCATCCATTAAAGTTACCCCCTCCCTCCCCTTCTCCTGACGTAAGCTGACAGTAGGAGGGCCTAGTCTGGGGACAGACACGCGGCTCTTCAGCAGAGCTGCAATAGCACGATTTAAAAAGAATGAGTTCTTTGGAATGGTCTACAAAGTGTGCCTGGTTTGCAAGCACCCTTTGTCGACCTTTCCAATGAAGTAATTCTTTTTAAATCGCGCTTTTGCGGCTCTGCTGAAGAGTCTTCTTGTGTCAGCCGACACTGATCTCCTTCTGTCTGCTTTACAGCTGACATCAGGAGAAGGGGAACTTTAGTGGATGATATCTCTCAAACCACTGCGGTTTCAAAGATCAGATTTGTGCCATTTAGCTTATTTTTTTAAGCTGTACGAAACTCTAAAAAATTTTATGGAACATTACTGTGCCTTGAAAAACAGTATTTCTTGTTTATTTTCTACCTTATGGCGCCCTTGAGAATAACAAGTCAGAAAAATAGAAAAAAAAACGAACATCTAAACCTTAAGTGGTGAGGACTAATTACGTACCATTAGAAGTTAGAATTGGTGTAAAGACCAGCTCTGTGTTGTTTATTGGGAGGTATATATAAACCAGAAAAACTGCCTGAGATTTAACCTTTAGTTTTGGTTTTCTCCAGACTCACTCAATTGTTTGTTTTGCTTTTATACAAAAGCCACTATCTACCTTCTGGCCTTTTGGCTCACATGATGTACAGGTGAGGTGACCAGAACGACCCCTTAATGCAAGGCACTGAAGTACATTTAACTCCATCTACATTAGAACCAGCGCAGCTCTGTAGAATGCATGGTTGAGTAATGTGCATTACTGTGGGTGTCTGATCAACATATATATATATATATATATATATATATATATATATATATATATATATATATATATATATATATTTATTAGGGCTGCAACTAACGATTGTTTTGATAATGGATTAGTTGGCCGATTTATTTTTTCGATTAATCGGATAAAAAAAATAATATGCTAATTTTTCATTATTTAAACTGATTTAATGAGCAAACAGTGTTAAAAACAAACAGCAGAATAAAAAACTTTACACATTAACATGTGTCATTGTTATTATTTTACTATGGGGTCTATGCACCTCTTTCTCCCCCTTGCACCTCTATTTCTCCCCCCTTGTACTTCTTTCTCCCCCTTGCGCCTCTATTTCTCCCCCTTGCGCCTCTATTTCTCCCCCCTTGTACTTCTCTCTCTCACCCCCTTGTGCCTCTATTTCTCCCCTCTTGTACTTCTCTCTCTCCCCCATGTACTTCTCTCTCTCTACCCCATGTACTTCTCTCTTTCTCTCCCCATGTACTTCTCTCTCTCTCCCCCTTGTGCCTCTCTCTCTCTCTCCCCCCCCTGTGCCTCTCTCTCTCTCTCCCCCTTGTGCCTCTCTCTCCCATGTACTTCTCTCTCTCTTTCCCCCTTGTGCCTCTTTCTCTCCCCCATGTACTTCTGTCTCTCTCCCCCTTGTGCCTCTTTCTCCTCCATGTACTTCTCTCTCTCTCTCTCTCTCTCTCTCTGTCTCTGTCTCCCCCTTGTGCCTCTTTCTCCTTCATGTACTTCTCTCTCTCTCTCCCCCTTGTGCCTCTTTCTCCCCCATGTACTCTCTCTCTCCCCCATGTACTTCTCTCTCCCCCTTGTGCCTCTTTCTCCCCCATGTACTTCTCTCTCTCTCCCCCATGTACTTCTCTCTCTCTCCCCCATGTACTTCTCTCTTTCTCCCCCATGTACTTCTCTCTCTCCCCCTTGTGCCTCTTTCTCCCCCATGTGCCTCTTTCTCCCCCTTGTGCCGCACTTTCTCCCCCATGTACTTCTCTCTTTCTTCCCCTTGTGCCTCTTTCTCTCCCCCTTGTATGTCTCTCCCCCATACCTCTTTTTCACTCTTTCCTGCAATGATGACATCCGGGGCGTAACCACGCCAAACGCTGAGACGCTGCGTGGAGCGTGCAGGGGTTTTCTTCCTCAGTCTGGGTGCCAGTTTTAAACTGGCCTCAGAACAGAGGAAGAAAATACCTGCAAGCTCCATGCGAAGTCTCCGCGTTTGGCATGGTTGTGCCCCGGATGTCATCAATGCGGTCAGTAAGAAGACAGCAGCATCCGGAGGCTGTGGGGCTGCTGGACGGCACAACTAATCGATGCACAACGAATCGATAATGAGAATCGTTGGCAACGATTCTCATTATCGATTTTTATCGATTAGTTGTTGCAGCCCTAATATATATATATATATATATATATATATATATATATATATATATATATATATATATATATATATATATATATATATATGCCATTTTTAATAAATTAAGTTTACAAATATGTCCAATTAAGTCAGTGGTTCTCAACTCCTGTCCTCTGGACCCATTAACAGGCCAGGATTTGATGATTTCCTGGTTAGAGCACAGGTGAGTTAATCAATGTGAATGAGCCTCTGATCACATGATTTCCTTGTTAGAACACAGGTGAGTTAATCAATGTGAATGAGCCTCTGATCACCACACCTGTGCTCTAGCAGACAAATCCCAAAGTTCTGGCCTGTTAGTGGGTCCTGAGGACAGGAGTTGAGAACCACTGTCTTAAGTATTGTCAAAAAATAAATATACATCCAATTAAGTGTAATTTTTTTTATAATGAATAGTATCATCTGAAAATCTTACCTTCTTGTTCAGCTTAAGAATCCAGTTACAATTTTCCCCCCTCCGACCCCTTTTAAGTACGTCATGCAGACTCCACTCTGATCCGAAATCTGGTCAGTTGACCGGTTGGATTGCATTGGAGGACAATATTGTGTCTGTCGTGTAAGGAATACCCTGACCCCTTGATGAAGGAGAGCACATCATTATCCCTCGTCTGTCTGTCCAGACCGTCTTTCTAATCTGAGGGAGTCTGCAGGTCATCCTGAAAAGGGGGCAGGAGGGAGAAACTTTTAACTGGAAATTTAACCCTAAGGTGAAGGTAAAGGATTTTCAGAATGTGCTGTACATTATAAAAAAATTACACTTAAAGAAGCAGTAAACCTTTTTTTATGAAAACACATATTTTATAGAGCATTTCCTGCTGAATAAAACAAGGTCACTCCCACTGCTGTCAGATGTTTTATTCAAAATTTACAGCAGTTTAAATAATCAGGAAGTGAATTTACTGTTTACTTCCTGATAGTTCTAACTGACAGGAAGTGAATTTACTGTGTTTACTTCCTGATCGTTCTAACTGACAGGAAGTGACTCAGCAGTTTCTATCAAATTCTATGGAGAACTGTATATCACTGACTTTCTTGACTTTCCTCTCCATTAGAGGGTAACAGGAAAAACGAATTAGAATTTGACCACGAGAGGGCACTGCTAATGTAATAAAGCATAGGTTTAAACTGGAATAACTGGAAATATGAATCTCTTGGCAGTGGGAGTACCCTTATTTTACTCAGTAGGAAAATCCCTAAAATATATATTTTTAAAAAAAAAAAAAAGTTTACTGCTCCTTTAACATTCAGATGTATATTTATTTTTCGATAAAACTATCCCTTTAAGCTTGGATCAAGATGTGTTTGTGCAAATTAAACAGATCCTTTGAATTTGCATATATTAAACTTGGGTCTGGCTTTCATTTTCCTTCTCAAATAATGTCTGATTAGCCTTAAAAGGGAACTTTCACCCCCAAGACACTGTATCAGTTGGTTAATGCACCAGCTGTAGAATCTATTCAAACGGCACGGTCGCATGTTCTAGTCACAGCATGGTCAACTATAATGATGTACGAAGCTTGCCGTTACAATATCGCTATGAAACGAAGCGTGAAAGCGCTGTCAGGGAGAGCTGGGCGGGAGGTGGGAGGAGAACTTGAGGACTGAAAAGTCTCACAGAGCTGTGCCGGCGTCATCTTGTGCTGCGGAAAGTGGAAGTGCTTACATCACATCTAAATTGTATAGAGAAAACCTAATAAACTATGTATTTTAATGCCAATCTATATACCATTTTAGTAGATTAATCATATAAAGTGAAAGTTCCCCTTTAATCCTTTCAGCTCTTGATTGGTGTCCAACGCTTGTTTGTCTCTCGGCTTTCTGCAGTCTATAAAGTGCTTCTTGGCCAATGTTGTTGCTCCTGCGTGCGGATGGACCCCAGAATGCCTTGTAGATGTCAAAAAGCTTCTTCTGGGACAGCAGCTGTCCTTCACAGTCCGGCAAGTGGTGCGGGAAGAGCCTCCCTGTTACGCTGTTGATGTTTGTATTCCAGCCTCAGGTTCGTAGATCTTCTTTAGGATTAATGCTTGGTCTTAGTCTGTTATTATCCATGACTTGCCTCTCAGAACTATCATAATAGCTGTTGGATCACTTGGATAGCTGTTTTTAATTCTTGTCACGTCACAAACTTATTCACCTTTTGAGTGCCATAGAGGTATGCAATGCATTGGATTCCTCTTTGGCACTCAAAAGGTTAAATGAAAATTACACCCTTTTAGGAACCAGTGAGCCTGCAGATATGAGCAGTTCTGAGGCAGATCATTGCAGTATAGGTGACCAAATTAGGATTCCAATTGACTTAAAGGAATAGTATTGTCTCATTTTAAAACAATGAATTTTGTAGATATTGAAAAACTAAACTAAACAACCCCAGTCCCATCTCTCAAACCTTTATGGTTTGAGAGAGATTTGCAGGTAAAGTTCCCCCCTCCTTGACGTAGCGCTCTAGCCGACTGCAGGAGAATCCGGTCCTGGGACCGGTGGAGGGTCTTCAGCAGAGCTGAGATTGGAAGATATAAAAGTAAATAGTTCACTGGAACAGTCTACAAAGTGTGCCTGGTTTTCAAGCACATTTTGTAGACCGTTCCAGTGAAGGATTTCTTTTTATATCTCATGACCTCGGCTCTGCTGAAGAGCCTCCGCCGGTCCCAGGACCGGATTCTCGTGCAGTCAGAGCGCTGACGTCAGGGAGCAGGGAACTTTACCTGCAAATATATCTCATAAAGGTTTGAGAGAGAGGACTGGGGTCGTTTAGTTTAATTTATCGATAGCTACAAGATTCTTTTTTTTTTTAAACAAGGCAATACTATTCCTTTAAAGGGGAACGCTCCCCTCCAGTAAACCGCTTCTTAAATAATTCTTCCATGGTAATACATGCTGGATTATGTTTAAAAAAATAAAATAAAAATGCAGTATTAACACAGATTTGGGCTTTTTAATGCTGTCACGCAACGGTACAGCCTGTCAGTCTTCGTCTCTTCCCATCCCCAGTTGTTCCCCTTTACCTTCTCCTGTGACACATTATCAAAGAATTTGTATGTTTAAATTGTTAGTAATGTCCACAAAAAAGTTATTTTGCATTTAGAAGAGCTTAAAAAGCTGAGCTAAATGCATAAAACCATATCTCTCAAACCGCTATGGTTTAAGAGATACAGTTGTTTAAAGTTTGATTTCTCCTACTGACAGCTGTAAAGCTGTTAGCAGGAGATCCGTGTTGGCTGACACGGAGGCACTTGATCAGAGCCGCGATCTCGTTACTTACCACGAATCCCTTCATTGGAACAGTCTAAAACGAGTGTTTGAAAACCAGGCACATGTTTTAGACCATTCCAATGAAGGGATTTGTGGTAAGTAACGAGATCGCGGCTCTGATCAAGCTGTCAGTAGGAGAGATCAAACTTTAAACGCCTGTATCTCTTAAACCATAGCGGTTTGAGAGATCCGTTTTTTTGCATTTAACTCTGCTTTTTAAGCTCTTCTAAATGCCAAAAAACTCTTTTGTGGACGTTACTAACACTTTAATGTTCCTTACCATTAATATCGCTTTAAGTTGCTACCACTATGAGGCAGGTCACTTTCATACCAAACTTCCTAGAGGAGACTTCCGTACAGTCCTACTTAACCCTATCCAGCAGAAGCAAACTTCAGTGTTTAGTGACTGCTTGTCTTGGTGATTTAACCCTTTTTCCTGTTTGAATCATGGGGCATCTCTTTTGTGATTGACATCCCAACCTCCAATCTCTTGCTTATTCAAACACACTACCCTGCTGGTGGCCAGTGCTGCATCGTTTAAGGACCAGGCATATAAACACACGGCTTCTCTCTTAAAGATGCTCTTTATGGCCAGGGGCAGCTCTGAATCCCAATTTGGCTATTGCCAGGGTGGGGACAGCCATAGATATTTGGTGAAACTGCTTTCTTCAGGTTGTCAGGGATGATACACAAGGGTTCCTAGACTCCCCTGTGGGAGGTGATTCAAACCTAGGTGGATATAGTAACATAGTAAATTAGGTTGAATAAAGACACAAGTCCATCAAGTTCAACCTTCTCCTCATACCCCAGTAATTTTATAGCTTTCCTGATACCAAATAAATTAGTCTTTATCAGACCTTCCTGATCTGCCTACTAATAAACAGTATAGAAATGTATCTAATCTTCTCTTAAATGTGTCCATTGCATCTGCCATAACCACCTTCTTGGGCAATGAATTCCACAATTTCACAGACCTTACTGTAAAAAAAAACCCTTCCTCTGCTGAAGTCTAAACCTCCTTTCCTCTAATCTCAAGGGGTGTCCCCTGGTCACCTGATCAGGCCTTGGAATAAATAGCTCACCACAGAGATCCTTGTATTGACCTCTCATATATTTGTACAATGTGATAAGATCTCCTCTTAGTCGTCTTTTCTCTGGAGTAAATAAACCAAGTTTGTTTAGTCGTTCCTCATACGTCAAATCCTCCATTCCCTTAATTAATTTTGTTGCTCTCTGCTGTACCCTCTCTAGTTCTAGTATATCCTTTTTCAGAACTGGTGCCCAAAACTGCACTGCATACTCAAGGTGAGGTCTTACCAATGATTTGTACAATGGCAAAATGTTATCCATTCTTGCTTCAGTGCCTCTTTTTATGCAAGACAGGACTTTGTTTGCCTTTGCTACTGCTGTTTGACACTGGTCACTGTTTCCAAGTTTGTAGTTGACAAGGATACTGAGGTCTTTCTCTAGCAATGAGTCCCCTAAAATGATTCCATTAAAGTGTTAGTAATGTCCAACAAAAAGTTTTTTTTTGCATTTAGAAGAGCTTAAAAAGCTGAGCTAAATGCAAAAAAGCGTATCTTTCAAACCGATATGGTTTAAGAGATACAGGTGTTTAAAGTTCGCTGTCTCCTACTGACAGCTGTAAAACGTGTGCCTGGTGTTCAAGCCAGGCCGCAACATACCTTAGCAAAGTCTTGGATCTGGGTGCTCTAGTGTTCTGCATAGTTTTTGGTGTTTTCACAGGATCTGGCATTTAGTACCTTACATCTTACTCAGGTGCTTGGGTTCCGTATTTGGCTTTGGAAAGTATAACAAACCCATTACAGTTCTGGAGTTTCCATGCTAATATATTGCGTGCACATATTAAAACTGCATGGGGTGGAGACCAGACAGAAGGATGGTAACTCCGGAATCGTAACAGGTTTATTATACTTGAAGTTCCAAAGCCAAATACGGAACCTCAGCACCTGAGTAAGATACGAAATGCCAGATGCCGTGAAAACAACAAAAAATATGCAGCTGCAAAAAACGAACAAGAAAAGGGCACCCTGTTCTGCCTATTACCAATATTGATCCTTTCAACAAATTATGACTATTATAAAATTGATGGTTGTAAATGATCGTATGTCCAATCACAACAAATAAGGCCTGCAGGGAACTTTAAAGGGATAGTAATACTTCGTTTTATCTTTATTTTGTAGGCATTAAAAAAACATGAAGAATGATATAAGTCTTATCTCTCAAACCTTTATGGTTTGAGAGATATTCACAAGCAAAGTTTCCCCTCCCTCCCCTTTTTCCTAGTGTAAGCCATCTCTTCTCAGATGTGGAATGCAGTCCATAGACCAGACAGATAACAGAAGGGGACAGTCTTCTTCCTATGAGAACAATGAAAGCCCTGCCCCCCTTTTACCTAGTGTAAGCCATCTCTTCTCAGATGTGGAATCCAGTCCATAGACCAGACAGATAACAGCAGGGAACAATCTTCTTCCTATGAGAACAATGAAAGCCCTGCCCCCCTTGACAAGTTATTCAGGTTTTTCCCTTATCTTAATTGAAGATTGTCCCTCTCTGCAGTCTACCTGGGCACCTCCCTTTTGATCTGGCTGAAGTGGGGGGGATACTTTGCTTGTGAATATCTCTTAAACCATAAAGGTTTGAGAGATAAGACTTATATCGTTCTTCATGTTTTTTTAATGCCTACAAAATAAAATAAAGATAAAACGAAGTATTACTATCCCTTTAAACCTTTCCCTGCTCAGGTACTAGTATATACTCCAATTCAGTAATGTTGCAAATTTGAAGAAGAACAAGCTGCTATGGAATCCAAAAATATTTAAAAACGTGTTTTTCCTGTCTTAGACTAGCTCTTGAAGAAGCAGTTTAACTGTGAAAAGTCAATGTAATTTACATGCCCATACATTGTCATTACTGAATTGTGTTTTGGGAATTTTTTTCCCAGTGTTAATATTTTATTAAATATTTGGGATTCCATAGAAGATTTTTCTTCTTCAAAACCAGTTTTATTCTGTAAGGTTTGAGGATGTACCAGGAAGCACCTAAAGCTCTTTTTCTTTATGAATTAGCCCCTTAGTGACCGGCCGCTCGCACGTGGCCGGCGCTTAACGCCCAACGAACATTTTTCCCCATTACTTACAGTTACTTCCTGGACATACACGTACGTCCTCTGTCACTAAGTGACAGTTTCTGCGGGATGTACATTTACGTCAATTGTTGGGAAGGGGTTAAATCTACCATCACACAAGTTTAGGTGCTTTGCAATGAACAGTTTCCTTTTCGGGTTACTGCGCATAACTCCTAGTGTGTCTTGGGCATGTAAGATCCAAGTATCAACAGTGCAGTTGTGTAAGGCTGCTAAGTGAACATCTACAGGGTCAGTGTTTGTCACAGCAGAGAATAGTTTGCAAGGAAAGTGCTGCAGACAATGTTGGCGAAATGAGTAGCCCTCCGTCCTACTTTATTTCTGTTTGTATTCATTGAGCTTGTTTTTTTTTATGTTATCCATTGACTCATGAAGTTCTTAGATGTGATATGTTTGTTTTTTTTAAAGAGACTACTTGCACTTATTCGTGTCTCTCAAACCGTTATAGGAAATATAGGATATAGGAAAGTAACGTTCTCCGCTCCCTCCTCTTTCTGCTTGATGAGCTGTCAGAAGCAGATTCTGGTTGATTGACCAGATATAGCTCATATATATATATATATATATATATATATATTTGGAACGATCTACAAAGTGTGCCTGGTTTGCAAGCACACTTTATAGACCGTTCCAATTAAGTATTTATTTCTAAATAGCGTGATTTCAGCTCTGCTGAAGACCCTCTGTCTGGTCAAATGAGTGGAATCTGCAGCTGTCAACTAGATGGCAGACTTGAGTAAAAAAGCCAGGAAAAGTTGACTTTAGCAAGTTATATCTCTCAAACCATAAAGGTTTGAGAGATCAGACTTACGTTGATGTTAATCTTTTTTTAATGTCTACAATATTAAATAAACTTAAAATTAACCATTACTATCCCTTTAAGAGTTGGCCTTTTACAGTGGCTGTGTTAGTTTTCTCACCCTCTCTGGATTTTGGGACAGCATGGGATGTCCCCCATAGGAGAAAGAGAGGGGGAGATAATCCTTATCTTTCAGTCCATGGGGGACACCGCACATCTTCCCATAGAAAACATCTGTTCCTTTTACTCTGGCACGGTGTCCTGCCATTCTCTACCTTCCCTGAATTGGTGGCTTTTTCTCAGGCATTTTTCGTTCTTGCAGTCATCTGTTGAGCTCAGTCTGCCTTTTTTTTATATGTAAACTGCAGACAGGTGATGCATTAAGGTGTGATAAAGCGGAGATAACTTCTCCAGTGATATCACTTCCCTAGTTCCTATGTTATTCTACAGAACCAATGCCCTAAGATTACTGAGGTAGGAGACATCTTAATGCAGTGGTTCTCAATCTAATTTGTTTGGAGCACCCCTATCGCTTAATATAAAATATTTGGGGCACCCCTAACATATTTTGTGTACTTTATCAAGGGCATAAAAAGGGTACAATACATAAATATACAATTATTATTAGGTTTTACAGTCATAATAACAAAATTAAACATAATGTGCTTAACAATCTCTATAAATGTTTATTTAACCCCTTAACGACCCTTGAAGCTCATAGTACTTCAAGGATCGATTTGACTTAACGACCGATGACATACTATGACCGTCATTGAATTCCGGGCTCCCCCCGCGGCTGCACGCCGTTCGGGGAGTCCGGAACGCAATGGAGCAATAAAAAAAAATTGCTCTGTGGTCGTTGAATCGGGTCGCGGCGCGGATTCCCCGGTCCTTAAGGGGTTAAAAGTCCATTATTGGTAGTCTTCATAGAAAACATGGGGCACCCTAAATTGATGTCCGTGGCACCCTGTTTGAGAATCACTGTCTTAATGCAAAGGTTCCATTGAATAACACAGCTGAGCAGTGTGGGGGTTAAACTGGATTGAGAGGGGTCCACCTCCTCAAGAGACCGTTCTGGTGGAACTGCTCTACCTCCTAGTGGAGGGGCGTTAACTCTATGGTCCCTGTGTCCCCCCAGAGAAAAAGGATTGATTGGAAAATAACAAAAAATCCCCCCCCCCCCAGCTCTTTTTTCCCCCTTTGGATTGGGGAGGGGGCACCAGTAATGCACAGAATTGAGCTGATATAAGTGATAAATGCATTATCTCCTGGCGGTGTGAGTTTTACTCGGCTGGAAAAGATACAAGATACATATTTCTTTATAATAATAACTTTACTATTTCTTTAATGTATTTGCAGTTATTCCTAGAGATAGATATAAATTGTTCGGCACCTAAAAGGAAAATCTGATTTGGCGTTTGTTTTATTCCAGGGTCTGATATAAATAAAATGATGGTAGAGAAGGGTTATGCCTCCTGTAAAGAACGAGAGACCAAGATGAGTAGTGGTGACTCTGATACAGGTAAGATAAAATGTGTTTTTCTAAAGATTACTCTTTTATGCTACTAAGTGTGTAAGCCTTACATTCAAAAGAGACGTGGGATAATCCTGGAGGAAACAATAGGATCACAGGGGACAAACAAAAATTACTAGAATTCCCATTGATGGGTCTTTTAAAGGGATAGTGATACTTAAGTATTACTAATCCCTATATTAAAGTCCTATTAAAAATAAATGTATTTCCCCCAGTGTCATCTCTCAAACCTTTATAGTTTGAGAGATAATCACTCCTAAAGTTGCCCTCTCCCTCCCCCTTCCCTGTAGTCAGCGTTCTAGCTGACTGCAGGGAAGCCAGTCATACGACTTTCAGGCGGCTCTCCAGCAGGGCCACGATCATCAGGCGACTCTGCAGCAGAGCCGCGATTGCGTTAATGAAAAAGAAAACTTTCACTGAAATGGTCTACGTGTGCTTGGTTTGCTCTTGGTTTGCAACACACGTAGAAGACCGTTTTAGTGAAAGATTTTTTTTTATTTATTAACGTGATCGCAGCTCTGCTGCAGAGCCTCCTGATGATCTAAGACCGGATTCCCCTGCAGTCAGCTACAACGCTGACTAAGGGGAAGAGAGGGGGAACTTTAGGAACGATTATCTCTCAGACCATAAAGGTTTGAGAGATGACACTGGGGGCAATACATTTATTTTTAATGTGACTTTAATATAGGGATTAGTAATACTTAAGTATTACTATCCCTTTAAAGGGTTAGCAGTGTCTTATAGAAATAAAAAATATTGTAGATAATCAAAAAAGAAATTGATGCCGGTCTGATCTCTAAATCCTTTATGGTTCGAGAGATGTACGTGGTGATAAAGTTCCCTCCTCACTGACGTGAGCTGTAAAGGTGACAGCAGGAGATTCATGTTGGCTGACTCGAGGCAGCTCTTCAGCAGAGCCGAATCACCACAGTCTAAAAACAAATACTTAACTGAAGCATTCTACAAAGTGTACCTGGTTTGAAGGCACACTTTGTACACCATTCCAATGAAGTATTTCTTTTCAGATTGCTCTATTTCAGCTCTGCTGACGAGCCGCCTGCTGGTTCTGGGATCAGGGTCATCTTCTGTGAGCTAGAGCGCTGACGTAAGGGGAGAGGGGGGGAACCGTTAAAACCATAAAGGTTTGAGAGATCAGACTGACATCGGTGGATTTCTTTTTTGATTATCTACAATATTACTATTTATTTATAAGACATTACTAACCCTTTAATCCCTTGAATGCTAGATCTTCAGTTGATTATATATTAGTCTCCTGTGGATCAACCAGTTTGCATAGAATTGCTCCATTTGCTTAATACATCAACCATAGTGTGTTTCTGGTGGCGTTAAAGGGTTAATAATGGCCAAAATAAAGATTATCCTATGTTAGGACTTTTTCCAAATACTTTATTTTTGTAAACTCTATCCCTCAAACCTTTATGGTCTGAGAGATATCCTCCGCTAACGTTCCCCCTTCCCTCCATCCCCTTCTACTGACATCACCTGTAAGCTGGCAGCAGGAGTTCCTGGTATAGGGACCGACAGGTGGCTCTTCAGCAGAGCAGCAATAACGAGATTTAAAAATCAATACTACTTTGGAACTGTGTACAAAGCGTGCCTGGTTTGCAAGCAGACTTTTTAGTAATTCTTTTTAAATTGCGCTATTGCGGCTCTGCTGAAGATCCTCCTCGTGTCGGCCTCCACTGATCTCCTTCTGTCAGTTTTACAGCTGACATCAGGAGAAGGGGAACTTTAGCAGAGGATATCTCTCAAACCATAAAGGTTTGAGAGAGAGGACTTTTTCCAAATAATGTATTTTTGTAAAATCTAACATATAGAATCAACTTTATTTTGGGCATTACGAACCCTTTAACCATTTGAGTCCCACAGTGTTGCTCAACACATTGCAAAGCAATGCGTTGAGCAGCTCTCTGGGATTCAAATGATTAAGGTATCACACTTCCACCGTTGTATGATAAATATCTCCCGCAGTCACTGCTTGTAGCAGGGGAGATTCTGATACGTCAATATTACACCATTCTGCCGTCAAACCTGTGGTTGCAGACTAATCTCTATATAAGTTGTATCATAGGTCCTGCAATCTACTCTTAAAGACACACACAATAATTATTTTCTTCTTGAATGCTAGAGATGTCTAGCAGCCGGCCTCTGAAGTAAACAGACACTTGCACTCTACTTAATGCAAACAGTGCTAATCCGTTTGACTTTGCAAGTGTATTCAGTATGTATATAGAGTCTGATGCTGACCCCTTTCCAATAAGAAAAAGCCCTAGAAAATGGATAAAAAAAAAGAAATCTGCACACAGTATCTAGAACACACAAAAACCCGGAAGGATAAATATGTAAAGATTCTGGGTTTAAATCAATAATAATGAATATTATTGGCTGTAAAATACATGCAAAGGATGTTGGCAATTTAAAAAATGTCATACAATTGGACCTTACCATAGGTAACTGATAAAATCCATAAATCAATAAATAGTAATGCACACACAAGATAATGTGTATAAAAATAAATTTCCAACACCTACATATAGCCAGTGGGTTGTAAATACATACCAGTAGCATCTGTATTATATTATTTTCAAACCTACTGGCTATAACTGTATACATTTAATGCATGTATGTAGGTGTTGGAAATTTTTATATACATCTCTATACTAATAATAGAAGAAACCCCCCCACAGGGCGGCAGTAAGGAGGAGTTATGCAAAACTCCTCTGTATTGCTGGTCTCATTGGTACAGCATGGTGTGTGACTGATGATTGTTGTAGATTGGTTGAACTTCCACTGAGCAAAGGCTGCAGGACTCTCAAGACCAAACTCCACTATTCAAGAATACAGTCAAATTTTTTATTAATTTCCGTACTCCTTATATAAGAGTGCAACATCTTGTGCCAATTGCAAGTGTATTGCTTACCCCACTGGCACTCTGAGAGCTGAGTGAGGACTGCTGCTGTTCTTGGTGCCAAAGTCTCTTTCTGCATCATCTCGGCAGAGGTCCTCTTATCTACATAACTGATTCATAGTGGCCATTAGGAATTTCTGCCCAAATTAAGTAAGGTCCTTGTTTCATCACAGGTTGCTTAACCCTTTGAGTGTTGAAGTGGTTTGGCACTTTAAGGGTTAAGTATGTTGTCTGAGCCACTGATTAGTCCAGAAACCTTGAGCTGTTAGCTGTACTTGAGGCGTGATATTTCCTACATCTCTCCTTTTTATTTAGTTTGTGCATTAGTTAAACCTAAAGTCACTGGTAAGAATCTTCTGACTTGGGTCCTGTGTCTGATGCGTCTTTTTAGTAGTTCCTATTCTCTTTATTTATAAAATGCCAATGTTAGGTTTATTTTTGTTCTGATCCTAAATGTGCTCTGATTGAGCAGAATTCTAAATTAACAAAAGGGAGCGAGGATCACCCATTTTATGACAAAATCTGCCTATTATCTTAGCCTGTTTTTTTTTTTTTTAAGTCCTTTATGCCTGACAATAAATTCACTATATCTCTGGTATACAGGCACTACTTTGATATGGCAAAAAAGAAGGGTGATGTCTGCACACGGAATTGTAGTTTAAGCTCTACTGAGCATATTTATTAATCACCATTTGCACAAGTTTCGGGGAAATCTTCCCTTCGTCAGGGGAAGGGAAGATTTCCCCGAAGCGTTGTGCAAATGGTGATTAAGCTCTACTGAGCATATTTATTAAACTACAATTCCATGTGCAGACATCATCCTTCTTTTTTGCTGTTGCTGTGGGTCATAACATGGCACTGACCCTACTGATGTTTTGCACCGGATACAGAACCTGGTGTGCTGGGGTAAAGGACTTTTTTCTACATACACCGCTCTGCTATGGACAGTATAAGCAAGCATAGTGATACAGTGTAACACTATTCCCACAGAAGATCTCCCACCCTCCAGTCTTTTCTGCTGCGATAATTGTGTTAAATGGTATCATTACTCCTTTTTTTCACTGTTCCTGACAGAGCGTTATCTGGAAATTAGAGATTTAGGGAATTCAATGTTAGAGAGACAAAAGCTGTAAAAAAAAAAAATTACATCTAAAACATTCATTGTAAGAACAGTTACAAAATATGCAAGGTCAAAAACTAAGTTTGCTCAAAATCACACTGCATTTACAGCTAAATCTACAGGACTGGGTACAGTTTCATTCTTGACTTGGCCACAAGAGGGAGCTACTAACATACAAAATACGTGCATGTAGAAACCTTGCTGAGTGGGACTATAAGCCTCGCATTCGAAAGCAAAAGCTGAATAATTCTGTAGGAAATAATTGCATCATAGGGGACAAATGCAGATTTCTAGAATTTTAACTCATTGAATGCTAGAGCTTCAGTACGAATATTTATCCTCTATGGTTCAACCAGTTTGCCCTAGAATCGTTCCATTTGCTTAATTCATCAGCCGCAGTGTGTTGGTGGTGTTAATGATAAGGTTATATGATAATTAGCTGCCCCAGTTGTTGCTTGTAGCAGGGGGGATTCTAATATGTTATTAGTACACAGTCTGCAGTCTGAATTAATAGAATTGTTATTTATTGGGAGAGTGAAGTACAAATGTGGGATTTTGTAACATGTCTCTCTTATTAGTATTTGTAAATTAGACTACTGTACTCACTAAATCAGATTTGAGCAACCTCAGGCCCTCAAGCTTTATTATAGAGTAGCGTCAGCTGGTTGTTAGTAAGCTAAGGATGTTAGGAAATTGTAGTCCAACAGCAGCCAGAGAGTCGGTAGCATATCACATCTGTTTCTGAAAGGGAATTTACCAATGCGCCCCCCCCCCCCTCTCTCTCTCTCTCTCTCTCTCTATATATATATATATATATATATATATATATATATATATATATATATATATATAATATAAATCCAACAAAAGGAGGCAGCACCAGTGGGAGTTTTTAATAGAAATTTATTGGGTAAGCATGGGGATAACAAAGGTCAACGTTTCGGTCCTATAAGGGACCTTTCCCTTGAGAAAGGTGCCTTATAGGACAGAAATGTTGACCATTTTATCTCCATGTTTACCCAATAATTTTCTATTAAAAAGTCCCACTGGTGCTGCCTCCTTTTTTTGGATTTCTACATGTTACTATGAGGATTGTGCACCTGGGCATTTTAGCACTTTGAGAGCGAGTGCTTCCACTCCCATCAATTTATATATATATATAATATATACACACTCACACCTGTCCTCAAGCTGCGCCCTCTATACACACGCACACACTCACTCACACCAGTCCTCAAGCTGCCCCCTCTATACACACTCACTCACACCAGTCCTCAAGCTGTCCCCTCTATACACACACACTCACACCTGTCCTCAAGCTGTCCCCTCTATACACACACACTCACACCTGTCCTCAAGCTGTCCCCTCTATACACACACACTCACACCTGTCCTCAAGCTGCCCCCTCTATACACACTCACTCACACCTGTCCTCAAGCTGCCCCCTCTATACACACTCACTCACACCTGTCCTCAAGCTGCCCCCTCTATACACACTCACTCACACCTGTCCTCAAGCTGCCTCCCTCTATACACACACACTCACACCAGTCCTCAAGCTGCCCCCTCTATACACACTCACTCACACCTGTCCTCAAGCTGTCCCCTCTATACACACTCACTCACACCTGTCCTCAAGCTGCGCCCTCTATACACACACTCACACCTGTCCTCAAGCTGTCCCCTTCTATACACACTCACTCACACCTGTCCTCAAGCTGCCCCCTCTATACACACTCACTCACACCTGTCCTCAAGCTGCCCCCTCTATACACACTCACTCACACCTGTCCTCAAGCTGCCCCCTCTATACACACTCACTCACACCTGTCCTCAAGCTGTCCCCTCTATACACACACACTCACACCTGTCCTCAAGCTGTCCCCTCTATACACACTCACTCACACCTGTCCTCAAGCTGTCCCCTCTATACACACACACTCACACCTGTCCTCAAGCTGCGCCCTCTATACACACACACACTCACACCTGTCCTCAAGCTGTCCCCTCTATACACACACACTCACACCTGTCCTCAAGCTGTCCCCTCTATACACACTCACTCACACCAGTCCTCAAGCTGTCCCCTCTATACACACACACTCACACCTGTCCTCAAGCTGCGCCCTCTATACACACTCACTCACACCTGTCCTCAAGCTGTCCCCTCTATACACACACACACTCACACCTGTCCTCAAGCTGCGCCCTCTATACACACACACTCACACCTGTCCTCAAGCTGCGCCCTCTATACACACACACTCACACCTGTCCTCAAGCTGCCCCCTCTATACACACACACTCACACCTGTCCTCAAGCTGCCCCCTCTATACACACTCACTCACACCTGTCCTCAAGCTGTCCCCTCTATACACACACACTCACACCTGTCCTCAAGCTGTCCCCTCTATACACACACACTCACACCTGTCCTCAAGCTGCCCCCTCTATACACACACACTCACACCTGTCCTCAAGCTGTCCCCTCTATACACACTCACTCACACCTGTCCTCAAGCTGCCCCCTCTATACACACACACTCACACCTGTCCTCAAGCTGCGCCCTCTATACACACACACTCACACCTGTCCTCAAGCTGCCCCCTCTATACACACACACTCACACCTGTCCTCAAGGTGTCCCCTCTATACACACTCACTCACACCTGTCCTCAAGCTGCGCCCTCTATACACACTCACTCACACCTGTCCTCAAGCTGCGCCCTCTATACACACTCACTCACACCTGTCCTCAAGCTGCCCCCTCTATACACACACACACACACCTGTCCTCAAGCTGTCCCCTCTATACACACTCACTCACACCTGTCCTCAAGCTGCGCCCTCTATACACACTCACTCACACCTGTCCTCAAGCTGCCCCCTCTATACACACTCACTCACACCTGTCCTCAAGCTGCCCCCTCTATACACACACACTCACACCTGTCCTCAAGCTGCCCCCTCTATACACACACTCACACCAGTCCTCAAGCTGTCCCCTCTATACACACTCACTCACACCTGTCCTCAAGCTGTCCCCTCTATACACACACACTCACACCAGTCCTCAAGCTGCCCCCTCTATACACACACACTCACACCTGTCCTCAAGCTGCCCCCTCTATACACACACACTCACACCTGTCCTCAAGCTGCCCCCTCTATACACACACACTCACACCTGTCCTCAAGCTGCCCCCTCTATACACACACACTCACACCTGTCCTCAAGCTGCGCCCTCTATACACATACACTCACACCTGTCCTCAAGCTGCCCCCTCTATACACACACACTCACACCTGTCCTCAAGCTGTCCCCTCTATACACATACACTCACACCTGTCCTCAAGCTGTCCCCTCTATACACACTCACTCACACCTGTCCTCAAGCTGCGCCCTCTATACACATACACTCACACCTGTCCTCAAGCTGCCCCCTCTATACACACTCACTCACACCTGTCCTCAAGCTGCCCCCTCTATACACACACACTCACACCTGTCCTCAAGGTGTCCCCTCTATACACACTCACTCACACCTGTCCTCAAGCTGCCTCCTCTATACACACTCACTCACACCTGTCCTCAAGCTGTCCCCTCTATACACACTCACTCACACCTGTCCTCAAGCTGTCCCCTCTATACACACACACTCACACCTGTCCTCAAGCTGTCCCCTCTATACACACACACTCACACCTGTCCTCAAGCTGTCCCCTCTATACACACACACTCACACCTGTCCTCAAGCTGCCCCCTCTATACACACACACTCACACCTGTCCTCAAGCTGCCCCCTCTATACACACTCACTCACACCTGTCCTCAAGCTGCCCCCTCTATACACACACACTCACACCTGTCCTCAAGCTGCCCCCTCTATACACACACACTCACACCTGTCCTCAAGCTGCCCCCTCTATACACACACACTCACACCTGTCCTCAAGCTGCCCCCTCTATACACACACACTCACACCTGTCCTCAAGCTGCCCCCTCTATACACACTCACTCACACCTGTCCTCAAGCTGCCCCCTCTATACACACACACTCACACCTGTCCTCAAGCTGCCCCCTCTATACACACTCACTCACACCTGTCCTCAAGCTGCCCCCTCTATACACACACACTCACACCTGTCCTCAAGCTGCCCCCTCTATACACACACACTCACACCTGTCCTCAAGCTGTCCCCTCTATACACACACACTCACACCTGTCCTCAAGCTGCGCCCTCTATACACACACACTCACACCTGTCCTCAAGCTGCGCCCTCTATACACACTCACTCACACCTGTCCTCAAGCTGCCCCCTCTATACACACACTCACACCAGTCCTCAAGCTGTCCCCTCTATACACACTCACTCACACCTGTCCTCAAGCTGCCCCCTCTATACACACACACTCACACCTGTCCTCAAGCTGTCCCCTCTATACACACTCACTCACACCTGTCCTCAAGCTGCCCCCTCTATACACACTCACTCACACCTGTCCTCAAGCTGCCCCCTCTATACACACACACTCACACCTGTCCTCAAGCTGCCCCCTCTATACACACTCACTCACACCTGTCCTCAAGCTGCCCCCTCTATACACACACACTCACACCTGTCCTCAAGCTGCCCCCTCTATACACACACACTCACACCTGTCCTCAAGCTGTCCCCTCTATACACACTCACTCACACCTGTCCTCAAGCTGCCCCCTCTATACACACTCACTCACACCTGTCCTCAAGCTGTCCCCTCTATACACACTCACTCACACCTGTCCTCAAGCTGCCCCCTCTATACACACACACTCACACCTGTCCTCAAGCTGCGCCCTCTATACACATACACTCACACCTGTCCTCAAGCTGTCCCCTCTATACACACACACTCACACCTGTCCTCAAGCTGCCCCCTCTATACACACACACTCACACCTGTCCTCAAGCTGTCCCCTCTATACACACTCACTCACACCTGTCCTCAAGCTGTCCCCTCTATACACACTCACTCACACCTGTCCTCAAGCTGTCCCCTCTATACACACACACTCACACCTGTCCTCAAGCTGCGCCCTCTATATACACACACTCACACCTGTCCTCAAGCTGCGCCCTCTATACACATACACTCACACCTGTCCTCAAGCTGTCCCCTCTATACACACACACTCACACCTGTCCTCAAGCTGCCTCCTCTATACACACACACTCACACCTGTCCTCAAGCTGCCTCCTCTATACACACTCACTCACACCTGTCCTCAAGCTGCCCCTTCTATACACACTCACTCACACCAGTCCTCAAGCTGCGCCCTCTATACACACACACTCACACCTGTCCTCAAGCTGCGCCCTCTATACACATACACTCACACCTGTCGTCAAGCTGCGCCCTCTATACACACACACTCACACCTGTCCTCAAGCTGCGCCCTCTATACACATACACTCACACGTGTCCTCAAGCTGCCCCCTCTATACACACACACACTCGCACCTGTCCTCAAGCTGCCCCCTCTATACACACACACTCGCACCTGTCCTCAAGCTGCCCCTTCTATACACACTCACTCACACCTGTCCTCAAGCTGCCTCCCTACATGCACACACACGTGCGCATTCACACTCACATACACATTGCATGTTTTCAGGATCTCCTCAATTAAACAAAAGTGAATGCTAACTGAGGCAGACCCTTCAGAGTGATTGAACTACTGATCAATCCAGCTCTGTTCACGTGAGAAGATTCTGAAAACCTGAGCTGGTGAGGTGGCCTCTGTATAAGTTTGAGTGCCCCTTCTCTTACTTTATCGGTTCTTTCGCAAGACCTTCTTTCTGGTTCCAAAACCACTAAAGTTCTTGTAACATAAAGCAGTTTCAGGCTTGTTAACTGTCATTGTAATAAGTCACTGTTCTGGGATTTTATATATATGTGTGTAGAGATAGATATAGAAATCTGTTTGTAGATGACCATGGTGTGCTTCTTGAGAATTGCGACCATTTTCTTGTAGTGCATCCACCTCTTTCCCTGTATGTATATGTGTGTGTGTCTGTATATGTATGTGTGTGTGTGTATATATATGTATATGTATGTATGTATATATATATATATATATATATATATATATATATATATATATATATATATATATATATATATATATATATATATATATATATAATGCAGTAGAGACTGCTGCTTGCGGTGCATTTATGAGCAGTACAGACTGCTCGCTCTGCAGTCATGCACAGTACTGACTTCCCGAACGCACCGCAGCTGATACGGAGCGGGGCGATCCGAATTCAGACCTGAGTCCTCTGTGCGCACCTTCCTGGGACCTCTTGGTCCCAGGAAGATGCACAGAGAGCACTACGATCTGAATTCGGATCGCCCCGCTCTGTATCAGCCGAGGCGCGTTTGGGCAGTCAGTACTGTGCATGACTGCAGAGCGGGCAGTGAGTAGAGAGGATCCGGCCATCAGCTGAGGTTGCTGGGTGGCACTGTGGCCCGTGTACACGGGCTTTTAAACTAGTATATATATAATAAAATACAATAATACTTTTAAGAAAAGTGTCAAACCAACTACTCTATTAGGGACAGACACAAATTCCCAATGACATGAATGTGTTTTTGACTTGTTGAATGATATGAATGGGGTTGTTGCTTCCTTGAATGCTTTGCAATGAGATGGAGACCTATCTTGCAGTTAGATAAAAGCCACGTTTAACCCCTTAACGACTGGCCGATCGGCGACGCGACGTAAGGACTGCGGAGCATTTTTTTTTTTTTTTTTTTTCCGGTTTCGGACTCCCCAAACGGCGTGCAGTTGTGGGGGGAACCCGGAACTCCATGACAGTCATAGTACATCATGGGTTGTTCAGTCAGATCGACCCATGACATACTATGACCGTCAAGGGTCATTAAGGGGTTAAATAAATGGGCATTTTAGGAATTTCTATTTGTGTCCTATTGTACAGTTTATTTACACCAGAATAATTGCACTTTTCTTTTCTGCCTAAGGCCCATATATAGGGTTGATATGAACATTTCCATTCAATTTTGTTTTTAACCCTTTGAGTGCCAGGCATGCCCTCTGGTACTCAAAGGGTTAAACTGGGGCTTTTAACCCTTTGAATGCCGGGGGGGAGGTACGCAACTCAGTGCATGCTTCAAAGCATAGTGAAGTAGTTGAAGGGACCATCCGTTACACAGTTAAAATGAAATAACATTATAAATTGCTCCTCCTTGCTCTCACAGTGCAGTAGTAGTAGTAGCAGTATGTAGAACCCTGTGACCTCTGGTTCTCATCCTATATTATAATTTGCTAAGGATGTTTGTCAGAAGCCGTCATGCGCAGTAGAGACTGCCCTCGCCATGGCTGATACAGAGCAGGGTGCTCCGAAATCAGACCGGAGTCCTCTCTGGACCACGGTCTGAATTCAGAGCTCCCTGCACCGTATCAGCCGCGGCACATTCAGCCAGTCAGGACTGCACATGACTGCTGTGGCTCGTGTACACGGGCTTTTCAGCTAGTTCAGTGATAAGTGGCTCTCTCAGGTGGCAATAACCTGTGTGTTTTTTTTACTCTAGTTCCCCTCCTGGCAGGATCCACAGGAACCTCTAGTGAAAAGCAGGGACAAACTGGAAAGGATCCCACATCTCGGCCACAGGCACCAGTGCTGAAGGCGGTGGTCGTTTCTGTGGGAGACATGTTCAACGCCGCCATTACAGAGATTCAGAACCCAGAGAGTTTCTTTTGCCAACAGCTGCAGAATGCAAGTAGGTCTCTTTTCTAACATGGACGTTTATGTTCTCATTCATTTGTATGTGACTTGTATTCATATATCTTCTTCCTGGTTCCCTGTCCGCCCAGCAGTAGGGGTGGAGATTGGCGGCAGGCAGTAAATCAGTGGCAGCTAATTTAACAGAGGTGGAGTCCCCTGCCTGCATCTATGAAACTCGCTGCAGAAAGACTCACCACTACAGCTGTCCAACGGGTCCCCAAAGTGTACGTCATGCCCATTCGCACAACAACACCATACACCATTCGCTAGTTAAACAATATAATTCCTTGTTAGGGTCATTCAGATCCTTCAAACAGAGGCCACCATTGCATCTCTGACTGTGTAACATTGTAGATAAAGTTTGGGCAACAGTGCCCTTCCAGATGTTGGGGCACTACAAATTGCATCATTGAGGATGATAATTTAACGCCTTAATGACCAGTGATATGCCATGACTGTCACTCTGGTCTGACGTTACGGACCAGTGATGGCCATGGAATTCTGCAATTGCAGCTGCACGCCGATCTGCGTTCCCAGAATTCATTGCAGTAAAAAAAAATAAAGTGCCGTGGAGCCACACACCCCAGGATAGCACGGAGCTACCCACCCACGGATCACACTTAAACTATCACATGGTAGTTTAAGACCTTTGTTGACCAACTGTGTCTTATATGGGATCCATATCCCATAATAACCAAAAACAAGGGTAGTCAATTGATGAACCTACAGCTGCTGGGAAATACAGCTCCCATCATCCCAAGCAACCAACAGCTGCAGGTCCAGAAATAGACTATCCTGAACTAAAATGTCCGCCTACAAATAAGCAGAGAGAGAGAGTTTTTTTAAGTACACTCCGTGCTGTTTTTCTACACCATATTTAACCCTTTGAGTGCCAAGGGAGTGTTCAGTGTATCGCGAAGCAATGTGCTGAACACCCCCTTGGCACTCAAAGGGTTAAGGGAAAAAACATTTCTCTGTCGTCCAATATAGGTTATTGGTAACTTTGGGAAGGCGACCACCACTTTAAGTAGGCAGGAACAATTCTTGAAAAGAAGCGCAGGGTTGAGCCTTCCTCCTCTCCTTAGCTAGTCCCCAGCCAATCCCTTCCAGTAAGAATTGTTCCTTGATGAAGCATGTTTTTTCCCTGGGAGTTGCTCACCGAGGCTTCTTCTTTACACATGGTAGTCTGAAGACAGAAGAGCTGCTGAAAAGGTGAGCAACCCTTTGAGTACTGAGGTCCACATGTCCCACGTTTCCCCTCTGCACAGGGGTTTCCTTTGGAGTTCCTAGTACATACTCCTTCGCTCATAGGGTTTATCTGTATGTCTGTTGGGGTTTGGAGCAATTGGGTTTCTGTGGTAAATTTACCCTTCGTTTGCCATTTTGGGCACTGTTCGGGGGTCTATTACAGTTCACCTACTGGGTTTAGTGTTTATTCCTTTATTCTAGTGTTCTTTGATGTATTTTCTACTGTTTTTTTTTTTTAATTTTATTATACTTTATTTAAGTTCCGCGCACTTTACTGCCTCCATGCTCCATTCACTTCTATGGGACTGTACAGTTTGGGACATATCTCTGCAACCGCTCAACATAACGACTTCAGAGACGGCTCATTTTGTTTGTCTACCCTTGTTCTATCATCCGGTTTACATTCTGAGTGTTTTGGGGAGCTCAGGTGGCTTTGAGCACTGTTTTTGTGGTACTTGAAGAGAAACTACATTTCCCATGAGCGCCAGTTTCACATGCACATTTCTGATTGGCTGCCGTCGTGTACACCATTTTCTTCTTCCCCGTCACGGGTATCCTATGCAGGGCTTGGACTCACCTTCTCGCCTCAGCAGATTAACTTTTTGCCTGCCAGTTAAGTGCGTTTTTGCTATTTCTGGGCTGAAATATTTAATCTTAAACACTGTATTGGGGTTACCTTATACTTTCAGATGTTTATACCCTGAGAGGATGTCGACTCCGTTGGAACTTGGGGCTAGGCCTAAGACTAAGGATACTGGGGTGTCTGTGACCCCCATTGCACACTGCTCCTCATGTCAGTCAGGGCTTCCTAGAGAATACTCAGGTCATTTATGCCGTTCATGCGCTGCTGCCCCTGCGTCTCTCCCAGGGACCTCCAGCCATGCACCTGAGCGGCTGTGGATGCAAGAGTTTAAGGCCACTACTAAAGACTTAAAGTTTACCTTACAACTCCTTCCATCCCAACTACAGGGGGTCTTCCAGTCCTGGCAGCCCCCTACTTTTATCAGGTCTTCCCTACCTAAACTGCAGGGTTATCTGATGTATCAGATTCCTCTGAGGAGGAATTGTTGGTGGACTCAGATGAGGGTGAATGTTCTGTGGTGGTATCCTCCCAATTTTTTGGGGACCCCTTTGAAACTGACCCTGAACCCTCAGCTGATGGCCTGATCAGGGCTGTCCTCAATATTTTGAACATTCCCCTGGTTTCTGAGGCTCCTAAGGACCCTTCTGGTGTGTTTCATATACCTAAGAAGCAGAGTACCTTCTCTTCCACCGAATCCCAGTCTTGTTCAACTTGTGTTAGATGAGTGGAAGAAGCCTGATAAGAAATCTACTGTGTCTAGAAGTTTGCTAAGTTCTATCCCTTCTTTGAAGCGGCCCTAGTGCAGTGGGCTCAGCCTCCTAAGGTGGACGTCCCAATTTCTAGACTTTTTAAGTCCACTGCTCTGCCTGTGGCTGATACGTCTGTCCTTTAGGATTGGACTGACAGGAAACCTGAGGCCTTTCTAAAGGCCATCTTTGCTATCGCAGGCACATCATTGCATCCCTCATTTGCGGCTGCTTGGGTGAACAGGGCCATTGCAGTCTGGACTGAACAGCTAACTGTAGCTGTCCTTCAGGGCACTCCCACTGCTGACTTGTTGCGGCTTCTGGCCAACATTGCTGAAGCTCAGCATTATGTGTCTGCAGCTATCTTTGATGCCATCTGGTTGGTGGCTAGGGTTTCTACCATGTCTGTGGTTGCCAGACAGGCACTCTGGCTCAAGATCTGGTCTGGGGATACTACATCTAAGAAATCCTTACGATTGTTGCCCTTTTTGGGAAAGTCCTTGTTTGGGCCAGAGCTTAAGGACCTCATTAGCGAGGCCACTGGGTGTAAGAGCACCCTCTTACCTTGAGTTCCCAAGAGGAAACCTCAGGCCAAATAGAAATGGCTTTTCACTGTCGTCCAATACAGGTCACTGGTACACTGGGAGGCGATCCGCCCCTTTAACAGGCAGGAACAATTATTCAAATGTGAGCAGGGGGTGGAGCCTCCCCTCCTACTTAAGCTGCCTTCAGGCCAGAGCCACTAGATTGATTTGTTCCTGTGTGCTGTGCACACCAGGTGGAGAACATCTATACATTCAACTTAGTATTTTTTTATTTTTATTCAAATATGGAATACCACCATTAGGAGGGTGACCATGGCTGTGAATTGCCCTCCCCAAAGTGGCTAGTGCAGCTTCCAGGGATTTTCTGTGGACCTTATGCCCTGAAGAGGGAACAGCTTGAGTCAAGCAGCTTCCCTGCTGGGGAATTTACCTCTGGTTTATTCCTACTTCATCATGGTCACCTGAAGACAGAAGTCCTGCAGAAAGGTGAGCCACCCCTTGAGTGCTGAAGGTCCACTTGTCCCCACAGTGTCCCTTTAATGGGCTTGTATTTGGGAGTTTGCATCTGCACTCCAGCACTCATAGGGTGTTTTTATTTGCATTTCTTATGTTTATGCAATTTCTGTGGTATTCTCTGGGGTTTTGGAGCTTTGGGGTATTGTTTTCTTATGTTTTCCAAGTGTTTGGAAGACGTTTGGTGCATTTTATGTTTCAGTACTACTTTATTAATATTTAGTGTTCCGCGCCTTTAAGCGCGCCTTTTCCCGCATAGACGCCATTGCTCCTTTACTCTCTATGAGTTTACTCAGTGTGGGACATATCTCTGGAACCGCTTTTCACAGCAACTTCAGAGACGGCTCATTTTATTTCTATGCTCCTGCTCTATCATCCGGTATCTAGTTTCGGGGTGTGGGGAGTTCAGGGGGGCTTCGGGCACTGTTTGGGGTACTTCTGAGAGAAAACTACATTTCCCATGAGCGCCCGTTTCGCGCTCGTTTTCTGATTGGCTGACCTGACGGCAGCCATTTTGTGGTGTTATTTCTCAGCGAGTATACTACGCAGGGACCGAGCCTTCTCTCCTCTCAGCAGATTAACCCTTCGCTGGCCAGATAAGTCCGATTTTAGGCATTTCTGGGGTGAAACTTTAATCTTTCACACTTCTACTGGGTGATATTTATTAAGTGGTGTATATTTGACGCTGTGAGCATGTCTACTCCACTGGAGTCAGGGGCTAGACCTAAGACCAAGGAGGCTGGGGTGTCCGTTCCCCCCATTGCGCTTTGCTCCTCCTGTCACTCTGGGCTGCCTAGAGATTGTTCTGGTACCTTATGCCCTAAATGTACAGATTGTCATGATAGCAACCCTGGGCTTCCCAGCCATGCTATTGAGCCAACTTGGGTGAAAGAGTTTAAAGCTGCCACTAGGGATCTCAGATCCACTCTCCAACTCTTTCCCTCTCAGGTACAGGGGGCTCTTCAGATTTGGCAGACCCCCTCTACAATCAGGACTTCCCTGCCTAAGCCACAGGGGGCTCCTGATGTGTCTGATCCTTCTGAAGAAGAACTTTTGCAGGATTCTGATGCTGAGGAAGGCACTGTTATTGAGTCTAACAGGTCCATTGGGGACCCTTATGAATGTGACCCTGAGGTTTCTGCTGAGGGTTTGATTAGAGCTGTGTTAAACACGCTCAACCTTCCTCTGACTCAAGAATCTACCCATGATCCAACTGATGTTTTTTAAAAACCTTCTAAGGCGGTTGTATGTTTTCCTACTAACCCTACCCTTGCCCGGCTAGTCTCTGATGCGTGGAAGAATCCTGACAAGTCCTCTTCTGTGTCCAAAAATTTTGCTAAACTTTACCCTTTTCCTGAGACTGAACTGGCAAAATGGGTTCATCCTCCTAAAGTGGATGCTCCTGTTTCTAGGTTATCCAAATCCACTGCCTTAGTTGTATCTGATGCCTCTGCCCTGCAGGATTGGATGGATAAAAAGCTAGAGCTTTCTCTTAAATCCATTTTTGCTTCCATTGGCACTGCCATGCGTCCAACCTTTGCAGTGGCGTGGGTTAATAGGGCTTTCACTGTCGTCCAATACAGGTCACTGGTACCATGGGATGTGTAGTCCCCTTTAATAGGCAGGAACAATTATGCAAATAATTTGCAAGGGGCGGAGCCTCCCCTCTTACTTAAGCCACCTTCTGGCCAGAGCCACCCATATTGATTTGTTCCTGGTGTGCTTGCACACCAGGCAGAGAACAGCTATGCTTCTTAGAGTTTTATTATTTTTTCTTCAAATATGGAATACCACCATTAGGAGGGTGACCATGGCTGTGAATGCCCTCACCCGAAGTGGCTAGTGCAGCTTCCAGGGATTTCTGTGGACCTATACCTGAAGAGGGGACAGCTTGTGTTAAGCAGCTCCCCTGTTGGGGAATTTACCTCTGGTTCTTTCCCTACCTATCATGGTCACCTGAAGACAGAAGTCAGCGAGAAAGGTGAGTCACCCATTGAGTGCTGAAGGTCCACTTGTCCCCACAGTGTCCCTTTGCTGGGCTTGTATTTGGGAGTTTGTAATTCACTCCAGCACTCATAGGGTGTTTTTATTGCATTATCTACTAGTTTATGCAATTTCTGTGTTATTCTCTGAGTTTTGGAGCATTGGGTATTCATTTATTTATGATTCTCATGTGTTTCATGCTTGTTTGGGCACTTTTTAATGTTTTACTAGAACTTTATTAAAAATTGTGTACTGCGCCTTTAAGCGCAGCGTTCCCGCTCAGACGCATGGCTCCTTTACTCTCTATGGGAAATCACAGTGTGGGACATATCTCTGAAACCGCTTGTCACAGCAACTTCAGAGAGGGCTCATTTTAATGCTAGGCTCCTGCTCTATCATCCGGTTGGTGTTTTATTAATATTGGGGGTTCAGGGGGGCTTCGGGCACTGTTTAGGTACTTGTATTGGGAAAGACTACATTTCCCATGAGCGCTTGCTTCGCGCCCGTTTTTGATTGGCAGCCATGACGGCAGCCATTTTTATTGCACTTTTCCTATGTGAGTACACTACGCAGGGACCGAGCCTTCTCTCTCCTCAACAGATTAACCCTTCGCTGGCCAGATAAGTCCGTTTTTAGACATTTTTCTGGGGTGAAACTTTAATCTTTAACACTTTTCTGGGTGATAGTGTTCTTGGTGGGGTATATTGACGCTGTGAGCATGTCTACTTCACTGGAGCTGGGGGCTAGACCCAAGACTAAGGAGGATGGGGGGTCCGCTACCCCCATGGCGTTTTGCTCCTCTTGCCACATTGGGCTGGATAGCGATAATGTGGGGGATCTATGCCCTGTTTGTACTTGTCAAAATAGCAACCCTGGGCCTTCCAGCCATGCTATTGAGCCATCTTGGGTGAGGGAGTTTAAAGCTGCCACTAGGGATCTCAGATCCACGCTTCAACTCTTTCCCTCTCAGGTACAGGGGGCTCTCCAGGTTTGGCAGACCCCCTCTACTATCAGGACCTCCCTGCCTAAGCCACAGGGAGCTCCTGATATCACTGATTCTTCTGAAGAAGAACTTTTACAGGATTCTGATGCTGAGGAACGTACTGTTATTGAATCTAACAGGTCCATTGGGGACCCATATGAGTGTGACCCTGAAGTTTCGGCTGAGGGTCTGATCAGAGCGGTTCTAAATACGCTCAACCTTCCTCTGACTCAGGAATCCACTTATGATCCTACTGATGTTTTTCAGAAAAAGCCATCTAAACCAGTTGTTTGTTTTCCAACTAACCCTACTCTTGCCCGTCTGGTCTCTGAGGCATGGAAGAATCCAGATAGATCTTCCTCTGTCTCCAAAAAGTTTGCCAAGCTTTACCCTTTTCCTGAGGCGGAGTTGGCAAAATGGGTTCATCCTCCCAAAGTGGATGCTCCCGTGTCTAGACTATCCAAATCTACTGCTTTGGCTGTCTCAGATGCCTCTGCCTTGCAGGACTGGACGGATAAGAAATTAGAGCTCTCTCTTAAGTCTATTTTTGCTTCTATTGGCACTGCCATGCGCCCCACCTTTGCTGTGGCATGGGTTAATAGAGCTATTGCAGCCTGGACTGAACGACTGACTGAAGCGGTTCGCCAGGATGCGCCTGTGTCTGAACAGTTGCAGCTTCTTGCTAATATCACTGAAGCTCAGAACTATATTGCTGACGCTGCTTTTGATGCTGTGCGCATGATGGCGAGGGCCTCCACTTCTTCTGTGGTGGCCAGACGCGCTCTTTGGCTGAAAATTTGGTTTGCTGATACTGCCTCTAAGAAAGCTTTGCTTTCTTTGCCCTTTCAGGGAAATTTGCTTTTTGGGTCTGAACTCAAAGAAATGATCAGTGAGGCTACTGGAGGTAAAAGTACTCTTCTACCCTCAGTCTTTAAGAAAAAGTTTCCAGCCAAACGCAATCGGTCCTTTCGTTCCTTTCAGACTGAGACACGTTCCTCGGCCCAAACGGGTCCTCCCACTACGCGCTCCTCCTCCAAGCCCAAACAGTCCTGGAAGCCCAAAGTTGCCCCCAAGGCCAAGACCTCCAAGACTGCTTCGGCATGACTCGCCGAACCCGGGTCCGCATCCGGCTGTAGGCGGTCGTCTCCGCATCTTTCGCCGGATTTGGGAGGAGTCAGTGGCGGACCCATGGGTTCTTCAGGTGGTGTCAGAGGGATACAGGATCCCTTTCTCTTCTCTTCCTCCTTTTCGGTTCCATTTTACTCGTCCTTCTCAGGAACCCACAAAACGGCGTCTGTTAGACGACGCTATTCAGGATCTCTTGGACAAAGAGGTTCTGGAGGCGGTTCTTCAGGGGGACACAGGTTCAGGATTTTACTCCAACCTGTTTGTGGTAGCCAAAAGGGACGGAGGAGCCCGTCCTATCTTGGATCTCAACGATCTCAATGCTTATGTGGGGACTTCCCACTTCCGCCAGGAATCCCTGCGTTATGTGATTGCAATGTCTCCAGGGGAGTTTCTTGCCTCCCTGGACCTTCAGGATGCTTATCTTCACATCCCTATTCATCCAGAGAGCAGGCGGTATCTCAGGATTGCCTGTCACAGGGGACACTTTCAGTTTGCAGCGCTCCCCTTTGGGCTGACTTCAGCCCCTCAGGTCTTCCAGAGGGTGTTGGGCTCATTGATAGCGGTGCTCCATCAGGATGGGATCAGAGTGACCCCCTACACGGACGATCTCCTTCTGAAGGCCTCCTCAGCGGAGCTTCTCCTTCAGCAATTACAGATGTGCATGCACACCCTGAACCGTCATGGCTGGATCCTGAATCTGGACAAGTCGGACTTGTTTCCATCTCAGAGGCTTCTGTTCCTGGGTCTCCTGTTCGACACTCGCCAATGCATGGTGTTTCTTCCAGAGGACGTGGCTCACCAGATAGCTGTCAGAGTGGCTGGACTCCTGGACCTGGACGTGATTCCAGTTCCGAAGTTGTCGTCCTTAGTGGGGAAGTTCATTTCCACAATCGAAGCAGTACCATTTGCCATGGCCCACTCCAGGGATCTTCAGAGATTCGTGATCCAGACGTGCAAGAATCATCCAGATCATCAACATCTGTCTGTTTCTCTTCCTCCTCATGTCGAGTCGAGTCTGCACTGGTGGTTAGATCTCTCTCATCTCCTGAAAGGGAAATCCTTTCTAGTTCCTCCTTGGACCACAGTCACTACGGATGCCAGCCTTCGGGGCTGGGGTGCAGTCTGGGGTCGCTTCAGTGCTCAGGGGAAATGGGGTCTGGAGGAATCCATGCTCTCCATCAATGTTCTGGAACTTCGAGCTGTCCGGCTGGCCCTGAGGCACTGGGAGTCTCAATTGACCGGTCTTCCAGTCAGAGTGGAGTCAGACAACGCCACGGCAGTGGCTTACATCAACAGGCAAGGCGGCACAAGAAGCGGTTCCGCCTGGTGGGAGGTCAAGGATATTTTGTCTTGGGCAGAAGATCACGTGCCTGTCATCTCTGCGGTTCATATTCCAGGCGTGGACAACGTCATGGCAGACTTCCTCAGTCGTCATACCGTCGACAGCGGAGAATGGGCTCTGCACCCAGAGGTGTTTCACATGCTCACTCAACGGTGGGGAATGCCTGTGGTGGATCTGATGGCTACCAGACACAACAGGGAGGTTCCGGTGTTTTGCTCCCGGTTGAGGGACTCCCTTGCTCTAGCAGTGGATGCCTTGTCGATCCCTTGGGACTTCTCCCTGGCTTACATCTTCCCTCCTCATCCTCTATTGATCAGAGTCATTCAGAAGTTGACGTGAGAACGTTGTCCTGTCATCCTGATTGCTCCAAACTGGCCTCGCCAGTCCTGGTTTCCGGAATTGATGGCCATGTCTGTGAAGGATCCAATCCCACTTCCTGCCCGTCCGGACCTGCTTCTCCAGGGGTATCTGTGGAAAGAGGATGTTCACTCTCTCCGTTTGATGGCATGGCGGTTGAATCCTCGATTCTAGCTAAGAAAGGCTTTTCTCCTTCTGTGGTATCGACGATGCTCAGTGCTCGTAAGCCTGTGTCTTCCAAGATCTATCATCGCATATGGTCAACTTTCGTGACATGGTGCTCTGACAAGAAGTTGCCTCTTGACTTCCATCTTCTCACTGTCCTGGCATTCTTGCAGGACGGTGTGGATAAGGGGCTCAGTCTGAGTTCCCTCAAAGTTCAGACTTCTGCCTTGTCTGTGTTTTTCCAGGAAAGGATTGCTATCCTTCCTGATGTGAAAGTTTTCTTCCAAGGTGTGACTCATGTTCGACCTGCCTTCAAGAGTCCTGCTCCCCAGTGGGACCTCAACTTGGTGCTGGGTGTTCTCCAGCGACCACCGTTTGAATCCTTGGCTTCCATTCCATTACGTCTCTTGACTTGGAAGATGGCCTTCCTTTTGGCTATTGTTTCAGTTCGCCGGGTAGCAGAGTTACAAGCTCTGTCTTGTAAACCTCCTTACCTGGTGTTCCACAAGGATAAGGCTGTGCTTCGCACTACCAAGGAATTCTTACCAAAGGTTGTGTCCGAGTTTCACATCAATCAAGAGATTGTGGTTCCCTCTTTCTGCCCTAATCCTTCATCTGACAAGGAACGGGATCTCCATTTGTTGGATGTGGTGCGTTGCCTCAAGTTTTATGTTCATCGCACCGAGTCTATCAGGAAGTCTGACGCTCTATTCGTCATTCCTGAGGGGCCTAGGGCAGGGAGACCGGCCTCCAAAGTTACCATTGCTTCTTGGAATAAGGCTACCATCCGTGAAGCCTATAAGTTGAGGAATAAGCATGTTCCCTTCCGGGTAACTGCCCATTCCACCAGATCTATTGGGGCCTCTTGGGCCTACAAGAATCAAGCTTCTGCTGATCAACTGTGCAGAGCGGCCACTTGGTCCTCTGTGCACACATTTTCTAAGCACTCTCGAGTTGATGTACTGGCTTCGGCTGATGCCAGTTTTGGAAGGAAGGTCCTGGAGGCAGTCTTGCCTGTGTAGGTCTTCCGCTCTGTGATCCTTAGTGCTTCTTTACTGTTGAGCCCTGTTGGCTCTAGTTCCGTGTGCTGTGCTAGTTCAAGGATTGTTTCCTTGGTTGGTGTCCGTTGACACTTACAGTTTGGGCTGGGTTTCAACTGGTTATCAGTTCTAGTGACTTGGGCCTCGCGCCTGGTCCTTGCCTTACTTCCCGCCTCTGGATCAGCTCAATGTTTGTACATCCCATGGTACCAGTGACCTGTATTGGACGACAGTGAAAATAGGATTTTAGTCTTACCTGTTAAATCCTTTTCACTTAGTCCATACAGGTCACTGGTCTCCCACCCTGTCAAGGGACCAGTCTTGGCTCTCCTGTGGCATTCAGTGGGAGACCGTTCGGGCATGCTCACAGGAGTCTTTCTTTTTGCTTACCTGAGGTCAGTTTTAGGGTCTCAAATCAATATGGGTGGCTCTGGCCAGAAGGTGGCTTAAGTAAGAGGGGAGGCTCCGCCCCTTGCAAATTATTTGCATAATTGTTCCTGTCTATTAAAGGGGACTACACATCCCATGGTACCAGTGACCTGTATGGACTAAGTGAAAAGGATTTAACAGGTAAGACTAAAATCCTATTATTGCAGCCTGGACTGAACGACTGACTGAAGCGGTTCGCCAGGATGCGCCAGTGTCTGAGCAGTTGCAGCTCCTTGCTAATATTGCAGAAGCCCAGAATTATGTTTCTGATGCGGCCTTTGATGCTGTGCGCATGATGGCTAGGGCCTCCACGTCTTCTGTGGTAGCCAGACATGCTCTTTGGCTGAAAATTTGGTCTGCTGATACGGCCTCCAAGAAAGCCTTGCTTTCGTTGCCCTTTCAGGGGAATTTGTTGTTTGGTTCTGAACTCAGAGATGATCAGTGAGGCCACTGGCGGTAAAAGCACTCTTCTACCTTCAGTCTTCAAGAAAAAGTTTCCAGCCAAACGCAATCGGTCCTTTTGTTCCTTTCAGACTGAGACACGCTCCACCTCCCAGACAGGGCCGTCCTCTACACGTCCCTCCTCCAAGACCAAACAGTCCTGGAGGCCCAAAGTTGCACCTAAGGCCAAGACCTCCAAGACTGCTTCGGCATGACTCACCGAACCCGGGTCCGCATCCGGCAGTGGGTGGACGTCTCCACATCTTTCGCCGGACTTGGGAGGAGTCTGTGACGGACCCATGGGTTATTCAGGTGGTATCAGAGGGATACAGGATCCCTTTCTCTTCCCTTCCTCCTTTTCGGTTCCATTTTACTCGTCCTCCTCGGGAACCTACAAAAAGGCGTCTGTTCGACGACGCTATTCTGGATCTTTTGGACAAAGAGGTCCTGGAATTGGTTCCTCCAGAGGACACAGGTTCAGGATTCTATTCCAACCTGTTCGTGGTGGCCAAAAAGGACGGAGGTGCTCGTCCTATCTTGGATCTCAAGGATCTCAATTCCTATGTTGTGAGTTCCCACTTTCGCCAGGAATCCCTGCGCTCTGTGATTGCCGCAATGTCTCCAGGGGAGTTCCTTGCCTCCCTGGACCTTCAGGATGCATATCTTCACATCCCTATTCATCCGGAGAGCAGACGGTATCTCAGGATTGCCTGTCACAAGGGCCACTTTCAGTTTTCAGCTCTCCCCTTTGGACTGACCTCAGCCCCTCTGGTCTTTCAGAGGGTACTGGGATGCTTGATAGCTGTGCTTCATCGAGATGGAGTCAGAGTGACTCCCTACATGGACGATCTCCTCCTGAAAGCCTCCTCTGCGGAGCTTCTCCACCAGCAGATGCAGCTGTGTATACACTCATTGAACAGTCATGGCTGGATTTTGAATCTGGACAAGTCAGACTTGGTCCCATCTCAAAGGCTCCTTTTCTTGGGTCTCCTGTTCGACACTCAGCAGTGCATAGTGTTTCTGCCAGAAGAAGTGGCTCATCAGATTGCCATCCGAGTAGCCAACATACTGGAACTCGACTGGGTTCCGATGCCGAAGTTGACGTCTCTGGTGGGGAAGTTCATTTCCACGATCGATGCTGTGCCATTTGCCATGGCTCACACCAGGGAACTTCAGAGGTTTGTGATCCAGACGTGCAAAAATCATCCAGATCATCAGTATCTGTCCGTCTCTCTGCCTCCTCATGTCGAGTTGAGTCTGCGATGGTGGTTGGATCTTCTCATCTCCTGAAAGGGAGATCCTTCCGAATTCCCTATTGGACCACGCTCACAACGGATGCCAGCCTCCTGGGATGGGGTGCTGTGTTGGGTCGTTTCAGTGCTCAGGGGAAATGGGGACTGGAGGAATCTCTTCTCCCCATCAATGTTCTGGAACTTCGTGCCATACGGCTTGCCCTGAGGCACTGGGAATCTCAGCTGGAAGGTTGCCCAGTCAGAGTGGAGTCCGACAACGCCACCGCGGTGGCCTACATCAACAGACAAGGCGGCACAAAAAGTTTCACCGCCTGGTTGGAGGTCAAGGATATTTTATCTTGGGCAGAAGATCACGTGCCTGTCATTTCAGCGGTTCACATTCCAGGCGTAGACAACTTCATGGCAGACTTTCTCAGTCGTCACACAGTCGACAGCGGAGAATGGACTCTTCATCCAGAGGTTTTTCACCTTCTCACCCAGAGGTGGGGGGTGCCTGCAGTGGATCTGATGGCTACCAGACACAACAGGAAGGTGCCGATGTTCTGCTCTCAGTGGAGGGACCCTCTTGCTCTAGCAGCGGATGCCTTGTCAATCCCTTGGGATTTTCCTCTGGCTTACATCTTCCCTCCTCTTCCTCTGTTAATCAGAGTCATCCAGAAGCTGAAGCTGGAGAGTTGCCCTGTCATCCTGATCGCTCCAAACTGGCCTCGCCAGTCCTGGTATCCGGAGTTGATGGCCATGTCAGTGGCGGACCCGTTTCCACTTCCTGCCTCAATTCTAGAGAAGAAAGGGTTTTCTCCTGCAGTGGTGTCGACAATGCTTAGTGCTCGCAAGCATGTGTCCTCCAAAATCTATCATCGTATCTGGGCCACATTTGTGGCATGGTGTACTGATCTGAAGATGTCTCTAGATTTTCATCTTCCCACTGTCCTGGCTTTTCTGCAGAAAGGTGTTGAGAAAGGACTCAGTCTGAGTTCCCTCAAAGTTCAGACTTCTGCTCTGTCCGTATTTTTCCAGGAACGGATGGCTATCCTTCCTGATGTTTAAAGTTTTCTTCCAAGGCGTGACTCATGTTCGGCCTGCCTTCAAGAGTCCTACTCCCCAGTGGGACCTCAATTTGGTGCTGGGGGTTCTCCAGAGACCCCCGTTTGAATCCTTGGCTTCTATTCCTTTACGTCTCTTGACCTGGAAAATGGCCTTTCTTTTGGCTATTTTTTCAGTTCGCCGGGTAGCTGAGTTACAAGCTCTGTCTTGTAAACCTCCTTACCTGGTGTTCCACAAGGATAAGGCTGTGCTTCGCACTACCAAGGAATTCTTGCCTAAGGTTGTATCCGAGTTTCACATCAATCAGGAGATTGTGGTTCCCTCTTTCTGCCCTAACCCTTCCTCTGACAAGGAAAGAGTTCTCCATTTGTTGGATGTTGTGCGTTGTCTTAAATGTTATGTTCATCGCACTGAGTCTATCAGGAAGTCTGACGCCTTGTTCGTCATTTCTGAGGGGCCTAGGGCAGGGAGACCGGCATCCAAGGTAACTATTGCCTCTTGGATTAAATCTACCATCCGTGAAGCCTACAAATTGCGGAATAAGCACGTTCCCTTCAGGGTTACTGCTCATTCCACCAGATCTATTGGGGCCTCTTGGGCCTACAAGAATCAGGCATCTGCTGCTCAGCTGTGCAGAGCGGCCACTTGGTCCTCTGTGCACACATTCTCGAAGCACTATCGTGTTGATGTACTGGCCTCGGCTGATGCCAGCTTTGGGAGGAAGGTCCTGGAGGCAGTTTTGCCTGTTTAGGACTTCTACTCTGTGATTCCTAGTGCTTCCTTACTGTTGAGCCCGGTTGGCTCTAGTTCTGTGTGCTGTGTTAGTTCGGGGGTTTATATTTTTTCCCCCCTGGTTGGTGTCCGTTGACACTTCTGTTTCTGGGATATATGATTACCCGGTTCATAGCAGTTCTAGTGACTTGGGCCTAGTGTCTGGTCCTTGCCTTTCTTCCCGCCTCTGGGACAGCTTAATGTTTGTACATCCCAGTGTACCAGTGACCTGTATTGGACGACAGTGAAAATAGGATTTTAGTCTTACCTGTTAAATCCTTTTCACTTAGTCCATACAGGTCACTGGTCTCCCACCCTGTCAAGGGACCATGCTTGGCTCTCCTGTGGCATTTAGTGGGAGACCTTCGGGGCATGCTCACAGGAGTCTTCCTTCTTGCTTACCTCTGGTCAGTTTTAGTGTCTCAAATCAATCTAGTGGCTCTGGCCTGAAGGCAGCTTAAATAGGAGGGGAGGCTCCACCCCCTGCTCACATTTGAATAATTGTTCCTTCCTGTTAAAGGGGCGGATCGCCTCCCAGTGTACCAGTGACCTGTATGGACTAAGTGAAAAGGATTTAACAGGTAAGACTAAAATCCTATTTTTTGTTCCTTTCAGGCTGAGGTGCGCGCCACGAACCAGGTGGTTCCCCAGGCTCTGCATCCCTCCTCCAAGCCCAAACAACAATGGAGGCCCAAGCAGTCCTCTGCCAAGCCCATGAATTCCAAACCTTCTTCGGCATGACTCGCCGAACCCCGTACCCCACACGCCAGTGGGTGGCCAACTGCACCATTTCTTCACTGTCTGGACAGACTTTGTGGCAGATCCGTGGGTTTTACAGGTAGTCGCAGAAGGGTACAGGATCCCTTTCATCTCTCTTCCTCTGTTCAGGTTCTTCTCATTATCATCAGGAGTCCCTGCAGATGGTGATTGCAGCCATGTGTCCTGGGGGATTTATCACCTCTCTGTATATTCAGGATGGAGAGCCGGCAGTACCTCAGGTTTACCTGTGACCAAGGGCATTTTCAGTTTGGTCTGACTACAGCTCCCCAGGTCTTAAACGTCTCCTGGGTGCTTTAGTGTCCACCCTACACAGAGACGGCATCAGGGTTACTCCTTACATGGCAACTTGCTCTTGAAGTCCCCTTTCTGGAACTCCTTCATCAACAGGTCAAAGACTGCATTCATGCACTCACCCATCACGGGTGGATCCTGAACATGGACAAGTCAGATTTGATACCATCTCAACGACTGATCTTTCTGGGTCTTCTCTTCGACACCATGAAGGGCATGGTGTTTCTCACGGATGAAGTGGCTCACCAAATCACCCACAAGGTGTCTGCTGTCCTCCTGGCTTCCGACCCAGTAACCTCTCTAGTGGGGAAGTTCATATCCACCATAGAGGTGGTTCCATTTGGCATGGCTCACACGAGGGAACTTCAGAGGTTCGTAATCCAGGTCTTCAAGGGCAAGACAGATCTCCTGAAGATGTCCGTTTCTCCGCCTCTTCATGTGGAGCTGAGTCTGTCATGGTGGCTCAACGTTTCCAATATGCTGAAGGGTAGGCCCTTCCTGGTATTCTTCTGGACAACAGTGACGACGGATGCCAGCCTCTCCGACTGGGGAGCGGTGCTGGGTCACCTGAACGCCCAGGTCTGGGTGGTCTACGGAGGAGTCTCTCCTTGTCATCAACGTGCTGGAGCTTCGAGCGATATTTCATGCTCTCAGGTACTGTACATTCAAGTTGGAGGGATGTCCAGTTCGAGTGCAGTCTGACAACGCCACAGCCGTGGCTTATATCGACAAGCAAGGCAGAACAAGAAGTCTCGCTGCTTGGTTAGAGGTCAAAGCTATCTTCTCTAGGGCAGAACAACATGTTCCTGCCATATCAGCCGTTCATATTCCTGGCATAGACAATGTTCTAGCAGACTTCCTAAGTCGACTCACAGTGGACAGGGGGAGTGAGAACTTCATCAAGAAGTGTTTGACCTCACTGTCCAAAAATGTGGACTTTCTTGCGTCGACCTGATGGCGACAAGGCACTACCGGAAGGTCCCGTTGTTCTGCTCCTGCTGGAAGCACCTTCTAGCTCTGGCAGTGGATGCCATGTTGATCCCATGGCGATTTCCTCTGATGTACATCTTTCTTCCCATTCCTGTGCTACACAGGGTGTTGAGAAAACTGCATCTGGAGGGCTTTCCAGTAATTCTGATAGCTCCGTACTGGCCTTGTCAGGCTTGGTTTCCGGAGCTCCTGGATCTGTCCGTGGCAGAGACCTTTCAGCTTCCTCGCATCCTTCAGCACCCTCCATTTGAGTGCTACTATTCCTATACGTCTGCTGACTTGGAAGATGGCTTTTCTCCTGGTGATCGTGTCTGTTCGCCGAGTCGCTGAGTTGCATGCCCTGTCTTGCAAACCACCGTTTTTAGTGTTTCACAAAGACAAGGCAGTTCTTTGCACTTCCCAGGAGTTTCTCATGAAGGTGGTCTCTGAATCCCACATTAATCAGGAAATTGCTCTCTTTCTGTCCTGACCCTACATCTGACAAGGAAAGGGATCTTCACTTGTTGGATGTGGTGCGATGCCTTAAGTTCTATGTGCACCACATGGAGTCCATTCGTCAGTCTGACGTGCTCTTTGTCATTCCTGAGTGTCCCAAGGCAGACAGACCAGTGTCCAAGGTTACCAAAGCTTCCTGGACTAAGTCTACTATTCGTAAGGCCTACGAACTGAAGAAGAATCCTGTTCCATTTAGTGTCACTTCTCATTCCTTCAGGTCTGTTGGGGCCTCTTGAGCCTATAAGAATCAATCAGGCCTCAGCTAATCAGTTATGCAAGGAGGCCACCTGGTTGTCTGTGCACACCTTCTCTAAACATTGCCGTGTTGATGTTCTCGCATCGGCCGATGCTAGCCTTGGTAGGAAGATCTTGGAGGCAGTCTTGCCTGTCTAAGATCTTCTTTGTTACCTTTAGTACTCCTTAACTGTTGAGCTTTGTGTCTGTTGCCACTTTATTCAGTATACGGCTGTTTTATGGTCTGATTGGTTCATATATGCTCTGGTGACTTTGAGGACCTATGCCTGGTCCTTGCCTTCATTCCCACCTCTGGAAAACTCAATGTCTGGACATCCCAAAGTTAACAGCAACCTATATTGGATGACAGAGAAAAGAAGATTTTAGTCTTACCTGTTAAATCCTTTTCTCTTAGTTCATATTGGTTACTGGTCTCCCAACCTGTCAAGGGACCATTCTTGGTTCTCCTGTGACTGAACGTGGGAGACCTTTCGGGTTCATGCTCTCAGGAGTCTTATTTTCCCTTTTTGCTACCTAGTCATAGCTCGCATTTCAAATCTTAATGGAAGGGATTGGCTAAGGAGAGGAGGAAGGCTCCACCCTGCACTTCTTTTCAAGAATTGTTCCTGCCTACTTAAAGGGGCGGTCACCTTCCCAAAGTTACCAGTAACCTATATGGAGGATATAGGATTTAACAGGTAAGACTAAAATCCTCTTTTTCATGTGTTTTTTGCTGGCAAATAAATGTTGTTTATGGACAAGATGACTGCCATCCAAGGTATTCAGTAAGATAAAGACCAGGAATACTGCACCGTACGTGAGAAATAAAACCATGTTGTTGTTTTTTGGTTTTTTTTTTCCTTAAACACTTAACCCCTTAAGGACCCTTGACAATCCTGGCACATCATGGTTTAGGGAGCAGTAAGGACCCATGATGTGCCAGGACCATCATGGAATTCAGGGCTCCCCAAGCAGCTGCACGCCGTTAGAACGGAACCTGAAACGGATTTGCAAAAAAAAAAATTGGTCCGTGGTCCTTAAGTGCTGGCTGCATGTACACACGGCCGGTCCTTAAGGTCCAAGACTGGAGCAGTCTCTCTCAGAACACAACGCGGCGCACCGGTACCCACAACACATCGCGTATACCGGCGTGTCTGCAAGGATAAAAAAGCGGCCCTTAAAGGGATAGTAATGTTCCAAAATAAAAGCAGCTCCAATTAATCTTCATAGTATTTGGGCCATGGAGAGTGTTATTTCACTACTGTCAGAGTTGTAGTTCAAGAGTAATTGAATAATAAAGTATCCCCCTACCTCCCCTTTAACCTAGTGTAAGCCTTTCCTTAAGTACCGCTTTGATCCTTGCTGACGCGCCAGTACACATGACCTGTTACACATACTGGCACGCCGCTTTGGGCCTAAGAGAAGGAGCGGTCAATTTTAGGCCCCTTTTTACTTACAGCACTCCCGGTAGAGCTCTGTAAGTAAAAAGTATGTGATGTGCTATGACCATCCCTGGTCCTTAAGGGTATAAGGACCGTGACAGTCATAGCACGCCGTCTGGTCCTTAAGGGGTTAACATTGCTTTACGATAGGATTTGAAAAGTTAGCATTTTACACACAGGCATACTAAATCAATCCAATCTGTGTTTGTAGAGCAGCTTGCTGAGCTGATGGAGTCCATGAGTACATATCACAGTACGACGCCCCCCAGTCCAGGATTCTCTCCAGCTGCAGGGGACATGTGCAGCGCTCAGTTCACAGGTATAAGAACGGCACTTGTTACTTCCTTGTCAGACCCGTGTTTACTCCTTATTATTTATGTAAACCATTAGAACTGTGTGTGAAATACTTTGTAGAGAGATGCAGACATCCCTGGCTCTAAATGGGCAGGTGAACAAAGCGGAGGAGGAGAGTGTGTGTGTGTGTGTGCGCACACATGCTCTATTATGTGTGAGTATGTACACTTGTGCGTATGTGTGTACATGTACATATATATATATAATGTACAAGTGTGTGTATGTGCTGTGTATAGTATGTGTTAAGGTGCATGTAGCTTTTTTTTTTTTTCCTTATCTCCATTGGATTCAGGGGTCCCCAAACAGTGTGCAGCCGAGCGGGGACCCCTGAATTCAGTGACATACATAACAACAGTCTTGGGTCCTTAATGTAACTTTTCCCATAACGTTTATGTACGTCATGGGTTCTTAACCCCTAGAGTGCCAGCTACTTACGCCGTACGAGTGGACACAGCTGTACCTGCTGTACCACGCTCGTACGGCGTAAGAGTGAAATGCGGTCACTGCATGAGCCGGTATAACCGGCATGCAGTGGCCGCATTAAAAAAAAACAAAACCCTGGCACTCATGGGGAGGCATGAGGATCACTCCTCATGCCTCCCCAGTTATTGATCTCCCAGCCGATCGGGCTGGGAGATCAATACACACAAAGGAGAAACAAAGTTTCTCTTCCCCCTCTCTCCTACCCGAACTTCCGGGTAGGAGTGGGTGGGACCTGGGGAATCCTCCAAACGTCATCGGTGACATGGTCACCTATGATGTTAGGGAAGTTTCCCCGGTCCTGTTCACTCCTACCGGTGGTAGGAGAGAAGGGCAGGAGAGCTCTTGCTCTCCTGCGGTCGCATCATTGATCTCCCAGCCTATCGGCTGGGAGATCAATGACTGGGGGGACACCAGGAGGGGTCTTGATGTCCCCCACGAGGTCTGAAAAGTATAAAAAATAAAAAAAATAAAAAAAATTAAAGTAACCCTGTGAGTGTCACAGGGTCCCAGCACATTGCTTTGCAATGTGCTGGAGACCCCTGTTGCACTCACAGGGTCAATTCTTTGGGGGGGATTTTTTTTTTTTAAAGACCTCATTGGGGGGATCAGGGGGGGATCCTGATGCCCCTCAATGAGGTCTATAATTGGAAAAAAAAAAAAATGTAACCCTGTGTGTGCCACAGGTGGGGGTCCAATGCACCCCCCCCCCTCCTGTGGCACACACACAGGGCTTTTATCATTATTTTGTTACCAGAGATTGTTGGGGGGCCATCAGGATTGCTCCTGATGGCCCCCCAGCAAGCTCTGATTACAAAGTAATGATAAAAAAAAAATTAACCCTCTGAGTGCCACAAGGATCCAATGCATTGCTTTGCAATGCGCTGGAGACCCCGGTGGCACTCACAGGGACACTTTTTTTGATAACTTTTTTTTTTTTTGGTAAGACCTCATTGGGGGGATCAGGGGGGTTTGTATACCCCTCAATGAGGTCTATAATAAAAAAAAGTAAATAAAAAAAAAAATGAACCCTGTGTGTGCCACGGGGGGGGGGGGCAATGCAGCCCCCCTTCTGCGGCACACACAGGGCTTTTATCATTACTTTGTTATCAGAGATTGTTGGGGGGGTCATCAGGATTGGTCCTGATGGCCCCCCAACAAGCTCTGATTACTAAGTAATGATAGAAAAAAAATTAACCCTCTGAGTGCCACAAGGATCCAATGCATTGCTTTGCAATGCGCTGGAGACCCTTGTGGCACTCACAGGGTCACTCCGTTTGTGGACATATATATTTTTTTTTACTAAGACCTCATTGGGGAGGGATCAGGGGGTCCTGATGCCCCTCAATGAGGTATATAATAAAAAAATAAATAAATTAAAAAAAATGTAACCCTGTGTGTGCCACTGGGATAGGGGTTCAATGCAGACCCCCTTCCTGTGGCACACACACAGGACTTTTTATCATTACTTTGTGATCAGAGCTTGTTTGGTGGCCATCTGAATACAAAGTATCGATAAAAAAATTAACCCTTTGTGTGCTACAGGGGCCCAATGCATTGCTTTGCAATCCATTGGACACCCCTGTGGCACCCAAAGGATTATTTTTTTTCCCCTTTTATTTTTTATTTAGACCTCATTGTATGGGTTCTGATGCCCCCAACGAGGTCTACACAAAAATATTGGGGGAAAAGCCCCAAAAAATGCACGTGCCACAGGGGGGGTCCGACGCAGTGCTTTGCAATACGTTGGACCCCCTGTAACACACACACACACACTTTTTTTTTTTTTTATTATTCTGTTTTTAGACCTGGATGGGGGACACCAGGAATGTTCCTGACACCGCCTCCCCAACGAGGTATGAATACAAAATAATAATTAAAAAAAAACAACTCTTTGTGTGCAACAGAGGGTCCAACGCATTGCTTTGCAGTGCATTGGGCACCCTTGTGGCATGCACAAAAAATGCCTCCGATTCCCCCCCACACATACACATGTACCGTATTCCCCTGCCTGGTTCCACAGCCAACTGGCAGTCCCATTCCCCAGCCTGACCCCCAGCCTGTTTCCACTGCCTATTGGTAGACTCAAAGTACCAGTATGCACTAGATTCAGGCTGGGAATCAAACTTTGTATGAGGGGGACATACAGTGCACACTGGTAGTCACAGATCTCCCATACACACTCTCAGACACTGCCCCACCATCTCCACCATCCTTGCTCCTCTGCTCATACCCACACACACTGCCTAATCCCTCACCCTCCCACACTGTTACACTGGTAGTCACAGGTCCGCGCGTGCACTGGCTGACGCCCTAGCTTCTTTCATCTGTTAGCCATAAAATCACACATACACTGTTTGCTTTCCCATTCCTGTTTCACTGGTAGCTACGCTCCTGTAGTGTAAATTGGTATGTCAACCCACAGCAGTGGGGTACCATTTTTCTTAGGCTGGCAAGAAGTCCTCCTAGGAAATCCCACGCCATTGAACCATTTTAGTATCTTTGAAGTGACTGATGTGTAAAACAAATGTTTGGTTTTTTTCCTGTAGCACCACATTCTGGAAATAGTTGTGCCAACTAACTTAGGGGTAAAAAGGCAAGTGACCCCTCATTAGATGCGGCATGTTGTCTTCTTTCCAAAATGGTATAGTTTATCTACCTTTTCTTCACTTCTGAAGGTGTTATAGCCATTTTCATAGAGGCAAGTCAGGTTTGAGAAAATGTTAGAAACATCAGTTTGTAGTAGGTGTAGTTTTCTACTTCTAGCACTCCCTAAGATAGTTCAGCTCATACCAATGGGGTGTCGTTTGACTCCTAAGAGCTTTAGCTAACAAATGCAGTTGAAAATTCCATGGTTTTCACAGAGCTCCATACATTTGAAGGGGCAGAAATGTAAGAAAATGCCTTTTTTTTCATTAGCGCCACCTCCTGGAAGCATTTGTGCATGCCAGCCTTTGGGTATGAAGGCAAGTGACCCCTCATTAGATGCGTCAGGGTGTTTTCTTTCCAAAATGGCATTGTTTTCTACCTTTCCTGCATATCTATTATGGTTATAACCATTTTAGTGCAAGCAGATAATTTAAGAAACAAAAGTGTCAGGTTTACGTACGTGTTCCTAGCACCCACATATTGTATGTTAAGCCACACAAATGGGCTACCATTTTTCTCATGTTGGTAGCAGGTACTGAATACAGCAGGAAATGTTATGGTTTTCAAAGATTTTAGTATCTTTGAAGTGGTGGAAATGTAAAAAAAACATGTATTTATTCCCATAGCGCCACCTTTTGGAAATATTTGTGCACTTCAGCCCAGGGGTAGAAAGGCAAGTGACCCCTCATTTGATGCGGGAGAATGTCTACTTTCCAAAATGGTATACCTTTTAAACCTTTCCTTCATGTCTCTAACAGTTATGAACATTTTAGTACAAGCAGCCATTTTCGAAGAAGCAAACAGGTAGGTGTAGTTATGCTTTTCTGGCACCCCTAAGGTATGTCGATTCTTTCCAATGGGGTGTCATTTTTCTCCTAAGAGCACTAGCTAATGAATACAGTTGGAAATTCCATGGTTTTCACAGATTTCCATACAGATGAAGGGGCAGAAATGTAAGAAAATGCCATTTTTTTCCTATAGTGCCACCTTCTGGAAGCATTTGGGCAGAACAGGCTTGGGGTAAGAAGGCAATTCACCCCTCATTAGATGCAGCAGGTTGTCTTCTTTCCAAAATGGTATGGTTTGTGTAGCCTTTCTTCACTTCTCTAGTTGTTATAACCATTTTTGTACAGACAAGTAATGTTTGAGAAAATGTTAGAAAAATTAGTGGTTGCAATAGGTGTAGTTTGGTACTTGTAGCGCCCACTAAGGTAGGGGAACTCATACCAATGAGGTGTCATTTTTCTCCTAAGAGCACTAGCTAATGAATACAGTTGGAAATTCCATGGTTTTCACAGATTTCCATACAGATGAAGGGGCAGAAATGTAAGAAAATGCCATTTTTTTCCTATAGTGCCACCTTCTGGAAGCATTTGGGCACAACAGGCTTGGGGTAAGAAGGCAATTCACCCCTCATTAGATGCGGCAGGTTGTCTTCTTTCAAAAATGGTATGGTTTGTGTAGCCTTTCTTCACTTCTCTAGTTGTTATAACCATTTTTGTACAGACAAGTAATGTTTGAGAAAATGTTAGAAAAATTAGTGGCTGCAATAGGTGTAGTTTGGTACTTGTAGCGCCCACTAAGGTAGGGGAACTCATACCAATGAGCTGTCATTTTTCTCCTAAGAGCACTAGCTAATGAATACAGTTGGAAATTCCATGGTTTTCACAGATTTCCATACAGATGAAGGGGCAGAAATGTAAGAAAATGCCATTTTTTTCCTATAGTGCCACCTTCTGGAAGAATTTGGGCACAACATGCTTGGGGTAAGAAGGCAATTCACCCCTCATTAGATGCGGCAGGTTGTCTTCTTTCAAAAATGGTATGGTTTGTGTAGCCTTTCTTCACTTCTCTAGTTGTTATAACTATTTTTGTACAGACAAGTAATGTCTGAGAAAATGTTAGAAAAATTAGTGGTTGCAATAGGTGTAGTTTGGTACTTGTAGCGCCCACTAAGGTAGGGGAACTCATACCAGTGATGTGTCATTTTTCTCCTAAGAGCACTAGCTAATGAATACAGTTGGAAATTCCATGGTTTTCACAGATTTCCATACAGATGAAGGGGCAGAAATGTAAGAAAATGCCATTTTTTTCCTATAGTGCCACCTTCTGGAAGCATTTGGGCACAACAAGCTTGGGGTAAGAAGGCAATTCACCCCTTATTAGATGCGGCAGGTTGTCTTCTTTCCAAAATGGTATGGTTTGTGTAGCCTTTCTTTAATTCTCTAGTTGTTATAACCATTTTTGTATAGACAAGTAATGTTTGAGAAAATGTTAGAAAATTTAGAGGTTGTAGTAGGTGTCTTTTTGCACTTCTAACATCCCCCGTGGTAGGTGAACCCATACCAATGGGGTGTCATTTTTCTCCCAAGAGCACTAGCTAATCAATATAGTTGTAAATTCCATGGTTTTCCCAGATTTCAGTACTGTTGAAGTGGCAGAAATGTAAGAAAATGACATTTTTTTTCTATAGTGCCACCTTCTGGAAGCATTTGGGCACAACAGGCTTGGGGTAAGAAGGCAATTTACCCCTCATTAGATGCGCCAGGTTGTCTTCTTTCCAAAATGGTATGGTTTGTGTAGCCTTTCTTTAATTCTCTAGTTGTTATAACCATTTTTGTATAGACAAGTAATGTTTGAGAAAATGTTAGAAAATTTAGAGGTTGTAGTAGGTGTCTTTTTGCACTTCTAGCATCCCCTGTGGTAGGTGAACCCAAACCAATGGGGTGTAATTTTTCTCCCAAGAGCACTAGCTAATGAATACAGTTGTAAATTCCATGGTTTTCACAGATTTCAGTACAGTTGAAGGGGCAGAAATGTAAGAAAATGCCATTTTTTTCCTATAGTGCCACCTTCTGGAAGCATTTGGGTACCACAGGCTTGGGGCAAGAAGGCAAGTTACCCCTCATTAGATGCGGCAGGTTGTCTACTTTTCAGAAATATATAGTTTTATATAGTTATTCCACTGTTTTAGGGTAGTTTTACCACAAAAACCCTAGAATGTGCATTTTAGTTTATAAAGTTGAAAATGTCATTTTGCGCTGCTGGTGATTAGGGCTCTGCGCTAGCCTTGGACTTAGGTAAAACTATACAAATTTGGTATTTTTTTACTCTGGGGACTCTGGGCTTTTTCAAATAATTGAAACTTTTTCAATCAAGGTAAATGTTTTTGATACATAGTATGTGATTTTAGCAAAATGAGTAAATTTTCACTTTTTTTTGTCATTATGACATCATAGCTTTTTGCACGATGTAAAATTCTCTTCATGTAAGGTATCACAAGAAAGCTCAATTCGTTCTGAAAAAAACAATATATAGTTTTCCATATTTAACTAAAAATCCCCAGAGGAAATCAAGCCTAAACGGAAGGATAGCAAAAATGTTGAAAAAGTGTCTGGCCTGCAGGGTTCAGAAAATGGCCCGAGCCTCTGGCACTGAAGGGGTTAAAGTGTTAGTAATGTCCCATTACAGCTTGCATTTTGTAGAGCTTTAAAAGTTGATTTGAATGCAAAAAATGTATCTCTCAAACCGCTATGGTTTGAGAGATACGTGCATTCAAAGTTTGATGTTTCCTGCTATCCACTGTAAAGCTGTCAGCAGGAGATCAGTGTTGGCCGACACGGAGGCTCTGCAGCAGAGCCGCAATCGCGTTAATTTAAAACGAACGATTGCATTGGAATTGTCTAAAAAGTGTGCTTGCAAACCAAGCACACTTTTTAGACCATTCTGTCTACATAAAACAGCTGATCAGCTGTTTCTAGTCCACAGTGGATGATCAGCTGATTAATGTAAACAGAAGGCACTTTGCATAGCTAATTCTTACTGCATACAGTGAAGTGTGTCTGTTCTCCATGGCGAGGTGATTGCCACACTTCACCAAACACAATTCCCCATCAAATCGACTCTTAGTGCATCTACGCCCTGGTGAAAAACCTGTGAAGTAGGTAGATCTTTGCAGAAGCAGGCTGGGATAACACTGATGAGTTGTTTCATTCCATCCACAGAGGACAACTGCTGGTACAGAGCCAGCATCCTGGAGAACGTGTCCAGTGATTCTGCGTTGGTCGGTTATGTTGATTTTGGGAATGTGGAGGTCTTGCCTTTCTCCAGGATACGCCCCATACCCTACAGTATGTTGACTTTTCCAATACAAGCAATACAGTGTAGATTGGCAGGTAAGAACCTTATCTGGATTATAGTGATGGTTTATGGCCTTTAAAAGGTATTTTACTTTAGGAGAACAAGCAAGCTTATTGTCTCCACAGGAGTGAAACCTACCGCTAAGACATGGACTCAAGAAGCCACATCTTTAATGGCTTCTGTGGTGGCAAACAAGATTATTACAGTTCGAGTTGTGGGCCAGACTGAGGAATCTTTGGTAGTTGAACTGCTGGATGGGTCGGTGATTCCTGAGGTTGTCGTCTCCAAGCATCTCATTGAAGCTGGGGTGGCAGCCAAAGTAGAGGCAGTCGATATGAAAGGCTCTAACAAAGAAGAGAACAGACAGAAAGGTAGGTTCTATTAAAAATGGGTAGGTTTCATCGTTAGACACCACAATATTGTGAGAACTATAAGGAATATCCAGTTTGCAACACCTCAGACTTTGTAGAAATGTCATATGCTAATGATGCTATGTCCTGCACAGGATACTTTCACTTACACCTTTCCAGAAATAAAAGTGTGACCATTCATAAACTATACAGCCGTTGGACTTTTTTGTTAACATTACATAGGTAATTTTTAATTACTTTTTCACTTTTTTTGTAAAAAAAAAAAAAAGAAAAAAAAAATCAAGGCAATAAGTTCTCTTTAATAGTGTGAACATTTTCTAATGCTTGGAGGTCCTGTGGAATATGAGAAAAGGATTGGACAGCGACTATAAAAATCTTTTTTTTCCACCCTTGCTTCCACTGGGGACAAAGAGGCTGTGGCGATGTCCGAGAGTGATCCTAAGACCACAGTGAGGGAGGAAAAGCTTGATTACATCGCTGTGGCATATAGGACCTTCTGTCTGCTACTGACATCTACTGAAGCAAGTGCATTAAGTTTGTAGAACTTTGTGAACTGAAGACCAAGTAGTTGTTTTTGCAAAAATGGTCAACAGAAGCTTGGTGTTTTGTGCCCATGACATACTCCTACATCAAGGGGAATGAAACATATTGGTCTGGAACAAAGAAAATAAACTTTCCTTATAAACCAAATAATACAGCCATTGTAGCAGTGGAAGCTGATTTGCCCTTTGTAGTTCCCTCTGGAATTAGAGATTGTGTCTACCTAAAATGTATCTTTAAGTTGAAGTTTAAAGGGACACTAATGTCCCATAAAATGGTTTTTGTTTTGTAGAGTACAAAAAAATAAAATAAATCTGTACAACAAATCCCATCTCTCAAACCTTTACGGTTTGAGAGATATTCAGTCCTAAAGTTCCCCCCTCCCTCCCGTTCTCCTGACGTCAGATGTAAGCGGACTGCAGGAGTTCCCAGCCTGGAGACCGACAGGCGGCTCTTCAGCAGAGCCGCAATAGCTCGATTTTAAAATAAATACTTAAAGGGATAGTAATGTTTCATAATAAAAGCAGCTCCAATTAATCATCATAGTATTTGGACTTTGGAGAGTGTTATTTCAATTCTGTCAGAGTTGTAGTACAAGAGTAATTCAATGACAAAGTATCCCCGTCCCGCCCCTTTTACTGATGTAACACTGCTCAGCCAGATCAGAAGGGAGGTGCCCAGGTAGACTGCAGAGAGGAACAATCTTCAATTAAGATAAGGGAAAAACCTGAAAAACTTGTCAAGGGGGGCAGGGCTTTCATTGTTCTCATAGGAAGAAGATTGTCCCCTGCTGTTATCTGTCTGGTCTATGGACTGCATTCCACATCTGAGAAGAGGTGGCTTACACTAGGTAAAAGGGGCGGGAGGGGAAACTTTGATTGTGAATATCTCTCAAACCATAAAGGTTTGAGAGATAAGACTTATATCGTTCTTCGTGTTTTTTTAATGCCTACAAAATAAAATAAAGATAAAATGAAGTATTACTATCCCTTTAGTTGGAACGGTCTACAAAGTGTGCTTGGTTTGCAAGCACACTTTTTAGACTGTTCCAAAGAAGTAATTATTTTTAAATTGTGCTATTGCTGCTCTGCTGAAGATCCTCCTCGTGTCGGCCGTCACGGATCTCCTGCTGTCAGCTTTAAAGCTCACATCAGGAGACAGAGAACTTTAGCAGCAAATATCTCTCAAACCGTAAATGTCTGAGAGATAGGGTTTGCTGCACAGAATTTATTTTTCTTTAATCTACAGAACAAAAAATATTTTAATGGATATTACTGTCCCTTTAATCCCTCTCCTTTGCACAGCAAATGGTGAGTTACTTGTTGTTGTGGGGAGATGTCATGTGGTCCATCTTGGGGACTCCTCAAGTGGTGGCGGTGGTCACTTCGGAGATCTCCTGCTTTAATTTCCATATGCTGGGTTCCAACTTTGTCCTGCTGAGGTAATTGGATTCCTAGTTGTTTAAGATTGTCTGTTTTTTTTTTTCTTTTCTTTCTCTCTTTATCGCTCTCATTCTCTATCTCTCACTTTTGCTTTTTCTTGCTCTCGCTTTTTCTCGCTGTTGTTTTTTCTCACTCTTTCTCGCACTCTCGTTCTTGCTTTCGATCTTTTTCTCACTCTCCCTTGCACTTTTTGCTCTTGCACTTTCGCTTCGCTTTCTCTTTCGCTTTTTCTCGCCCTCTTTTCCACTTTTGCTCTTGCATTTCGCTCTCACTTTCTCTCTTACTCTTTTGCTTTCACTTTCTCTCACTCTCGCTCTCACTCTTTCTTGCTCTTGCACTTTCGTTGTTTCACTCTTGCTCTTTCTCACTCGCTTTTTCTCCCTCTCTCTCACTCGTTCTCTCTTTCTCTCTCTTTCATTCTGAAGTAAACCAACTGCACCATAGGGGACAAATAAAAATTCCTGCTAACCCTTTGGGTGTCAGAGGGGTACAGATTTCCATACCCCTCTGGCACACAAAGGGTTAAATTCGGCTTTTAACTCATTGAACGTTAAAGAGGTTTCCAGTGCATAGCATTCAATTTAGTTAAAAATCTCTATTCAAGAGCAAGGGAGTTTTGAATTTTTCATTTGTCCCCTGTGGTGCATTTGGTTTACTCCAGAATAACTCCAGTTTGCTGTTATGCAGAGAGCTGAAGAAAAGATTACAGATAATTGTGCAGCATCAATATAAATCAGAGCGCTGGGTAAGACATTGCATATTATTGTGCAACAGTAATGTAAATCAGAGGGTTGGATACGACTTCAGAGATTATCATGCTGTACTCCTGTTCATGCTTGAACCTAACTGGTATCTCTGAGTATTGTGTACGGAAAACCTGCCTCCAACACCCGGAGCTCTTGTTCACTGGCTGGATTTTGACTTAGAGATCACCATTTGCTTCAGATGCTGCTAAACTGACAAAATCAACTGATTACGAATACACGTTTGTGGGTGAACTACATCTCTCAAAAGTAGAGATGGAAGATTCAACCTCCTCAAAGTTATTCCACCTGCTGCTAAAGAAAAGAATGAATTTCCCTTTTCATATAATTATACATGGCATTGTATTGGCTGAGTGGAGCAGAAGCCATGGGGCTGTGGTCTTCCAAAGCTGCCATGTGAAAATGTGTTCCTTTTCCGACTTGGGCTGTCTGTTTGGGGAGAGAGTTCCAAAGGTTAATACAGATGTGGTATATTTAGCCAAGAGAACACACCTTCCTATAAATGCTGTAGCCACCTTTAAGAATCCTAGGGCTCAAACACTGGTGAACCTCTTAAGAAAACCTATTTGGCCAGAAGGAGCAGCTTGTCACCTTTGTGGAGCGGACTTCAGGCTCCCTCATGAGATGTAGGTGTGAATCGACAACCAAGAATGAAAATATCAAAATTCAGGGGATTAAAGAGGTATTGAGTGATTGTTAAAGGGATAGTAATGTTTCATAATAAAAGCAGCTCTAATTAATCATCATAGTATTTGGACTTTGGAGAGTGTTATTTCAATTCTGTCAGAGTTGTAGTTCAAGAGTAATTGAATGATAAAGTATCCCCCTCCTGCCCCTTTTATTGATGTAACACTGTTCAGCCAGAGCAGAAGGGCGGTGCCCAGGTAGACTGCAGAGAGGGACAATCTTCAATTAAGATAAGGGAAAAACTTGTCAAGGGGGGCAGGGCTTTCATTGTTCTCATAGGAAGAAGATTGTCCCCTTCTGTTATCTGTCTGGTCTATGGACTGGATTCCACATCTAAGAAGAGATGGCTTACACTAGGTAAAAGAGGTAGGAGGGGAAACTTTGCTTGTGAATATCTCTCAAACCATAAAGGTTTGAGAGATAAGACTTATATCGTTCTTCATGTTTTTTTAATGCCTACAAAATAAAATAAAGATAAAACGAAGTATTACTAGCCATTTAAGTTTGCAGCTGACTTCATTGTAGAGTCCTCCATTGACTTGGCTTGTGCCTCTGCACTTTCTATGATTCTTTGACTGTGCCAGGTGAGCTCTGTAGTTCAAACCATGGGCAGTGGATCATTCTTCCAAAAGGAATGAGTGGGAGCTGCCATTTGAAGGATAGAGGCTGTTCAGTCGTATACTGGACAACATAATTTAAAAAAAAAAAAAGTTGCAGCTCCTCCCAAATAACAAAGGAGAAATAGATCCACAAATCCCAACTACTCAGGGTGATGTGCAGGTTAGGACACAGCACAAAAACAACAACGAGTGTTTCTATTGGCCAGACAAAGAACACTTTAAGAGCAGCTCCTTGTGTGGAGGACAGAGTATTCTGTCTCTGATCACTTGTACAAGGATCCCTGTCCTTTTGTGGTTCAGGAAAATCCTTGTAAGGTTGTTCAGCCCCAGTCCTGTCTTGCATGGTGGATGCAAGACTAGCCTGCTTTGTGAAATTTGGGCACAAACTCTTACAGACAAATGGCTCATTGATGTTTTGAGGCACATCTGTTATCTCCACTTTCACAGCAGTCTCCCCGTGCCAGTTTTGCTGTTTCAAGGATCACTTGCCATCCAGAGATTTCCACATACATCCAATAGCGTCTGACTCATGGTGCGATTATGCGTGTTCCCCACCAAGTTTAAGTTCAGGAGTTAGTTCTATCATGTTCCTGGTCCAGAAGATCACAGGAGACTACTTTCCAATATTGGATATACAGCTCAATTTGATCTCTATGGATCAAGTTTTTCAAAAAGGAGTCCCTCCAAACAATCTTATGTTCAGACAGGTCACTGGATTATGTCCTCAGACCTCAAGGAAGGCTACATCTGTTTTTCCTTAGAGAGAGGTCTCATCACAAGGGTCTTTCATTTGCCAAGACAATACCGATTCACTTGTCTTTACTGTTGGCCTTGCTCCCTTGCCAATAGTGTACTCAATGCTGGTTTGCCTAATCGCAGAGATCAAATAAGAAGGCGTTACTGTATTTAATTAACTAGATGAAATGTATGTTCTAGTTTCAGATTTCCATCAGTTTTTTCTACATAATGGTAGTGTTCTTCACATTATTCAAATACGTAGCTGGCTCATGAACTTTGCCAAAATCTGTTGCGTTCCCATTCAGTGCTTTATCTACCTAGGATCAGATTTCGACACTCGTAATGGCTTTGTGGTCCTTCCTCAAGCCAAAATGGTAAAAATTCTGCAAATAATTTTATACTTCATTGGCTTTCTTTAGAGGGTTAATTCAGTTTATAGGTCTTTTCTCCTCTACAATCCCTGTGGTGCCTTGGGAAAGATGGGAGACCCGACTGAGTTTCTCATTCAGTGAGAGTTTGTTCTCCAGGACAATGCATCGATTTCTCTAACATACCCTATGGTGGTCCATAGAAAACTATCTTCTTAAGGAATTTCCTTAAAGGGATAGTAATACTTAGTTTTATCTTTATTTTATTTTGTAGGCATTAAAAAAATATGAAGAATGATATAAGTCTTATCTCTCAAACCTTTATGGTTTAAGAGATATTCACAAGCAAAGTTTCCCCTCCCACCCCTTTTACCTAGTGTAAGCCATCACTTCTCAGATGTGGAATCCAGTCCATAGACCAGACAGATAACAGCAGGGGACAATCTTCTTCCTATGAGAACAATGAAAGCCCTGCCCCCCTTGACAAGTTTTTCAGGTTTTTCCCTTATCTTAATTGAAGATTGTCCCTCTCTGCAGTCTACCTGGGCACCTCCCTTCTGATCTGGCTGAGCAGTGTTACATCAGTAAAAGGGACGGGAGGGGGACACATTGTCATTGAATTACTCTTGAACTACAACTCTGACAGAATTGAAATAACACTCTCCAAAGTCCAAATACTATGATGATTAATTAGAGCTGCTTTTATTATGAAAAATTACTATCCCTTTAAGGGACATGTCTTGGGTAGTCCTCCAGTGCATCAGGCAAAGGTTCTGGAGCTCTCTTCCAGGAACATTTGGAACAAGGCCTTTGGGAAAGAACCGCCTTCACCTTTAGATCCAATGTTTTCACTCTTTGTGGCACTGTTAAAGATTAAGACTCCTCTTTGGAATCCTTGTCCATTTTGAAATTTGCCTCTTGTTCTGGGCACTCTCATTACATCACCCACTAAACCACTGTAAGAGATCTCTGGGAGATTGACAGTCAAAACATTGTTACTTGTGGCTGTTTGACCAGGGGAGCTGGAGAACTTCAGACAATGCCATGTTAAGAACCCTTCTTGAATTTTCACTTGGATAAGATGGTTCTCAGAATTGTCCCTCCGTTCTCAACCAAGGTTGTATCTCCAGTTAAAGAAGCATTATTCTTTATGAAAATAGACATAGTGTAGGGCTTCTCCTGTTGCATAAATGAACGATGTGCTGAGATGCATATTTCCAATTATTACAGCTAAAATGTTTTACATCTTTAAATCAATACATTACTTCTGTGGTTCTCAACCTTTCTAGTGCCACGACCCTTTGATAAAATTTCCCAAGTTGTGGGGACCCCTAACAGTAAAATTATTTTTGTTTCTCCTTCATCGAGATATAAATATCTGATGGTTTTAGGCAGAGGTGAAGTCCTGGGAAAACAAGTGTGGTAACTCACCCAAGATTTTCCCCCACCCAAAATAAATATATATGGCTCACGTCAAGACTGTCTCTCTCTATACCTGTGTGTGTGTGTGTGTGTATCATTGCATGTATGAGTGTGTCTATCTCACTCTATGTATGTCGGTGCATGTGTGTGGGAGTTTCTGTGTCTATATGTGTGTATGTCTGTTGCATGTGTCTTTGTCTCTATTAATGTTACATGCATGCACACACATTGCCCCCATCATCTCATATTGCCCTCACATTGCCCCCCCATCATCTCCATATTGCCCCTATCGTTTTTTGAGTGCCAGAAAAAAAACATTACCCGTTGCCTGTCCTTGGAATGATTAACGTGACGCGCGGTGCAACGATGCGTTGTGTTGCATTCTGGGACCACTGCGATGCTGTGTGTTGGAGCTGCTCAGCTCATTCAATGTGGCCCCAGTCCTTCCGTAACAAACATACTTCCTGTTTGCAACTTGGGCAAGCTACCCAAGCAGCTGGGGGCATCTAAATGAAACCCCTGCTAGTGGAGCCCTGGTTTTAGGCATCCCTGGCGAATCGTCATTCGACCCCCGACGGGGTTGCGACCCACAGGTTGAGAACCGCTGCATTACTTTGCAGTGATTTTTCCCTTCACCTGTCTTAGGGCAGGAAAGAGATTGGTATTTTCTAGACTTGGTGCAGTGCCTTAGGATCTGTGTAGACAGAGCATATGAGTTCAAGAAGGAAGTAGTCCAGGCTCTCCTTTTCAGCAACAGGAATGAAGGGACAAGCTGCAGCCAAGTCTATGACCAATTCATCGATTATAACCTTCACTTGAGTCTTCCTTGATGACAGCAGTTTGAACGCCATTGCAAGTATAGGCACAGACTTCTGTGGTCTGCCTGCAAGCCAGCAACTTGTAATTATTTTCATTATCTTCCTGCAGCATGTTAAGTGATATATGGAAAGTCCTTCTAGCAGTTAATGTTCCCCATAAATTGACTGGTTTCTCCTTTATTTTTTTGGTTCTCTGATTACTTGACCCTCTGTCCCTTGGGGCTGTGGCATGACCCTTCAGTTTTAATGATACCATGAATGACGTGGAAATTAGAACATTAATACAATATTTAAGGTCATTTCCTTTTCCTGGCAAACTTTCATGGACTCCGTACCATTACTTAGTTGTTGGTTTTTATTTGTTTGGTAAGATGTGGAAACCAGAGCGAACGGGAAGGAATAAGGCATCTATTTATGGGTGTTTCATTGGAGGGTGAAGCAACTCATCTGTTCTAATGATGTCATAGATCATGGCCAGGAGAAGAAAATGATGGTAAATTTACACTTTCTAATTTATTGTACAAAGCCTATTTTATTATTAGAAACCTACTGATATATAGTGGAGTAACACAGCAACATGTAATGCTAATACCTGGCACCGTATGCTAATTAGGCTATGTGAAGAGGATTCTTTTAGAAATTGATTTCTTCATAGCACAATGGGGGGTAATTTTGATCCCATAAAAATAGTAATTAGCCTACTGTACCAGGCATTTTTCATATAGTTTGACAATGTGCCAACAAAACATAAATTGTTGGATATTGTGTGCACAGTCCTCTGACCATAAAAGGGTTAATGCTTAGCAGGAATAGACCCTGGTACCTCTGTCTATTTCACAAAAACATGTTAGTGGCTACTAGGGTGCTTACCGGTCCGTAGTAGTAGACTTGGGCTCCAAGTTCTTGTTATTGTGCTACACCGAGGCTCCATCTAGCCTCAATAAACACAGTATCCTTGAACAGGACGGCAGCACTGTTACACAGTCACATCAGGAGAATATATGTAAAAACAGTTCATTTATTCCTAACACTGTAAAATCAAAACTAGGACTTCGACATCAAACTCACAAACTCAGGTTCCAATGTAATAAAGTGATGAATCCAGTCTACGCGTTTCGCATTATGCATGCTTATTCTTGAAAATACAATTTGTGAGTTTGATGTTTGGTATCCTATTTTTGATTTTACAATGTTACGAATAAATGAACTGTGTTTACATCTGTTCTTCTGATGTGACTGTGTAACGGTGCAGCCGCCCTCTTCAAGACCTTTGTCTCCTTCCCTGTGGAGTATCGCTCTCTCAGACTGTACTAACCTGTGTGTTTTACTGTAGGTCCCCTCCTGCAGGAATCCACAGAAAACGCTAATGAAAAGCAAGAACAAACTGGAGAGGATCCCAAATCTCTGCCACAAGTCCCAGTGCTGAAAGCGATGGCTATTTCTGTGGGAGACACGTTCGATGCTGCAATTACAGAGGTCCAGAACCCAGGGAGGTTTTATTGCCAGCAGCTGCAGAATGCAAGTAGGTTTCTCCTCAGCACAGAGGTTTTGATCTCAAGCTTTTCAGTTCTATGTGATTTTTATTTACATTTTAATGAATAAAATGATAGTAGCAATAGAAATAATATAAATGATAATAAGAGCGAACACTTCCTCACCCTTGGGGAGAAAAGCGTAAGGACAGTGAGTCCACTACTCAGGCTGACACTGAACTGCACACGGGTACTGAATCAGACTTGGCTCACACCTGGAACTCCAGGAATTGTAACAGAGAGTACCCCGACAACCTCCGGAGAGAGGTATCAGACGATAGACACAGCAACGTACAGCAAGGTACCGAACTAAGGTCACACAGCGGAGGTACACAAGGAGGCTGCCAAATATGTATTTGTGGTAGCACAGTACGATCCCAGAGTGAGACAGGCAGAGGCAACGGGGAGCACACCCAGGTAGTGTACCAGAAGGAAACTGGGATAGGGGTGCTTGGTTCCCCTTGGCCTCTAAGCGCAATCCTCAGATGAGAAGGCACCATCTTTTTCATTCTTCTCCTGATGGAACACAGAGGTCTGGCCAGGTGCTATCTCAGGCACCGTGTTCTATCCCTATGCCACCACAGCACTGGAGATCAGGTAGCTCCTCCACCGAGCCTAATCTGCTTCGGCAGGATTAGCCGACTCTTGGTCCGCATGCACCTGTTAGTGTCTGTCTGCAACTCCTCTTTTTTCTTTTCAGCGTTCTGCAGACATTGTTGCAGACCCGTGGGCTTTGCTGGTGGTTTTGCTGACTGGTTTGGATTCTTTTTAGCTTCCTTTCTCCCGTTTTACTCTTCCTTTCTTTCCCCTCTGGGACCGGATCTGCCTGGTTTCCTTCCTTGGATCCATTCTGTATCTCTTGGACAGGAGGGTCTGGACCTGGTTCTTTTCCATGTACATGGATCTGACTCATGTCCCACCCTATTCGGGTTTCCCAGGGTGGCTGCTGTCCTGTTCTGGACCTCAAAGACTTTGATTCCTTTTCAGTCTAGACTTATTTTTACCAGGATTTTCTATGGTCTGTTATTCCGGCAAGGTGACCGGGGGAATTCATGGCCTCATGGGATCTGCAGCATGCCTGCCTGCTCTGGGCTGAGCATCCTGGGACCTGGAGGTACCTCAGGCTATCCCATTGGGCTGATATCATCCACTGGTGGTTTTTCAAGTCTTGGGTGAATTGCTTTCAGTAATGCATGCATGGGACTTCAGGTCCCTCTGCTCAGGGCCCCTTCCACACTATCGCATCCCCTGTTGGATTTTGCATATGCCCAGGTCAGACCTTATCCCATCTCTGGGCTTGGTCTTTATGGGTCATCCGGTTCAACACCCAGATAGGCATTTCTTTCTGATGGTGCCTTATTGGGTCATCTTTGCTTGGCTCGCATATTTGTTCTGGCCTAACAGTTGGGTTCGTTCGTTGGGTGCTTGGTTCCCACCAGGGGGGAGGTACCATTTTGCCTAGGCTCATGGGTTCCTCAGTGGTTGTGGTCCCATTTTATATCGGGTATCTAGATTCTCTCTCTCTCCCCCCTTCCATGTGGTGCTGAGTTTTCCTTGGTGTCTGAGTCTCTCCAACCTGCGGAAGGTAGGCCCTTGTGGTTCCATTTGCATCTTTGATTCATTAGTTGCCCGCCTATCCGGCTGGGGGTTGCTCTAGGTCGCCTTGATGTCCAGTACCTTGGTTTACGGGGAGCCTCATCTACCTGTCTGTGTCCAGAACTTAGGGCAATATTTCATTCTCTGAGGGGTTGGTCATCTCTTCTTATGGCATATCCAGTTTGACTTCTCCTCGGTCGTTGCTTATATCATCAGCCAGGACCTCTCCTGATGGTTCGCAGCTTGGTTGGTGATCAAGGCTACTTTCCCGTGTATGGGAACTAGTTCTTGCCCTCTTTGCAGTTCAGATTCCAAGTATTGGAAGAGTCTTCGCTGTCTATATGAGTCACCTCACCTTGGAGAATGGAGGATGGGAACTTCACTAGGTGGCGCTCACCATCATCTTTCTGTGACGGAGTCTTCCCTGAATCGACCTGTGGGCCGTCTGTCTCGATTAGTTTTTTTCTACTTTTCTCTTGTTGGGGAGACCATCTGGCTTACGCAGAGGATGTTCTGTCGTTCCCTTGGGTGTTTTCCTTAGTCTACCCTTTTTCCTCCTCTTCCCCTGCTTCCCAGGGTTCTGAGGGGGATAGGGATGTAGTGGTCACTGATCATCCTGGTTGCTTCATACTGGGTCTGGAGACCCTGGTTTCAGGGGTTGCTGGACCTGTCTGCAAGTGGACCGTTTTCGACTTCCATGCACACCAAATCTCCTACCACAGGTCTACCTGCAGAAGGGTATACATGGGTCATCTGGGTTTGATGCCTTGTAGATTGCATCCTCGTTCTTAGGTAGGAGGATTTCTCCTGCTGTGATTGACACTGGGATTCAAGCTTGGGAACCTGTTCCTCTAGGCTTTCTACTGGATTTGGTCTATCTTCCACTCTTGGTGTGTGGACAGGGATCTGCCCTCACAAGAATTTGCTCTGCCTACTGTCCTGTCCTTACAGGATGGAGTGTACATGGGCCTTAGCCTGAGTTCTTTGACGTTTCAGAATTCTTCTCTCTCTCTGTCTTTTTCCGAGGCGCTTCGTTATCCTTCCGGATGTCAAGGTTTTCTTTCTAGGTGTCGCTCATGCTTTCCCTGCCTTTCAACATCCCACTCCTTAGTGGGATCTTAATCTGGCTCTAGGAGTCCTGCAGCGGCCTCCTGTTGAGTCCTTGACTACTATTCCTTTTCGTCTTCTGACTTGGAAGATGGCTTTCCTCTTGGCGGTTGTCTCTGGTCGCAGATTTGCTGCCCTGCAGGCTTCGTCCTGCAAGCTGCATTTCCTGGTGTTTCACAGGGCAAAGAGGTTCCTTGTTCTTCCAGGAGTAGTTATTTGGGTGGTCTCTGTGTTTCACACCGACCAGGGACTTTTATCTTGTCCTGGACCTTATCTGACAGAATAGGGATCTCCTTTTGTTGTATGTGGTGCGCTGCCTTAGATCTTATGTACCCTGCATTGGGTTGTTCCGTCTGGCTGCTGCACTCCTCCTCGTCCCTGGGGGTCTCAGGGCTGACGTGGCTGCCCTCATGGTGACTTTGTACCTTGAAGTCGGTTTCTATCTGTGCATCCTGTGGCCTAGGGACGGAGTCTGCTCCTTTCCGCTTCATGGCTCATTCTGTCAGGTCTGTTGGGCCCTCCTGGGCCTATGTGGGTCTGGCCCCCTGCTGATTTTTGTGCTGGGTGGCCACTTGGTTATCTGCACATACTTTTTGTTCATCACTACTGTGTTGATGTTCTGGCTTCGGCTGAGGCCAGCTTTGGCAGGAAAGTCCTGGTGGTAGTTATGACTATCTAGGACTTTATTTCCTGCGTATTCATGATCTTTACCTTTGAACCCTGTTGGCTCTTGTTCGGTGTGCTGTTTTACAGTTACTGGTGTGCTGTGTTACAGTTCAGTGTCCGTTGACACTTAGTTTGTTAATGGCCTAGGCTGGATCTGGTTAGTCCATTTGGGCTGTGGTGACTTTGGAGACCTACGCCTGGTCCTTGCCTTACTTCCCACCTCAGGGAAACTCAATGGCTGGACATCCCAAAGTTACCAGTAGCCTGTATTGGACGAGAGAGAAAAGAGGATTTTAGTCTTACCTGTTAAATCCTTTTCTCTTAGTCCATATAGGTTACTGGTCTCCCACCCTGTCAATGGACCATGCTTGGGAGTCCTTTCAGGTTCATGCTCACAGGAGTCTTCTTTTTCCTTCTTGCTATTTAGTCAATAGATGGGGCCTCAATCTAACTGGGAGGGGATTGGTTGGTGACCAGCTAAGGAGGGAAGGAAGGCTCCACCCTGCAAATTCCCTCCTAGAATTCATTCCTGCCTACTTAAAGTGGTGATCGCCTTCCCAAAGTTACCAGTAACCTATATGGACTAAGAGAAAAGGATTTAACAGGTAAGACTAAAATCCTCTTTTGATATGCATGCACAAGCATAGTAAGACTGAGTGACACAGTGACTGAACAGCAGCTTTAGCCCAATATATTTCCTTAGACTGCTGGAAACCAGGCTCATATGGTAGTATTCAGTTCTCTTAGTATTATCAATTATTCAGTAAACATTTAGGTAATGTAGAGGTTAAACTTTTAACTCCTATGTGTTTAAAGCGGCGTTTAAGATGCAACATGAGAATCTTGCTCTGTTATTCTCAGCTTGCCCTTTTCATCAAGGCGAAATGCCTAATGCGGCGTGTAGCTGCAGGCTATATTCTTTGCACCGTTTTAAAAAAGTGAACCGCGGCTGAGTGCAGGAAGGGAAGATTCCAACATTGATCCAGGATCCACCGAACAAAGGTCACTCTCTCTATGACATGATGGAGGAGAGGGTAATGGACCACTTCAGGCTCACATTCCACAGCATCCTCGACCTCTCCAAGGTCATAAAATCAAGCTCACACTGGCAAGGAGAAGACACTGTGTGCCTTACATCTTATGGCATCTAAATTCTTCCAGTTCACCAAGGGATATGTATCTAGAGCAGTGGTTCTCAATCTTTTTTTGCTCGGGGCACCTCTAAAACGTAATCTAGAATATTCGGGGCACCCCTAACATATTTATTGTACTTTATCAAGGGCATAATGAAGGGAACAATACATAAATATACAGTTATTATTAGGTCTTGTAATCATAATAACAGAACTAAACATATTGTGCATAACAACAATTTCAATAAATCTTTATTTAAAAGTCCATTTTTGTTAGTCTTTATAGAAAACACAGGGCACCCTAAGTTGATGTCCGTGGCACACCAAAGTGCCACGGAACCCTGTTTGAGAATCACTGATCTAGAGTGTCTCAGCCTTCATGCACCAGCTCTTTATTTCAGGCGCTGACGACTCTAAAGAGGAAGGTCGGGAAGTACGTTAATTTCCTTCCAACAACATGCAGTGGGAAGGATCAAACAGGGAATTTACAGGAGGGGAGGCCCACAATGATGGGGGTCATCGACTGTACTCACTACCATTAGAGATCTGATGCACGAGGGCCATCAACAGGAAGAGCTTCCACTCAGCATGGTATGTGATGACAATCTCACAATAACCCATGTCTGTGCATTCTTGGAGCAACCATGACACCTACATACTTAGTCAATCATCTGGATTTCGAGAATGGACACCTCAGCAGAGGATGATGTTGAGTAGTTAATCAATGTTAACATGACTAGCACACAACCTTGCCATTAGTTTCTGTGATTCCCTGTTCCTTAGTACATCAGCTGTGATCCACATCATGCTGCATTGGAAATTGCCAAGAGTCACATGTGACACCCTGTTTTTCCCCACACATCACAAGAAATGCTGAATTGGCTCCTCACACCTCTTCTCAACCCATGCACTCCTACACATTAGCTACAGTGAAGCTCACATAAGGGCAAGGAGTGTAACTGAATGCACCTTTGGCATGCTCAAATCCAGATGTAGGTGTCTGGGTAATTCTGGATGAACCCTACTGTATAACCCCTCTAAAGTTAGTAGCATTATCCTGGTATGCGCTATTTTACACATCTTTGCTGTGGAAACACATTTGTTAGGAGATATCGAACCAAATCCTCTCATAGAGTTTCCTATGCCACAGCCACTGGATGAGGAGACCCGTGGATGTGCTGAGACAGGGGACAGAGTCATCAGTCAATTATTTGTGTGTGTGTGATGACTCACAACACTAATTAATAACACATAATCCACACTCAGTGAAATGTGTGTTTCACACAGGATGCAGCCCAGCTTCTTGACCACTTAGACCAGGACACCTGTAGCGCATTGAGAATAGCCTCCAAAACCACCACCACTCAGTATGCTTGATGCAATAACCCTGATACCCAGCCTTCAGTGGACTGGACGATAGCAGAGGCCCTCACACACCTGTCATCAGGTGATGCTGTTTTCCAAACACACAGATGCCATTGACAGTGACAGTGCTTTCACTATGCCATGTAGCAGGGCTCATCAGTGGGGGTCCACATAGCTGCTGGGAATTAAAACGCTCACCACATGCCAACAGCTGTGTGATCAGGGATTGACCAGACCTGCATCATACACCGAACAACACTTGGTTTTATACACCTGCTACAATGGTACTGACATACGTTGTATTCATGTGTCTATACAGATGTGTGGCATATTAGCTCCTGACTCCATCAAAGACAGGACAGCAGAGGATCCCCCATGGGGACATCATCATATCCCTCCCCATTCAGCCTTATTCAGATGCTCATTAACTGGTGAGATATGGTCATCACACATGAAAAACATTTGCTGTGTTGTTGGTGTGACTGTCACAACATGTGATTGTCCATCCAGGCAATCATCAACCGCACCACAGGGCAAGATCTTTATTGTCATCATTTGGTTCTGTTCTGAGAAGTCATGTTTATGTGCATGTCAGCAGGTTTGGGTTTTACTGGTATGGGGGTACACAAGCTTGGCTCTCCTGCTGCTGGGGAATGCAACTCGGATACTCCCAAACAAGGGCCGTTTGCCTGTAAAGGAAGCAGTGGTCCCCAGGAGCTGGCTGCTTCCCCCCTGGGTTGGGTGTACCATGGCCTTGTTGTGAGGTCTGTAGAGTTCCTTGTGTGTGTGTTTGTGACACGTTACAGGGTGTGCCAAGCATGATGTTGCTCTCTGATGGTAGGGTGCTGTTAGCTCTGATACTGCAGCTACCTTCAATGCCTGTCACTGCCATAGAGGACAGGCTTTGTCTCAGCATCTCCTGCTATCCATTGAATGTGATGTGTGCAGGAGGTCCACCACCCGTAGCCTTTGTGTGCAGCACCACTTCAACCATCTTGGTCTTGACTTTACGCTTTCAGTCATCCCAATGTTTCTTGATGGAGTTGATGGTGGATCTGTAGCTGGATAAGCTGCTGACTGCTTCCTAAACCTGTCTCCAGACTTGCTTCTTCCTTGCATCTACGCCCCTGCCTTGTTGGTGGTGAAAATTAATGTCGAGTGTTGGACCAGGGCTATGTTGTCATCATAGGTTTCCCTGTCTATCCTCCTCAGTTCCAGCCTCTAATGTTTATGCACCTGGTGTGTGGATTTGGCTGTCAGGCCCTGCCTGCACTGTCCCTGGCTGTGTGTGACTCATCTAGACTCAGTGTCACGTTGCCATGTCTGCCCCTGTCTGTTGTATAACTGGCTAGGTATATCTCACAGGCACTCATTCAGTCACACTGTCAAACCCTCCACTCAGTCTCACTGTATAAAAATAAAGTTAAAGGCAAATGTATGCTGTGGAAAACAAAAATATGTGCTGTGGATTTTATGTCTGCAAAAGTGTGGTAGATATTTTTGTATAGTGCAAATCTCTCTACTCCTCTATCTGTATCTGGGGAACACCCTCTTAACTTGCCCTTGGAAGGTCTTTATCTGACCCGGTGCTATATGGATGGGGTTGAACAGCACTGCCATAAAGCATCACCACTCTGTGTCACTTTGAAGCTGTGAAATAAGACGTATATCATGTGATTCTGGAGGTTTAGCCCCTTAGCCAGCACCTGCCATCACTTCTGATTTTGAATATGTTACCGTCATTGAAATATATTCCTTCTAGGAAGCCTGACTCTGCCACAAGTGAATTCAGCTTCATCCTGCTGCTGTTCTAAGTGGCAAATTTTCCCCCAGTCCCTCGGTTGTTCGTGGTGGGACAGCATATATTTTTCACATTCAATCGCTCATATACATCTATGCCTATTTAATGTTAATTCAACATACAATTAAATCACAAAAAACAGATGATAATTTAGCAGAAAAAAATGTTCAAAATTAAACCACTAATAGTTGTGGGTAACCTTAAGTCCAATTGCAGAATTGGGGTTGTGATATTTTTCTCACTCCAAATGGACCCTTATTTTCTTAGGAAATTCTTGGGATTGGCTGCTGTTTTGTCCTGTGGGCTGTCGGAGATGCCCTTCACTGGAGTCGTGCACCCGGAACAAACAATGCAAAAGAGAGACAGAAAAAGGGGACAGCGCAAAAAATCCCTCTAAATGTAATCCATATTTCCTTTGGAGTGTACAATTTATTGTAGAGCCCCCCTTCCAAATGGGTACTCACTTTTTTCAGAGGCTACTTCCGCCTCTAGGTCACAAGCTTTAACTGGATCTGACCTCCAGTTTCAGTCAATTCCTATGGCTGCTTTCTCTGGTCCTTCCTTAACAATTAAGAAGCTGTCCCCTTTTTCTGTCTTTTTCTTTTGCAGTGGTGGGACAGCACCTGGGTATGTGGGTGTGGGGGACTTAGTTTGCTTATGAAATTTGAACTTATGTGGTCATTTCCCTTTAGAAGGTTTCCTTGAAAACTGTATGATTGTAATGTCAAGATGTCTACTGAAAACGCTAATAAACAGTTTTATTTAAAAAAATAAATAAATAATAATTAAATCAGTGGGGATTTCTGAATTTTAATTTCAACCCCATGGTGTAGTTGGTTTGATCCAGAATTGCACATTTTTAGTTGATTAAATAAGTCACACGGTGTTAGCGTGTTAGCATTTTACACACAGACATACTAAATCAATCCAATCTGTGTTTGTAGAGCAGCTTGCTGAGCTGATGGAGTCCATGAGTACATATCACAGTACGACGCCCCCCAGTCCAGGATTCACTCCAGTTGCCGGGGACATGTGCATCGCTCAGTTCACAGGTATAAGAACGGCACTTGTTGTTTTCTATGTTCACTAGTATTTATTTTGAAAACAGTTGGAACGCTGTGAAAATAGAAATGTATATCATTGCTTGTGGTCGACACGTTACAGTAGAGTGAGCTGTAATTCAGATGGTTTATTTGATTCCTTCCACAGAAGATAACCGCTGGTACAGAGCCAGTATCCTAGAGAAGAAGTCTAATGAATCTGCACTGGTTGGATATGTAGATTTCGGGAATGTGGAGATCTTGCCAGTCTCCAGACTACGCCCCATATCTCCCAATATGTTGACTATCCCCATACAAGCAGTACTGTGTAGTTTGGCAGGTCAGTAACATGTCTGAATGATACTGATGGGTTTGTCCTGGAGGTAGGTAACCATGTTGTTGTACTTTACTTTTAAACCACGATGGGGGAGAGTTATAAAAGTGGCCTAAAATTGAAGGTCACCATGTAAAGAGATTACTACGCCAGTTTTGGAAGCCTTAAAGGGACGGTAATGTCCCAGATAAAATATTTAGCATTTTGTTGTGCTTAAAAAGTTGAATTGAATGCACAAAACCCTATCTCTCAATCCGCTATGGTTTGAGAGAGATAAACATTCAACGTTCCCCCCTCCCTCCCCTTTTTCTGACGTCAGCGCTGTGCTGACTGCAGGAGAATATTGTCCGGGGACCAACTGGCGGCTCTTCAGCAGAGCTGCAATAGCGTTATTTAAAAAGAATGACTTCATTGTAAAGGTATACAAAGTGTGCCTGGTTTGCAAGCACACATTGTAGACCATTCCAATGAAGTAATTCGTTTTAAATAACGAGATTTTGGCTCTGCTGAAGAGCCTCCTCATGTCGGCCGACACGGATCTCCTGCTGACAGCTTTATAGCTGACAGCAGGGAACTTCAAACTTTGACAGTGAATATCTCTCAAAACCATAGCGGTTTGAGAGAGAGGGTTTTTTTAAATGGATAGTAATACTTAAATATTACTTATCCCCATATTGTAGCTATGGTGCAAAGAATTGTCCCCAGATTAATCTCTCAAACCTTTATGGTTTGAGAGATAACTGAACACAAAGTTACCCCCTCCCTACCCCTTCCCTGAAGTCAGCGTTGTACCTGACTGCAGGGAAAGTCTGTCGTACGACAGGCTTGTGGCTCTGCAGCAGAGCCGAGATCGCGTTAGTAAAAAAAAAAATAATTATTTCACTGAAACAGTCTTCTACATGTGCTTGGTTTGTGCTTGATTTGCAAGCACACGTAGAAGGCCGTTTCAGTGAAGTAATTATTTTTTACTAACACAATCTCGGCTCTGCTGCAGAGCCGCAAGCCTGTCGTACGACAGACTTCCCCTGCAGTCAGGTACAATGCTGACTTCAGGGAAGGGGGAGGGAGGGGGAACTTTGCGTTCGGTTACATGAACCTGGGGACAATTCAATTCTTTGTACCATAGCTACAATATGGGGATTAGTAGTATTTAAGTATTATTATCCCTTTAAGCACTACAAAATGCTAAATATTTTTTCTGGGACATTACTATCCATTTAACACCACATAGTTTTGTTTTTGGGAAAAGTGATGGTACAGCTGGATTAAATTCTGGCGCACTGAATTTATAAGGAAAAGTCACTAACTTAGTCAATTTTTGCCAGAATCTAAACCCTTTGAGTGCCAGAGGGGTACGGAACACATTGCTCTGCAATTCATTCTGTACACCTCTGGCACTCAAAGGGTTAATGCCAGGTATAATCTGTTCTTAAACATTCCAGGCATTAACATCACCTTACTAACTCTATGTATAATGGTGCCCATACTCGTTTAGTAATCAAACCTGCCATTATCGCCAGTTGCCATGACTTAAGGACAGTTCTTTTAAAAGTAGTAAGAATATTTTTAATAAATCTCTCCCATTGTCTCCACAGGGGTGAAACCTGTTTCGAAGACATGGTCCCAAGAAGCCACATCTGTAATGGCTTCTCTGGTGGCAAACAAAATGATTACGGTTCAAGTGGTTGGACAGACAGAGGAGTGTCTGATGGTCGATCTCCTGGATAGGTCTATGACTCCTGAGTTGGTTGTCTCAAAGCATCTCATTGAGGCTGGGGTTGCAGTCAAAGTAGAGACATTCAATGCAGAAGCTTCCACTAAAGAAGAGGAAAATAACAAGAATGGCAAGTGCTAATTAGAGAGACACTATCACCTCCCATTTAACATTTGTTACAACTTTTTAAACAAGAACATTCATGCATTTGAAAGTGCCCTCCAAAATATTTTTAACACCGCGTTAAGTGTATCCGTACTTGTAGTATCCTTAGTACATCCAGCATTATTTACAAATTCAAATTGGGAGATTCACCGGCAGGGATCATGACGTAGAGACGTGTGTGCGCCTGCACTGACTGTACTTTAAAGTGACAGTAATGTCCCAGAAAAAATATTTATCATTTTGTAGTGCTTAAAAATGCAAAAAAAAGTATCTCTCAAACCGCTATGGTTTGAGAGATATTCACTGTCGAAGCCCCCCCCCCTCCTGTTTCCCTGACGTCATTGCTGTGCAGGGGAATCCTGTCTGGGAACCAACTGGCAGCTCTGCAGCAGAGCCGCAATCGTGTTATATAAAAAGAATGACTTCACTGGAAAGGTCTACAAAGTGTGCCTGGTTTGCAAGCACACTTTGTACACCGTTCTAATTAAGTAATTTAGTTTAAATAACGGGATTGCAGAGTTTGCTACAGCAAGGGAATATGGACAGACACCACCACTTACTGTCCTGATTGCCCTTCCAAATCTGGCCTCTGCACTGGTGACCTCTTCAAGCAATACCATTCAGGCACAATGCAGTAGTGCTGTAAAGTTTATTTTATTATTTGTCCACTTTTCCCCCTGAAATACCCTGTTTTTTTTATTTTTCAAAACGCATCCCTCCTTAGATCTAACACTATCAAAATATAATGGGAAGCAAAGCACCCTAAGTTTTTTCCATGTCTGATAATGGAAACACACATGTTCCCTACTGGGCCCAGTAGCTCCCCCAAACCCTAACAAACCTATGCATATGGGGCATTGCCATACTCAGATGATGTAACTCACCACTAATGTAAACACTTAAAAAATCTGCAAATATCATTTGATTGTAATCCAGAGCAGCACTAAAATATGAGTGTGAAAAAATGGTGTTTTTCTTCCTTACTGCAGGATTTGGGAGGGATTGGTGATAGAGTGGCAACGAAAAAATGTATATAATGCAAATAGAATGAAAGCCAGGGTCGTCTATTCTTCTACAACATATACGTTTGGGGGTGAAATTTATTGCAGCATTGCCAAACAGTCCGAAATGAGACAAGGCACCAGCTGTAAAAATCGCATGTCTGTAAAAGGAAACGCAATGTCGTGCCCCTCTAGCTCCTACCTCTGTTTCCTAGCCAATCCGCTGCTTCTGGGGGCTTCCCGGATGCTCCGCGATCGTGAAGTAGGCCAAAGTCGCGACATCTACCCGCGATCGCTATAGCGCGGTAGGCCTAAGCCATGGCCTAAAGTTGAGGGAGTCTCCAGGGAAGGTGTCCACAGGGTGTCCAGATCAAACCATGGTGTTGTACACCTGTAGGGGGGAGGTGAAGCCTGCCTCTCTCATCAACTGTCCACCAATAGTGTGCCTCCAGGTAAACAGTGAGGCAGGTGCTGTGGGTGCACACCCCTCTGTTGGCCAATCCAGTGAGAGGTTTGTTCAGCAAAGGGGAGGGGTGAAAACCTATGACACTATAAAAACCCCTCAGGCTGTGTCCACTTTGCTTCAGTGTTCCAGAACTTTGGTTCCTGTGTGCTCTAAGCTTCCAGTGTTCAGTGCCTCCTTCCTTGCTTTGCTACAGACCCTTTGCTGGATTTCCCATTGCCTGACCTTCTGCTTGCCTTCTGGACTTCCCTGCTTGCCTGTTTCCTGACCTTGGCTAGTTTTACTGATTCTGCCTGATTGCCGCCTGCCCTGATCTTCTGGACTGTTCCTGACTACGCTTCGCTTAACCCTTGCACTCCCGTGCTGTCATTCCTACCTAGGTGTTCCACTTGTATCCCTCCGTGGATCACCTGGTTAGGGTGTCTGGCAAGAGATAGCATTCCCTGCTCTTACACTCCAACCATAACAAGCCTGACATTACACTGAAGCCCTATGGAGCTGACAGAGATGGTTGATGCTATTGCCTCACTGACTCAGCAACTCACTGCATTATCCCACGCGGTACAAGGTATACAAGAAAACCAAGCTGCTTTACAAGCCCAGTTCCAAGGATTACAACCTGCTCCAGTACAACCTCCAGCTATGTATCAACCACCCTCAGTGAATGAGGTGGAATCTCTTGGGATTGGGGCCACTACTACTCCAGAACCACATGTCAAGCTTCCTGCTTGTTTTTCCGGAGATCATAGCAAGTACCTGTGAACTGTTGTTCGTCCTGAAACCTAGGACATATGCCACAGACTTTATTAAAGTTCGTACTGCCATGTCACTACTCACTGACACCCCTCTGTCATGGGCCCATCACCTACTACATGCTAACAGCCCTGTTCTAGTCTCCTGGACTGCCTTCTGTCACACAATGGGTGGCCTTTATGATGATCCCCATAAGAGGGCCACTGCGAGATCACTACGTCAAGGGCGCCGTCCTGTGGAGGACTATGTATCCGAATTCCAGAGAGTAGCAGTAGAAACGGAATGGAACGAAACTGCCTTGCGTGACCAATTCCGCCTGGGCCTTGCTGATTCTTTAAAGGATGAGTTGGCTCAGACTGGCATTCCTGACTCTCTGGATGATCTAGTCGTCCTGGTATCCCAGACAGATCAGAGACTCCAGGAGAGATGCATGGAGTGTACCACTAACCTTCTCCACTTAACCTCTACACCTAGTCCTTCTATATCTGTTTCCTCGACTCCTGGTACCACTTCAGAGGATCCCATGCAACTGGGTGCTACTCGGAATGGTCCACAACGTGTGCTTGCAAGCCAGGCACATGTTGTAGGCCATACCGATGAAGTAATCATAGTTAGATATCTAGATGACAGCACTCCTGAAGAGCCGCCGTCTGGTCCCGGATGCAAGATTTCATGACGTCTGCTATACAGCGGACGCGTGAGAAGTGGGAGGGAGCGGAGGTCTTTATTTTATTACATCTCTCAAACCATAACGGTTTGAGAGAAAGGATTAAGCACATTGAATGTGTTGTTAGTGCAGTTACCATTTAAGACAAACTTTTTATGGGACTATACTATCCCTCTAACATTACCTAAAGCTGCAGGGGCCATTTGTTTTTGTAAACACTCAGTACATAAAATAAGAGGCATTTATGTTTCATTATCACAAAACATCTCCTATAACTTTGCGTTAGAAATGTGCACATTTATGTAGACAGCTCTGTGCAGTGCTTATACCAGTAATGGCGAACCTATGGCATGTGACACCACTGGCACGCAGAGGCCTTCAGGGTGTCATGATGCCAGGTCAGCTGACTCTCTCCGTCTCCCTCTTGCCGGCAGAATGGAAGGCTACTGCCATCCAGCCAATGAGGGGAAAATGCAGGAATGAATGAACACCTATCAATTTCCATGATTTTTTCCTTTAGTATGGTCCATTCTGGCACCTAAAATGTTTAGCTTTATAATACCCGCTTCATGCCCTAGCATCATACAACTTTTTCCCAATCAGCTGTGGTTAACCATTTGATTGCCAGACCCTCTGGCACTCAAAGGGTTAAGAATACTAGCAGAATGGGTGGAAAGCAGCTGCTTTGTTTCCAGATGGCTAGTCTTTAAATTACTGAATATAACCTTAAGAGTGGATTAACACCAGGTTGCAGTTCTATTGCAACATTGTTGATCCTGTATTTGGTTTAATAGGTAAAAGAAGGTACCGTGTTAGACTTGTAGAGTAAAAACGATACCTATATTGGTTAAATCAGTTAAGCAATAAAGGTTACCGTTCTGTATTTTGTTTAGTAATGATTCAGGAGGTCTGTTGGTATGGTAGCTTAGAACCCTCTCATATTGTAGATTTTCCCTTTTATTTTCATGATACCGTATGCTCTGTTTTCATTGTCAGTGCATGTGTCAGTTTCAAAGCTTTTAGTTCTATTAAAGGCATCCATTTAAACTGCCTATACCTTTTGCTTTTCAATCGGTATAATAGATTTAGAGATTTTTCGCTCAGTAATTAGGGAATCTTCATCCTCAGCTTAGCTGAGCTCTGTGACCTTTATGGTACAGACTGCATTATTACTGATTCACCTCTCCTGATATCAACTTTCTTCTCCTCACTTGCCCTTCAGAGTTTACCATAACCAATAAGCCTCCTTCAGTGATTTTTCATCGGTCATTGATCAGTTGGCCACTGTACATTTTATGTACTTGTAAGAAAAAAAATAAAGAGCTGTGAAAAACCTGTTTCATGCTTAAGAATACATTGGGGACCTCTGGCATCCAAAGGGGTTAACTCTTTAAATTCTCCAGGTGTATGCAGTGCTGTGCACCTGTCACGGTTCCCCAAAGATGATCAGGAGTCAGTACGGTATATTTTGAACTTCATACTCCTCGTGATCTGCAACTCTCACGGGAGCAGGACGGACAGGAGCAGAAGTATACCGGTTGCAGACCAAGGGCTTTAACAGGGAAACATGGAAGAAATTATGAATGTGCATATTGGCAGGGAGCTCCAATGCATAAGCCACCGGGTTAATTTTGAGCAACACACAGAAAGGACCAATGAATCGATTAGCCATTTTGTTACAAGGAACCTGGAGGTGCAAGTTACGGGAAGACAACCACACTCTGTCTCCTACCTGGAAGGTAGGTGCCGGCAGTCACCTATAGTCAGCCTGCCTTTTTTGTCTTTGCATGGAACCACGTAGGATATGCTGTACCCGAACCCAAGAGGAACGGAGTGCCCTCAAATGCTTGTCAAGAACCGGAATCGCTTGTGCTTGGAAGGCCTCAGGAAGAACCGAGGGTTGGAACCCATAGTTGACCAAGAACAGGGAACTCTTTGAGTAGATAAGTTAACAGCACAATTTCTGTCAAACTCCGCCCAAGTTTAAAGGGTAGCCCAATTATCGTGGTGGTCAGAGATATAGCAGCAGAGGAACTGTTCTAAGGCTTGGTTTGACCTTTCTGCCGCACCTTTAGATTGTGGGTGGTACCCGGAGGAGAATGCCAATTGAATTCCCATCTGAGCACAGAAACACCTCCAGAAGCGGAACACAAATTGGCGTCCTCTATCGGACACGATTACTTTGGGTATGCCATGGAGTCGGAAAACCTCCCTAGCAAAAAACATCGCCAACTCCTGCGCGGATGGTAAGCCCTTAAGTAGCACAAAGTGAGCCATTTTGAAAATTTGTCCACAATCATCAATATGACTGTACAGCCCATGGAGCGAGGGAGGTCGACCATAAAGTCGATAGATAGATGTGACCAGGCACGTTCCCCATTGGCCACTGGCTGGAACAAGCCCACCGGTAGATATTGGGGTGAGTTATTCTGAGCACAAGTGGTGCAAGCCGCTGTAAAGGCAGCACAATTGGAACAGAGACTAGGCCACCAGAATACTCGTGACAAAGACCAAATTAATTGGTCGCAACCAATGTGGCCAGCAATTTTTGAGGCATGATAGGTGTCTAACAGCTTAATGCGCAACTGTGCTGGAACGAAGCAACTGCCATCAGGTTTGTCAGCAGGTGCTGAAGATTGGGCAGCCAAAATCTCCTCTCCCAGAGGAAAAGTAATACAGGTTCATATAGTAGCAAGGATACCATTATCCGGAATGATCTGGGACAGTGGAACCTCTTCCCTGGAAGGCAAGCAAAACTGGTGAGACAATGCATCTGCCTTAACATTTTATGATCCAGGAAGATAAGAGATCACAAAATTAAAGCGGGAAAGGAACAGCACCCATCTGGCTTGCCTGGAAGACAAGCACATGGCCTCGGAAAGATAAATGAGGTTCTTGTGGTCAGTCAAGATTAAGATAGGAGTCTTAGTGCCCTCCAATAGGTGCCTCCTTCAGGGCCAGGACAATTGCCAGCAACTTTGTCCCCAATTTGATATACCATCTCTTCTCTGGACAGTTTTCTAGAGAAATATCCACAAGGGTGCAAGGCCTCCCCAGGAGCAGAATGTTGTGATAATAGGGTGCCCACTCCAATCTGGGATGCATCCACATCCAGGGTAAAGGGCAGGGAGGGATTGGGGGAGGGATTGGGATGCACCAATATCTGGGCTGCAGCAGAAGCTGCCTTCAGTTTTTTCAAAAGCCAAGATGGCTGTTTGGGACCGTTCAGAGGTCTTGGCCCCTTTACAAGTCATGTCAGTTAGAGGTTTGACAATAGTAAAGAAGTTATTCATGAATTTTCTGTAATAATTTGCAAATCCCAAAAATCTTTGGATCGCTTTGAGTCCCATAGGACAAGTCTATTCCAGTACCGCAGACATTTGAGGGTCCATGGCGAACCTGGAAGCGGAAATAACATCCCCAGAAACGTTACTTGGGGCTTATGAAATTCACACTTCTCCAGCTTTCAGAACAAGTTGTTATCACGTAATAGGCTCAAAACCTTGGATACATCAGAGCAATGGATTTCTAGCGTTGGACAGTGAATGAGAATGTCATCCAAATAAACAACCACACAACTTTGTAGGAGTTCTCTTAAGACATAATTAATCAACTCCTGGAAGACAGCCGGGGCATTGCACAGACCGAAGGGCATAACCAAGTATTCATAGTGCCCACTCCCGGTATTAAAGGCTGTCTTCCACTCATGCCTTTCTTTGATTCGCACCAAGTTGTAAGCGGCTCTCGGATCAAGTTTCTGGAATATTTTAGACCCTTTGACACGGTCAAAGAGTTCAGTAATCAAAGGTATGGGATAAGCATTCTTGACCAACAGTTTGTTTAAACCACGAAAGTCAATGCACGGACGTAGCTCTCCGTCCTTTTTCTTGACGAAAAAAATCCAGCACCAGCAGGGGATGTGGATTTACGAATGATGCCTCTTGCCAGCGCATCTGAAACATATTCCTCCATAACCTTATTTTCCTCAACAGATAAGGGGTAGGTACAACCCCTAGGAGGCGTAGTACCAGGCAACAATTCCAAAGAGCAGTCGTAAGGCCTATGTGGTGGTAAAGACCCGGCCTTACTTTCGCTAAAGATGTCTTTAAATGTGTCATACTCCTCGGGGAGGAGTGGAGCAATAGCATGGGTGAGTCTTATAGGACATGACAGACAAGACTTAATACATTGTTGAGACTAAGCCACAATGTCACACGTGTGCCAATCCATCCTGGGGTTACGTTTCTGTACCCAAGGAAACTCCAGAATGATGGCATAATGCGGAGAATTAATCACCTGAAATTTCATGGATTCGGTGTGGAGGGCTTCCACCCTCAGGGTTAGCAAAGCGGTTTCATACGTAATGTGTGAGGGCTGCAAGGGACGCCCATCAATCGCTTCTACTGCCAGAGGAGAAGCAAGCGGCTGCAAAGGGATATTATTACTGGCTGAAAACTCTGTCTCAATAAAGCCGTCAGCGGCCCTTGTATCCAGAAACGCTGGAACTGATGACTTATCTGCCCAATAAATGCAGGCCTTCAACATGGTGTCACGGTTTTTGAAGACTCTCAGACTTAAGGTTTGGTAAAATTTAACTTTCACTGTCGTCCAATACAGGTCACTGGTACTCTGGGAGGCGATTCGCCCCTTTAATAGGCAGGAACAATTATGCAAATGATTGCAGGGGGCGGAGCCTCCCCTCCTACTTAAGCCACCTTCAGGCCAGAGCCACTAGATTGATTTGTTCCTGGGTGCTGTGCACACCAGGTAGAGAACATCTATGCATTCAACTTAGTATTTTGTTATTTTTTATTCAAATATGGAATACCACCATTAGGAGGGTGACCATGGCTGTGAATTGCCCTCTTTAAAGTCTACCGCCTTGGCTGTCTCTGATGCCTCTGCCCTGCAGGATTGGACGGATAAAAAGCTAGAGCTTTCTCTTAAGTCTATTTTTGCCTCCATTGGCACTGCCATGTGTCCAACCTTTGCAGTAGCGTGGGTTAATAGAGCCATTGCGGCCTGGACTGAACGACTGACTGACGCAGTTCGCCAGGATGCACCAGTATCTGAACAGTTGCAGCTTCTTGCTAATATCACTGAAGCTCAGAATTTGTTGCTGACGCTGCCTTTGATGCTGTGCGCATGATGGCGAGGGCCTCCACTGCTTCTGTGGTGGCTAGACGTACCCTTTGGATGAAAATTTGGTCTGCTGATACAGCCTCTAAGAAAGCCTTGCTTTCCTTGCCCTTTCAGGGGAATTTGCTATTTGGGTCTGAACTCAAAGAAATGATCAGTGAGGCTACTGGTGGTAAAAGTACTCTTCTACCCTCAGTCTTTAAGAAAAAGTTTCCAGCCAAACGCAATCGGTCCTTTTGTTCCTTTCAGACTGAGACACGCTCCTCGGCCCAAACGGGTCCTCCCACTACGCGCTCCTCCTCCAAGCCCAAACAGTCCTGGAAGCCCAAAGTGGCCCCCAAGGCCAAGACCTCCAAGACTGCTTCGGCATGACTCGCCGAACCTGGGTCCGCATCCGGCTGTAGGTGGACGTCTCCGCATCTTTCGCCGGACTTGGGAGGAGTCAGTGGCGGACCCATGGGTTCTTCAGGTGGTGTCAGAGGGATACAGGATCCGTTTCTCCTCCCTTCCTCCTTTTCGGTTCCATTTTACTCGTCCTTCTCAGGAACCCACAAAAAGACGTCTGTTCGACGACGCTATTCAGGATCTCTTGGACAAAGAGGTTCTGGAAGTGGTTCCTCAGGAGGATACAGGTTCAGGATTTTATTCCAACCTGTTTGTGGTGGCCAAAAAGGACGGAGGGGCTCGTCCTATTTTGGATCTCAAAGATCTCAATGCCTATGTGGTGACTTCCCACTTCCGCCAGGAGTCCCTGCGCTCTGTGATTGCAGCAGTGTCTCCAGGGGAGTTCCTTGCCTCCCTGGACCTTCAGGATGCTTATCTTCACATCCCTATTCATCCAGAGAGCAGGCGGTATCTCAGGATTGCCTGCCACAGGGGACACTTTCAGTTTTCAGCTCTTCCCTTTGGGCTGACTTCAGCTCCTCAGGTCTTCCAGAGGGTGTTGGGTTCCTTGATAGCTGTGCTTCATCAGGACGGGGTCAGGGTGACCCCCTACATGGACGATCTCCTCCTCAAAGCTTCCTCGGCGGAGCTTCTGCACCAGCAACTGCAGAGGTGTATTCACACTCTGACCCACCATGGCTGGATCCTGAATCTGGACAAGTCGGACTTGGTCCCATCTCAGAGGCTTCTGTTCCTGGGTCTCCTGTTCGACACTCGCCAATGCATGGTGTTTCTGCTGGAGGATGTGGCTCATCAGATAGCCATCTGAGTGACGGGGATTCTGGAACTGGACTTAGTGCCGGTAACGAAGTTGACGTCTCTGGTGGGGAAGTTCATTTCTACGATCGAAGCGGTACCATTTGCCATGGCCCACTCCAGGGAACTTCAGAGATTTGTGATCCAGGCGTGCAAGAATCATCCAGATCATCAGCATCTGTCAGTCTCTCTACCTCCTCATGTGGAATCGAGTCTGCTCTGGTGGTTGGATCTCTCACATCTCCTGAAAGGGATATCCTTTCAAGTTCCTTGTTGGACCACGATCACAACGGATGCCAGCCTTCGGGGCTGGGGTGCTGTGTTGGGTCGCTTCAGTGCTCAGGGGAAATGGGGTCTGGAGGAATCTCTTCTCTCTATCAATGTTCTGGAACTACGTGCCATTCGGCTTGCCCTGAGATACTGGGAATCTCAACTGACCGGTCGTCCGATCAGAGTGGAGTCCGACAATGCCACTGCGGTGGCTTACATCAACAGGCAAGGCGGCACAAGAAGCGGCACCGCCTGGTTGGAGGTCAAGGATATTTTGGCTTGGGCAGAAGATCACGTGCCTGTCATCTCTGCAGTTCATATTCCAGGCGTGGACAACGTCATGGCGGACTTCCTCAGTCGTCATACCGTCGACAGCGGAGAATGGGCTCTTCATCCAGAGGTGTTTCACTTGCTCACCCAGAGGTGGGGGATGCCGGAGGTGGACCTGATGGCCTCCAGACACAACAGGAAGGTTCCAGTGTTTTGCTCCCGGCGGAGGGACTCCCTTGCTCTGGCAGTGGATGCCTTATCGATTCCTTGGGATTTTTCTCTGGCTTACATCTTTCCTCCTCTTCCTCTATTGATCAGAGTCATCCAGAAACTGAAGCAGGAGCGTTGTCCTGTTATCCTGATCGCTCCAAACTGGCCTCACCAGTCCTGGTATCCGGAGTTGATGGCCATGTCAGTGGCGGATCCGTTCCCACTTCCTGCCCGTCCGGACCTACTTCTTCAGGGATATCTGTGGAAGGAGGATGTTCACTCTCTCCATTTGATGGCATGGCGGTTGAATCCTCGATTCTAGCAAAGAAAGGATTTTCTCCTTCTGTGGTGTCGACTATGCTCAGTGCTCGTAAGCCTGTGTCCTCCAAGATTTATCATCGCATATGGTCAACCTTCGTTGCATGGTGCTCTGAGAAGAAATTATCCCTTGAGTTTCATCTTCCCACTGTCCTGGCCTTCTTGCAGGACGGTGTTGATAAGGGGCTCAGTTTGAGTTCCCTCAAAGTTCAGACTTCTGCCTTGTCTGTGTTTTTCCAGGAAAGGATTGCTATCCTTCCTGATGTGAAAGTTTTCTTCCAAGGTGTGACTCATGTTCAGCCTGCCTTCAAGAGTCCTGCTCCCCAGTGGGACCTCAATTTGGTGCTGGGAGTTCTCCAGCGACCCCCGTTTGAATCCTTGGCTTCCATTCCATTACGTCTCTTGACTTGGAAGATGGCCTTCCTTTTGGCTATTGTTTCAGTTCGCCGGGTAGCAGAGTTACAAGCTCTGTCTTGTAAACCTCCTTACCTGGTGTTCCACAAGGATAAGGCTGTGCTTCGCACTACCAAGGAATTCTTACCCAAGGTTGTGTCCGAGTTTCACATCAATCAGGAGATTGTGGTTCCCTCTTTCTGCCCTAATCCTTCATCTGACAAGGAACGAGATCTCCATTTGTTGGATGTGGTGCGTTGCCTCAAGTTTTATGTTCATCGCACCGAGTCTATCAGGAAGTCTGACGCTCTATTCGTCATTCCTGAGGGGCCTAGGGCAGGGAGACCGGCTTCCAAGGTTACCATTGCCTCTTGGATTAAGGCTACTGTCCGTGAAGCCTATAAATTGCGGAATAAGCATGTTCCCTTCCGGGTGACTGCCCATTCCACCAGATCTATTGGGGCCTCTTGGGCCTACAAGAATCAGGCTTCTGCTGATCAACTGTGCAGAGCGGCCACTTGGTCCTCTGTGCACACCTTTTCTAAGCACTATCGAGTTGATGTACTGGCTTCGGCTGATGCCAGTTTTGGAAGGAAGGTCCTGGAGGCAGTTTTGCCTGTGTAGGTCTTCCGCTCTGTGATCTTTAGTGCTTCCTTACTGTTGAGCCCAGTTGGCTCTAGTTCCGTGTGCTGTGTTAGTTCAGGGATTGTTCCCTTGCTTGGTGTCCGTTGACACTTACATTCTGGGCTATGTAATTAACTGGTTCATAGCAGTTTTAATGACTTGGGCCTTGTTCTGGTCCTTGCCTTATTCCCACCTCTGGATCAGCTCAATGTTTGTACATCCCAGAGTACCAGTGACCTGTATTGGACGACAGTGAAAATAGGATTTTAGTCTTACCTGTTAAATCCTTTTCACTTAGTCCATACAGGTCACTGGTCTCCCACCCTGTCAAGGGACCAGACCTGGCTCTCCTGTGGCATTCAGTGGGAGACCTTTGGGGCATGCTCACAGGAGTCTTTCTTCTTGCTTACCTGGGGTCAGTTTTAGGGTCTCAAATCAATCTAGTGGCTCTGGCCTGAAGGTGGTAGGAGGGGAGGCTCCGCCCCCTGCAATCATTTGCATAATTGTTCCTGCCTATTAAAGGGGCGAATCGCCTCCCAGAGTACCAGTGACCTGTATGGACTAAGTGAAAAGGATTTAACAGGTAAGACTAAAATCCTATTTTATTAAAAGTTAAAGGCGCTCCCCGTAGGGTAAACATACATAACAATATAACATCAATAGAACATACAAAAGGTTCTACCAACCTTGCCTAAATACCGGGCAAGGCAACCCAAGTGACAATATTAATGACAGGCTCTACCGGCCTTGCCTATACCGGGTAAGGCAACCGTGAGATGATAATTCCGGTTCTACCGGCCTTACCAATACCGGGCAAGGCAGCCCAATGGGATGCTGAATGTAGGCTCTACCGGCCCTGCCAATACCGGGTAAGGCAACCTTTAAGATGGTGAGTTACAAGGTTCTACCGGCCTTACCAATACCGGGCTGGGCAGCCCAAGGAGGTACTGTAGTAGGCTCTACCGGCCCTGCCAATACCGGGTGAGGCAACCTACAGGATGGTAACGTCAAGGTTCTACCGGCCTCACCAATACCGGGCAGGGCAGCCTGAGCAAATAGACCAGCTGTTAGGTGACTAAGACAGCAGAGAGCATAAGTGTAGAGGTCTTACTCAGCAGAAGTCTATTGCCAGGGATAATCAGACAACTGCAAGGAAGTGGACAGCGACTGACCACAGTACTGGATGTTCAGGAGCAAACCAACGTCTGCACGTTGGGACTAATGGTAAATAGCGCCACCAGGTTTAAGGAGTTCCGCACGCTGGAACCAACAATGTATATTGCAACCAGGTTTAGTGGAGCAAACCAGCGACCGCACGTTGGAACCAACAATGTATATCGCAGCCAGGTTTAGTGGAGCAAACCAGCGTCCGCACGCTGGAACCAACAATGTATATCGCAACCAGGTTTAGTGGAGCAAACCAGCGTCCGCACGCTGGAACCAACAATGTATATCGCAACCAGGTTTAGTGGAGTAAACCAGCGACCGCACGCTGGAACCAACAATGTATATCGCAACCAGGTTTAGTGGAGTAAACCAGCGTCCGCACGCTGGAACCAACAATGTATATCGCAACCAGGTTTAGTGGAGCAAACCAGTGTCCGCACGCTGGAACCAACAATGTATATCGCAACCAGGTTTAGTGGAGCAAACCAGCGTCCGCACGCTGGAACCAACAATGTATATCGCAACCAGGTTTAGTGGAGCAAACCAGCGACCGCACGCTGGAACCAACAATGTATATCGCAACCAGGTTTAGTGGAGCAAACCAGCGTCCGCACGCTGGAACTAACAATGTATATCGCAACCAGGTTTAGTGGAGTAAACCAGCGACCGCACGCTGGAACCAACAATGTATATCGCAACCAGGTTTAGTGGAGCAAACCAGTGTCCGCACGCTGGAACCAACAATGTATATCGCAACCAGGTTTAGTGGAGCAAACCAGCGTCCGCACACTGGAACCAACAATGTATATCGCAACCAGGTTTAGTGGAGCAAACCAGTGTCCGCACGCTGGAACCAACAATGTATATCGCAACCAGGTTTAGTGGAGCAAACCAGCGACCGCACGCTGGAACCAACAATGTATATCGCAACCAGGTTTAGTGGAGCAAACCAGCGTCCGCACACTGGAACCAACAATGTATATCGCAACCAGGTTTAGTGGAGCAAACCAGTGTCCGCACGCTGGAACCAACAATGTATATCGCAACCAGGTTTAGTGGAGCAAACCAGCGACCGCACGCTGGAACCAACAATGTATATCGCAACCAGGTTTAGTGGAGCAAACCAGCGTCCGCACGCTGGAACCAACAATGTGTATGCAGTAGCGAGGAGAACAATGTCGCCAGAGCGACAGCTGGAGCGCGAGACTCAGGAACTCGTACAGGTTAACCCGCGCGGTGCTGGAGCACAGGAACCCCGGAATACAGGCACACCGGAACGCTGGAACACCAGAACGTTAGCAAACAGGAACACTGGAATGCTGGAACACCAGAATGTAGCATACAGGAACACTGGAAACAGGCCCAGAGATCTGACAAGCAGGTCAGGCAGAGTGGAGTCAGAGACACCACGAAAGGGCAACCTGGAAGTGCTCAACCTGGGTTTAAAAAGGCTGTGTGAGGAGGGCTAATGACAGACAGCCAATCACGAATACTCAGCAGGTGATAGACACAGAGCAGCACGAATCACAGGCAGCGTGATACATGGGCTTATCCAAAACATTCTCTGGGGAAAGTGAAATGCCGCCAATGATTTGTCCCCGGCCTGGACAGGACCTCAATAAATTTCCAGATCCACCACAGTATAGACAAAGTCCCTCCCTCCTCCTGAAGGCCCTCTCTTCTTTCAAAAGCCAGGTAGCACCCGCTTGCCTGGGTTCAGTGCCCTCAGAGGCCAGTACAGGAGTTGTGGGAGGTAAGTCAGAAGGATGAGAGGACAATCTGCCCGGAGCCCTCCGCCGGCTCTCACAAAATGCGCCTCTCTCCCCGATAATGGCATCAACTTGCATGGGTTCGCAACCATCAGAAACAAGCCCGGGAGGCGAGGGAGGATAGGGTAGGCCAGAAGAACGAGAAGCCCGAGGGCCTAAACGAGGGTCTCTCCCTGATTCTAGTGTCCATCAGGATACAAAACGAAACCAATTCATCCAAATCTTTAGGTAATTCGCATGCCGCAATTTCATCCTTCAATGTGTCACACAGCCATTGCAAAAAGGTGGCTATCAAGACCTCATTATTCCAGCCTACTTCCACAGCCAGGGTGCGAAATTCGATACCGTAGTCTGCCACAGTATGTGCACCCTGACAAATGGTCATAAGGTTTTTTGAAGCCGAGGCCAAGCGGCCTGGCCTATCCAAAATTTTTCTGAAGGAGTCCACAAACTCTGTAAAGTTATACAAAATGGGTTTGTCTGTCTCCCATAGTGGGTTAGCCCAGGTCAATGCCCTACCAGTAAGGAGAGATATCAGAAAGCCAACCTTACTGCGCTCAGAAGGGAAGGCATGCGGAACCATCTCAAAGTATATGCTGAGTTGATTGAGGAAACCACGGCAAGAATCTGGGTCCCCACCATACCGCTGTGGGAGCTGAGCGGAACCTGACAACCCTCTGATCATGCCTGCATCAGAAGAGGTTTGAGCCACTGGTGCCGGGGAGGGAGCAGGGGTGGCCACCACTTGTGGTTTGCTGCGTTCAAGTTGTGTGGTGCGTTGTAACAACGTTTGTATGGTAAAAGACAGTTGGTCAATACGTTGATCCAATGCCTTCATCCTCTCCAGGATGCTTTGATGAACTGCATTACTATCACTGTCTGAATTCATGGCCCTTGCGTACTGTCACGGTTCCCCAGAGGTGATCAGGAATCAATACGGTATAGTAAAATTCAGTTTATTAAATAACAATATGATAGTAAACAGAGGAAAATAGCAGGTACAAGCAAAGGGTCACAGCCAGCCTCTGCTGCTACCAGAAATAGTAAACTGCTGCAGGGGACCACTCTACTAGAGACTAGGCTGAGGCCACTGGTAGTCTCTGCTGGAACCAGGAGCAGGAACAGGAACAGGAAACTGGACTTGAAGTCTTGATCTGAGGTATCAAGAAAATTTGACTCACGCCTGCGCTCAGAATGGAATGTATCTCTGACTCACGCCTGCAGTCAGTATAAGGAAGTGATACTTGACTCACGCCTCCAGTCAGTATCAAAACTAGTCTGCCAGAGCACCATGCCCGCACCAGATAGGGTGTCTGCCAGGTACAGGGGAAAATCAAAAGAATAGTCAGACAGAGCCACAGGTCAGCACCAGAGTGGGTAGTCAGACAAGCCAGGTCATACACAGTTCAGTTAGTGCGCCAGAGCCACAGGTCTGTACCAGTTTGGGTGTCCACTATAAGGATAAGACAAAGGAATAGTCAGACAGAGCCACAGGTCAGCATCAGATTGGATGGTCAGACAAGCCAGGTCATACACAGAGCCCAATGACACAGAACTGCTTAGAAAAACAACGCAAAGGGCAACTGACTCAGACTCAGACTGCCCTTTAAACCCCTCCTCAGGAAGTAGGTAGGCAGAGCAGGCTCAGAGGAAGGAAGTAGGTAGGAGGAGACTACAGGAAGCATGGAATAGAACAGAGGCCTGCTACACTCTGATGCCTCTCGTCTTTAGATGACGCGTGGAATGACGCCGAGCGTCGCTGGAAACAAGGTAAGCTGTGACAGCACCCCTTTGGCACTCAAAGAGATAAGCAGTGTCTGAACCCCAAAGAGTTGTGAAGCAGGTTTATGTTTATAAAGAATAGATGGCCTTATTCAGCAAGCTGAAGTGGAACAAGTCTGCGGCAAACCAAATGAACATTCCCGTTGATTTAATGGGGCTTTTAAACCGATGCTTGTTAGAGAAGTCCTGAACAGATTATGCAGCAGTGCGTAGGAGACATTTTGTACCATTCAAGGCATAAATGTCCCATTTAAATGAAAGATAATTTGGGGATTATTTCTCCTTTATGGTGAAATTGGTTTGCTGCGGAATTTCTCCTTTTTTGTTTTCCTGCATAGTGCTCAAATGACTATAAATCCACAAGGAAACGTAACTGATGCACTTCTCTGTTCATCTGCAGATGCTGATTTGTTACCAACTAAATGGGCGGAGATCCCTCTTGGACAGGCAGTTGACGTTGCCGTTTGCATGTTGATCAACCCAGGAGAATTTTACTGCCAGCTCTGTAATGAGACGGGTAGGTTTTCTGAACACAGTCTGACATCAGGGCGGCTTCATAGGCGCAGGATTCATTACTGAGTACATTACTGCAGTCTTATCTTGGTTATAATGTAGCTGATTTACCATGAAGAACTAGAGTTAATCAACAGCACCATAGGGAATACATGAAAATTCCCCTAATTCTCATTGGTTTAAAGGGATAGTAACGTTTCACAAAAATAACATCTCCAATTAATCTTCATAGTATTTGGGCCATGGAGAGTGTTATTTCAATACTGTAAGAGTTGTAGTTCAAGAGTAATTGAATGATAAAGTGTCCTCCTCCCACCCCTTTTACCTAGTGTAAGCCACCTCCCCTCAGATGTGGAATCTGGTCTCTTGACCGGACAGATCACAGCAAGGGACAATCTTTTTACTGTGATCATAAGGAAATCCCTGCCCCTTTGACAGGTTTTTCCTTATGATCACTAAAGATTGTCTCTCTCTGTGATCCATCCGGACAGTCTTGCTGCTCTGAGGTGAGCAGTGTTACATCAGTAAAAGGGACGGGAGGGGGCTACTTTATCATTCAATTAATCTTGAACTACAACTGTGACAGTACTGAAATAACACTCTCCATGGCCCAAATACTATGAAGACTAATTGGAGATGCTGTTTTTGTGAAACATTATTATCCCTTTAAAGTGACGGCCTCCATTTTGCCTTTCCATAACCTGCAGATTTATAAAATGTAAAGTCAAATTACCATGTATTTTTTTCTAATGTATTTAGTTATTTTCCATGTTAACATTTCCGTTTTGTCCCCGAGACTGAGAGCCACAGGCTTTCTTTGCCGAGAGCTTTTTGTCAGGGTCTGTGGAAGCCAGGAGAGTGATATAGTGTAACACTATCCTTTCATCAGGAAAGCCTGCCTCATCTACAGCAGACAGTAACCTCTCTAGGAGCAAATCCAGGTAGATCACTTTCCGGGATGTAAAAGTGGAAATAAAATAAAGTAGGTGAAGATGGGAAAAAAATGATTATACAATTTGACTTTATATATTATTCACTTGTGGAAAATGTGTAGTCAAAAGGATGTTGGTTGTCACTTTAAATGGGCTTTTTAATCCCGTAAAAACTCCATATGACCACATTAGTTTCTTATGGTACACTTGGCTTGATTCAGAACCACTCCTCATGGGAAGTAAACTGAGGTGAGATCCATTCACTTGGAAGAGAAAAGTCTCCAATCCATATGCTGTTCTGTGGTGCCATTTTTTTTTTTTTGTTTGTTTGTTTGTTTTGCTGTTATCATTTATTTATAAACATTTGCGTGCCAGAGGGGTAAGCAACATATTTCTTTGCAATGCTTTGCGTACCCACACTGGCACTCAAAGGGTTAAAGCGGCATCAGATTTCACAGAACTGTACAGTAAGTTGAAGGGATGTTCGCGCATATGCATAATTTGATAACATTGGAGAGTTTGTCTAACGCAAAAGTTTCTCACTTATAGCACACATTAATGCAAGTTCTTATTTAGAGGTACGCTGTCACCTAAAAGCTGTCTGTTGCATTAGCCTTTTTTATGTAAAAATCTAATTTTTGAGGTATTTAGATTTATAGATGATAATTCAGGCATGCCTAGCAGGTACTTCCTGTCTTAGACATACATTACTTTCTCTCGCTCTCTGACACTGATCAGTAATGTATTGCCCACGTCCCCTATCACTGACTTGCTGTCTTATCCCTAAATTATCTCCCCCACTCAGAGAGACTGCTCAACAATTCATTGCCCACCTCCCCTAGCACTGACTGCCTGTCTTATCCCTACATTACCTCCCCCACTCACTGATACTGCTCAGTAATGCATTACCCACCTCCCCTAGTACTGACTTCCTGTCTTATCCCTACATTACCTCCCCACTCACTGACACTGCTCAACAATACATTGTCCTCCTCCCCTTGCACTGACTTCCTGTCTTATCCCTTCATTACTTCCCCCACTCACTGATACTGCTCAGTAATGCATTACCCACCCCCCCTAGCACTGACTTCCTGTCTTATCCCTACATTACCTCCCCACTCACTGACACTGCTCATCAGTGCATTGCCCACCTCCCCTAGCACTGACTTCCTCTCTTATCCCTACATTACCTCCCCACTTACTGACACTGCTCATCAGTGCATTGCCCACCTCCCCTAGCACTGACCTCCTGTCTTATCCCTACATTACCTCCCCCACTCACTGACACTGCTCAGTAATGCATTACCCACCTCCCCTAGCACTGACTTCCTGTCTTATCCCTACATTACCTCCCCACTCACTGACACTGCTCAGCAATGCATTACCCACCTCCCCTAGCACTGACTTCCTGTCTTATTGCCACATTACCTCTCCCACTCACTGACACTGCTCAGTAATGCATTGCCCACCTCCCCTAGCACTGACTTCCTGTCTTATCCTTGCATTACCTCCCCACTCACTGACACTGCTCAACAAGGCATTACCCACCTCCCCTAGCACTGACTTCCTGTCTAAGACAGGAAGAGCCTGCATGGCATGCCTTAACCATTTGAGTGCTAGAGAGTCATCCACCGTGTTGGCTACCTCTCTGGCACTCAGAGGGTTAAATAGCATCATCTACACATCTGAATACCTCAAAAATTGGCTTTATAAATGCAACATGTAGGTTATTTTGAAACCTCTTTCAAAATTACAGAGTAATTTTAGGGGAATTTAATAGTATATGTAACTTCTTTCTGTGCTCTATAGATAAACTAGCTGTTCTGATACGTTTAGGTATGAAATCTCTTGATGAAGTGAACTCGTTACTTGGACTACATTGTCTACAGGGTTCACCCGGAGCATATAATCCAAAGAAAGGGGACGTTTGTGCTGCCGCCTTCTCGGGTGAGTGACAACGATATATGGTCTGTTATCCATGCTGCCTTTACCCGCGTTATGGTTTGTTTTAGAAAATACTAATGCCCCTTAATAACTGACACACGTTTATTTTATTCAAACAATAGTAACAGATCAAAATAAATGGAACTCCGATTAACCTCCATAGTTGTTTGTCCATGTAGATTGGTATGTCAATAGTATCTGAGTTATAAAGTATCCCCCTCTCGCCCCTTTTACCTACGTAACACAGCTCCTCTCCAAGCTGGTCCAGATGGGCCACAGCAGGGTTTTCCTTATACTCACAGCAAGAAGATTGTCCCTCACTGTGAGCTGATACAAAGACGAAACAGGAGAAAGGCGTGAGCTCGAGTGTAGTTACCCTATTATTAATTTCCTTTAAAGGGATAGTAATACTTCGTTTTATCTTTATTTTATTTTGTAGGCATTAAAAAACATGAAGAACGATATAAGTCTTATCTCTCAGACCTTTATGGTTTGAGAGATATTCACAAGCAAAGTTTCCCCTCCCGCCCCTTTTACCTAGTGTAAGCCATCTCTTCTCAGATGTGGAATGCAGTCCATAGACCAGACAGATAACAGCAGGGGACAGTCTTCTTCCTGTGAGAACAATGAAAGCCCTGCCCCCCTTGGCAAGTTTTTCAGGTTTTTCCCTTATCTTAATTGAAGATTGTCCCTCTCTGCAGTCTACCTGGGCACCTCCCTTCTGATCTGGCTGAACAGTGTTACATCAGTAAAAGGGACGGGAGGGGGATACTTTGTCATTGAATTACTCTTGAACTACAACTCTGACAGAATTGAAATATCACTCTCCAAGGCCCAAATACTATGATGATTAATTAGAGCTGCTTTTATTATGAAACATTACTATCCCTTTAAGGTTTTTTTTTAGTTCTTGCTGTGAGCTGTCTTGTCAAGTGACCGGATTCCACTCTGAAGGGTGGCGGCATAGAATGCATAAAAGGTGGTGGGAGGGGCATACTTTATAATTGAATTACTAATGAACTACAACTCAGATACTGTTGGCATACCACGCTACATGGGTAAACAATTATGGAGATTTAGTGGAGCCCTGTTAATTTGATCTATTACTATACCTTTAAAGGGATAGTAATACTTCGTTTTAATTTAATTTTATTTTGTAGGCATTAAAAAAACATGAAGAATTATATAAGTCTTATCTCTCAAACCTTTATGGTTTATGAGATATTCACAAGCAAAGTTTCCCCTCCCCGCCCCTTTTACCTAGTGTAAGCCATCTCTTCTCAGATGTGGCATCCAGTCCATAGACCAGACAGATAACAGAAGGGGACAATCTTCTTCCTATGAGAACAATGAAAGCCCTGCCCCCCTTGACAAGCTTTTCAGGTTTTTCCCTTATCTTAATTGAAGATTGTCCCTCTCTGCAATCTACCTGGGCACCTCCCTTCTGATCTGACTGAACAGTGTTACATCAGTAAAAGGGGCGGGAGGGGGATACTTTGTCATTGAATTACTCTTGAACTACAACTCTGACAGAATTGAAATAACACTCTCCAAAGTCCAAATACTATGATGATTAATTAGAGCTGCTTGTATTATGAAACATTACTATCCCTTTAAGCCCAGAAAATACTAATGTCCACTCTGAATTTTGCTCTTACACCCTGGTTGAAGAGGTGACATTTTCAGTCAGTCCATACAGATAGCAGACAAACTCCATCCACCAGAACTTAAAATTGTTCTTTATTTTCCAAACTGAAGCAGGTAGGGCTTTGAGCCCTGGACCCCAAACTCTACCAATTGGAACGTCCGTCCATCCATCTGTCCTTTCAAGTAAAGCTGTCTGCCTGCTTCAGTTTGGGACAGAAAGAAAATAGGACGTTCTACTTGATGGACTTTGGGGACCTGACGTCCTTCTTGCAAGAGCCATGTGCATATGAGTAATTACTCCTCCTAGTATGCGCTGTTCTGGAACTTAAAGGGATGACCTTGATGGGCTTGTCTTCTGTTCTGTTTACTGTTATACATGATGAACACCTGCCACGAAACGTGTGGTCATCGAATATCAGTTTCATTCTAAGACATAGGAACAGTAATGTTCAGTTGTGGAAAATATTTATTCTCGTGATTTTGCTGCAGACTAAAACAAGACTCCTCCCACTGATGGTAGATGCTTCATTCAGATATAATTACAGTTCCATCTTGTTTTATTTGAATCTAACTGCAATGTTCCATTGGGGTCTGAAGGTGGAGCAGTTCCTTGTATTTACTTTGGAGAGCCATAGTCTACTACTTAAAGGGATAGTAACACTTCGTTTTAACTTTATTTTATTTTGTAGGCATTAAAAAAACATGAAGAATGATATGTCTTATCGCTCAAACCTTTATGGTTTATGAGATATTCACAAGCAAAGTTCCCCTCCCCGCCCCTTTTACCTAGTGTAAACAATCTCTTCTCAGATGTGAGTCTGGTTGTATGACAGTACAGATAACAGAAGGGGACAATTTTCTTTGTATGAAAACAATGAAAGCCCTTCCCCCCTTGATAAGTTTTTCAGCTTTTTCCATTATCTTAATTGAAGATTGTCCCTCTCTGCAGTCTACCTGGGCATCTCCCTTCTGATCTGGTTGAACAGGGGGGGGATACTTTGTTTGTGAATATCTCTTAAACCATAAAGGTTTCAGAGATAAGACTTATATCATTCTTCATGTTTTTTTAATGCCTACAAAATAAAATAAAGTTAAAATGAAGTATTACTATCCCTTTAAGCCAGTGGTTCTCAACTCCTGTCCTCAGGACCCACTAACAGGCCAGGATTTGATGATTTCCTTGTTATAGCACAGGTGAGTTAATCAATGTGAATGAGCCTCTGATCACAGGATTTCCTTGTTAGAGCACAGGTGGGATAATCAATGTGAATGAGCCTCTGATCACATGATCTCCTTGTTAGAGGACAGGTGAATGAGCCTCTGATCACCACACCTGTGCTCTAGCAGAGAAATCCCTAAGTCCTGGTCCGTTTGTGGGTCCTGAGGACAGGAGTTGAGAAACACTGACTTAAGTTTTCCTTGTTAATTAAAACAAAAATAAGTTTGAACGTAATAACCTTTGAATGAACCTCTCATCAGTGGGAGTACGTTTTTTACGCTCAGAAAAAAGCCCCTACACTAACTATATATATATATATATATATATATATATATATATAATTTTTTTTGTGAATAATGAATGATTATTGAGATTACTTTTTATCCCATGCTACATTAAAGTGGATCTTCCACCTTAACTCCAGTCTGCGTATTTGAAAACAGCATTAAAAACTTCCTATATGTCATGTTACCGAAAAGATCAGCATGTGTACAACAAAGGAGATATTCATACTTGTTACCGTATGTTAATATATGCTAATTTCAATCCCATTAACATTTAATATGCTAATTAAGCTAATCACTTTCACTTTCCCTAGAAATAAAAGTGTGACTATTTCTTAAACTGTACATCTACTGGACTTTTGGGTAACAGGACATATAGGCAGTTTCCAAATATGTAAACTTGAATGAAGGTGAAAGTTCCTCTTTAAATTCTTCTCCCCAATATCTGGGCAGGTGATGGGAACTGGTACAGAGCGATGGTGATGGATATTGCCCAGAACGGGGCATGGAAAGTGCGCTATTTGGATTATGGCAACACAGAGGAGGTCGCTACAGACAAACTCCGTTTACTTCCTTCTAAATTCCTGGCTCTTCCTTTTCAAGCTGTCCGTTGCAGTTTGTCTGGTAAGTAACGCTGCGGGTCTGGGATTCTAGAATGGAAAATACCCTCTAAAGGGTAGTAGAAGCTGGGGCTAGAAAACCTTTGGTAATCAAACTTTTGGGGACTACAAATCCCATCATCCCAAGCCTATATCTTGGGGATATCAAAGTTCAGTCCCCATCAGCCAGGATATAAGTAATTCCCTTCTAAAAGGAGCAGTAAACTTTTTTTTATGAAAAAATATATATTGTAGGTATTTTCCTACTGAGTAAAGTAAGGTTACTCCCACTGCCAAGAGATTCATATTTCCAGAGTTATTATAGTTTAAACCCATGTTTTTTTACATTACCAGTGCCCTCTAGTGGTCAAATTCTAATTAGATTTCCTGTTAGATTCTAATGGAGAGGAAAGTCAGAAAAGTCAGACACATACATTTCTCCATAGAATGTGATAGAAACTGCTGAGTCACTTCCTGTCAGTTAGAACTGTCGGGAAGTAAACGCAGTAAATTCACTTCCTGTCAGTTAGAACTATCAGGAAGTAAACACAGTAAATTCACTTCCTGGTTATTTGAACTATTATACATTTTGAATAGAACATCTGACAGCGATGGGAGTGGCCTTGTTTTATTCAGCAGGAAAAGCTCTATAAAATGTGTTTTCATAAAAAAAAGTTTACTGCTCCTTTAAGCACAGATGAGTGTCTTTCATTCTGACTGAGCTCATGGGGAAATCCTGGCCTGTTTGCTGTCGTTCAGGACTTAACTTTGTCCTTTGCTGTACTCCATGTGCATCCTAGATGTGGCCTGTCTGACCCCAAGGTGCAGCCCACCTGAGATTTTTAGCAGAAACCTATTTAGCCAGCTCACATGAACCAGTAGGCCAATGAGGCCAACTGCCTGCCAGTACTGTAACTATCAAAATTGTCATTGACTTGTTCAATCAATAAATTACTATTTTTTAATAGCTAACATGCTATATTCACCTTTATCAGATAAAAAATATTAATATGAGTCTCACACTTATGGGTTTCTGATCATGTATTCCACAATTTAAAAAAACAAACAAAAAAAAACACTTGGACCCCCCTGCTCCACTCAATCATGCACACTTTATTTTCAAAGGATACCTCTCATTGTACTGTTCCACCTGAACCCCTTGAGTACTAGAGATCTATCCCCGTTTCATTGTCTCTCAATGCATTAGAGACATCTCTAGCATCCAAAGGGTTGATCTATGTTTTTTCAACCCCCATTAAGATGTTTTAACATATTGTGTGGCCCTGTGTTGAACTGGAGGGGCCACATACTGGTCCCCTGGTTGAAGTCATTTCTTTATTTGCCATTTTACTGAGCTTTTGTCAACAGGTGTGAAGCCTGTTGGTGAAAATTGGGACCAAGAATCTATAAAGACCTTTCAGAAGTTTGTCGTGGGAGTAAAGCTCAAGGCAAAAGCTGTGAGCAAGAGTAAAAATGGCTTCTGCGTGGAGCTGCTGGACAGTGCGATGGGGAGCACTAGACTCATCAGTGACTTACTGGTGGCAGAGGGGAAGGCCACACGCACTGAGGCACAGGAGGGTGGAACGACGGCGACGAGCTGTTCACCAGGACAGAAAGCTACAAATAAAACGGAGAACTCGCCCAAGCCAGATGTAACCGATAGAGAGAACCTATCCATCAAGAAACAACTGTTGAGTCCAGTCTCACCTGTGCATAGCGAACGGGATAAAACCAACACGTCTCCTCTGAAGGATCAAGCAGAATGTGCAAGCTCTCTACCAAAAGAGGACTCACCGGGAAAATCCAGAGCACCAGAATCACCTGTGGAGAAGGGAGGTAAGAAAGAGAAATAATGGGCCTTGGTCCAGGATGGGCAACTGCAGCTGTAAAGAGTCACTAACAGACTAGTTTTGAAGGATCTCACTATATGAGCACAGGTTATGAAGGGACACTATCAACTACAAAGAATTTGGGGATTTCGAAAGAGCTTTCAAAATCGTTCGAGACACTGGTCTTTTTTAATGTAGAAAACTTATTTTTTATTTATTAGATTTACAGATTATGCTTATTAAGGCTTGCTGTGGAGGCACTTCCTGTCTGAGCCGTACATTACCTCTCTCACTCACTGATGTTTCTCTGCGATACATTACCCATCTGCCCTTGCACTGAGAAGGTAAGTGCCAGTGAGTTGAGGAGGTAATGTAGAGCTAAGACAGGAAGTGCCTGCACTGCTTACTTTAATTAATATAAACACTGAGGTGGAACTAAGATAGTAAGTGCCTGCACGCCATAATTAAAATAAGCACTGAGAGAGTTATCAGTGAGTGAAGTAGGTATTATAGGGCTAAGGCAGGAAGTGCCTGCACTGCACTCCTTAAAGTGATGATAATGTTTCACAAAAAAAGCAGCTCCAATTAATCTTCATAGTATTTTGGCCATGGAGAGTGTTATTTCAGTACTGTCAGAGTTGTAGTTCAAGAGTAATTGAAGGATAAAGTATCCCTCTCCCTCCCCTTTTACCTGGTGTAAGCCACCTCCTCTCAGATGTGGAATCTGGTCTCTTGTCCGGACAGATCACAGCAAGGGACAATCTTCTTACTGTGATCATAAGGAAAATCCTGCACCCCTTGACAGGTATTTCAGGTTTTTCCTTATTATCACTGAAGATTGTCCCTCTCTGTGATCCATCTGCTGCTATGATGTGAACAGTGTTACATCAGTAAAAGTGGTGGGAGGGGGATACTTTATCATTCAATTACTCTTGAACTACAACTCTGACAGTATTGAAATAACACCCTCCACGTCCCAAATACTACAAAGATTAATTGGAGCTGCTTTTTTTGTGAAACATTACTATCCCTTTAATTAGAATAATTTAGAAATCTAAGTCATTCAGATTAGTTTATTAAATATAAATGGCTAATACAACATATATGTGTTTCTCTTACGTCCAATATGAAACACGGGTTCCATGTGGTTGAGTCTCTAATCCTGGAGGACAGGACACATATTTCACACATCTCAGAAGAGAGATTAAAGGGTTTTGGGAGTAATTATTTCTGTAGACTTAACCCTTTGAGTGACAGAGGAGTATGCAGCACACTGCAAAGCAATGCGTTGCATACCCCTCTGGCACTCAGAGGGTTAAAGATAGGCAGGTAATGTAACAAAGCGGCAGGGAATGCAAGCAGGGTTCAGGGTTGTATAGGTACTGGCATTAGTACCAGATAAATGGAAGTGGTCCCTAGAGTATTGTGTACAGTACAGGAGACCCCATCTCCAGAAGGATATAGATAATCTAGAGAGAATTCAGAGAAGGGCTACTAAAATGGCGACTGGTTTATAGGAAAAGTAATATCAGGATAGACTAAAGGATCTGAACATGTATAACTTGGAGGAGAGAAGAGAGAGGGGATATGATAGACACATTCAAATACATGAAGGGATTCAACAAAGTGCAGGAGGGAAGTATATTTCAAAGGAGTAAAAATGTTAGTACAAGAGGCCATAGTCTAAAACTAGAGGGACACAGGTTTAGATGTAACGTAAGAAAGTTTTACTTTGCTGAGACGGTAGTAGATAAGTGGAATAGCCTTCCAGCAGAAGTGGTAGAGGTTAATACAGTGAGGGTATGTAAACATGCATGGAATAGTTATAAGGGCTTAGTCAACAGAAGGCAAGGCCAAGGACCAAATAAGATTTAATGTTTTTACAGTCAGCAAATGGGCGACTAGATGGGCCGAATGGTTCTTATCTACCGTCAAATCCTATGTTTCTTTTTTATGGATGGAGACTCCCTTCTCCTCCTCCAGCTCAACCCTCCCCCTGCCTACCAGCTCCCAGAATTCAAGTGTCCTGCTTGAGGCTGACAGGGCAAAACACAGTCTCTTATCTTTATAGGTTTTATTTTCCTTCTTAGATATGTGGTTGTATAATCCCCCATTAGGTGGGTTACCATCGTTGAAAGGACCCTGTCATCATAAAACAAGTTTAGATTTGTTTTAAGAAAAATTAAAATCTGTTTTGTAGCTGTTTCTCTGTAAAATAGTTTTTGAGAAACTAAGCCTTACGAGACAGTGTGTCACATAACTAACTCTCTTCACCATAAAAGGATAGTAATGTTTCACAATAAAAGCAGCTCCAATTAATCTTCATAGTATTTGTGCCATGGAGAGTGTTATTTCACTAATGTCAGAGTTGTAGTACAAGAGTAATTGAATGATAAAGTATCCCCCTCCCACCCCTTTTACCTAGTGTAATCCACCTCCGCTCAGATGTGGAATCTGTTCTTTTGACTGGACAGATCGCAGCAAGGGACAGTCTTCTTACTGTGATCATAAGGAAAACTCTGCCCCCCTTGACAGGTATTTCAGTTTTTTCCTTATGATCACTGAAGATTGGCCCTCTCTGTGATCCATCCGGACAGTCTTGCAGCTCTGAGGTGAGCAGTGTTACAGTGGATATAAAAAGTCTACACACCCCTTTTAAAATGCCAGGTTCTTGTGATGTTAAAGAATGAGAACTTTTTCCACTTTTAATGTGACCTGTAACAAGAACAATTCAATTGCAAAACAAACTGAATCGCTGAGGGGGAAAATAAAGAATAAAAAATCATAATAACCTGGCTGCATAGGTGTGCACGCCCTCTTGTAACTGGGGATGTGGCTGTGTTCAGAATTAACCAATCACATTCAATCTCATGTTAAATAGAAGTGATTACACACCTGCCATCATTTAAAGTGACTCCTATTAATCACAAATAAAGTTCAGCCGTTCTAGTAGGAGTTTCCTGACATTTGCTTAGTTGCATCTCAGAGCAAAAGCCATGGTCCGCAGAGAGCTTCCAAAGCATCAGAGGGATCTCATTGTTGAATGATATCAGTCAGGAGAAGGGTACAAAAGAATTTCCAAAGCATTAGATATACCATGGAACACAGTGAAGACAGTCATCATCAAGTGGAGAAAATATGGCACAACAGAGACATTACCAAGAACTGGACATCCCTCCAAAAACTGATGAGAAGACGAGAAGAAAACTGGTCAGGGAGGCTTCCAAGAGGCCTACTGCAACATTAAAGGAACTGCAGGAATTTCTGCCAAGTACCGGCTGTGTGCTACATGTGACAACAATCTCCCGTATTCTTCATATGAATGGGCTGTGGGGTAGGGTGGCAAGACGGAAGCCTTTTCTTACAAAGAAAAACATCCAAGCCCGGCTGAAGTTTGCAATAACAAACATCAAGTCCCCCAAAAGCACGTGGGAAATATGTTATGGTCTGATGAAACCAAGGATGAACTTTTTGGCCATAATTCCAAAAGGTATGTTTGGCACAAAAACAACACTGCACATCACCCAAAGACACCATACCCACAGTGAAGCATGGTGGTGGCAGCATCATGCTTTGGGGCTGTTTTTCCTCGGCTGGAACCGGGGCCTTAGTCAGGATGGAGGGAATAATGAACAGTTCCAAATACCAGGCAATTTTGGCACAAAACCTTCAGGTGTCCATTAGAAAGCTGAAGATGAAGAGGAAGCTCACCTTTCAGCATGACAACGACCCAAAGCACACATCCAAATCCACAAAAGCATGGCTTCACCAGAAGAAGACAAACTTTTTGGAATGGCCCAGCCAGAACCCAGACCAGAATCCAACTGAACATCTGTGGGGTGAACTGAAGAGGGCTGTGCACAGGAGATGTCCTCGCAATCTGACAGATTTGGAGCGCTTTTGCAAAGAAGAGTGGGCAAATATCACCACGTCAAGATGTGCCATGCTAATAAACTCCTACCCAAAAAGACCGATTGCTGTAATAAAATCAAAAGGTGCTTCAACAAAGTATTATTTTATCCCCTTAACGACTGGCCGCGTGGGTGTGTTGTGGTCACTGAAGGACCACGGAGCATATTTTTTTTTTTTTTTTTTTTTTTTTTTTTTTTTTTTTTTTTTAATTCAGATTCCGGACTCCCCGAACGGTGTGCAGCCACATGGGGGAGCCCAGAATTCCATGACGGTCATAGTACGTCATGGGTCGTTAACTCAGATCTACCCATGATGTACTATGATCGTCAAGGGTCGTTAAGGGTGTGCACACCTATGCAACCAGGTTATTGTGAGTTTTTTATTTTTTCCCCTTAACGATTTCAGTTTGTTTTGCAATTTAATTGTTCACGTTATAGGTCACATTAAAGGTGGAAAAAGTTCTGACATGATTTATCTTTGTCTCATTCTTTAACATCACAAGAACCTGGCATTTTAACAGGGGTGTGTAGACTTTATATCCACTGTACATCAGTAAAAGGGGCGGGAGGGGGATACTTTATTATTGAATTACTCTTGAGCTACAACTCTGACAGAATTGAAATAACACTCTCCAAAGCCCAAATGCTATGATGATTAATTAGAGCTGCTGTTTTTGTGAAACCTTACTATCCCTTTAAAATAATTAGTTCTGTTTGCGTCCAGTTGTTCCTCATGCTCTACTATTAGAAATGCCCGCAGTGTGAAGGCCCTGCCTAGATTCAGTATGTGGTAATATTGGCCCGGCACATAAACTAATTAGCATAAAGTGCCTGATTGTGCCACTATCAAATACAAGATCAGTTTTCAAAAGCTATTGCAGACAAATGTCAAGTGCAACATATAGACTATTTATAGTTATTTTTCACTCCATCTAAACACATCTTAATCTTTTAAGGACAAGAGGAGTATGCACTGTCTGGTTTTGCAGAACGTTGCACATCCCTTTGATCTTTAACCCTTTAAGTACCACATGGTTATGCAGCATATTACATCGCACACCTCTCATGTCAATATAAGTCACCCACAATCCATCGTTAGTATACATGTAATAATAGGTTAATAAAGTTTGTGTCGGCATCATGTTAAATCCTAACATTGTATCGGACCAACATGAATAGGAGAGTGTGGCCATCTTGTAGAAGTGTGAGCTGTGCTTCTTTGCTGTCTGTTCCTCTGGCATTCAGTGGGTTAACACTTTGAGTGGAAAAGCGGTATCTAACGCTTTGCAATGCAGTTAAGAACCATTCGGCCCATCTAGTCGCCCGTTTTCCTTCTGTAAATACCTCAAACCTTATTTGGTCCTTGATCTTGTCTTATCTTCAGGACAGCGTTATGCCTATCCCATGCTTACATTCCCTCACTGTATTAACCACTACCATTTCTGCTGGTAGGCTATTCCACTTACCTACAGCTTCTGCAGGTAGGATCTACCACCCTCTCCGTGAAATAAAACTTTCTTGCTCTACATCTAAAGCGCTGACCCTCTAGGTTTAGACTGTGGCTTCTTGTACTAACGTTTCTACTCCTGAACTGTTTTTCCCCTCCTGCACTTTGTTGAATCCCTATCACTCAAAGGGTTAAGTGAATTTCTTTCTCATCCGTGCACGGGAAATACGAATACACAGCCCATTTACTCTGCTGGAATTTCAAATTCCTTACCCCTTCTTATCAAAACAGTCAGCTTTTTTAGTCGTCTTGATTTGGTGTATAAACTAAATGTGTGTTTGTTGCATGCTTGTCTTTGTAATGACTTGGTATTTGCATAACTAATCCCCCCCTTTCGATGCCATTAGAAGCCGGTGTGGCTCGCCAGTGGAAGTCAATTGTGCTGCCAAGGAATGAGCCAGTACAAGCTCGTGTTCTGTGTGTAATCAGTCCAGACCTGTTCTACGCATTTCCTAAAGAGAACAGAGGTGAGAAGACTATGTCCCAACACAGAAAATATTCTCCCCTCCCTGCCCCCTGTTAAATAAAAAATATATATATATATTTATATAGAATATATATAGATACACACACACATACAATTTTGGGGCTCAAATCTTTAAGTAACGTGCTTATTGACTTGGACATGTATGCAGGAATATGCACTGTCTAAAATGTCAGGACAGATGGCATACACATTATGCTATATGAAAAACACTATATGCAATACGCCAGACTTTACATGCCAGACGATGTACACCAAAGGCAAATGCTGTGCGACAAATGCGATACTGCATACACCAAACACTGTACGCTATACAGCATAATGTATACACCAAAGCTATACGCCAATACGCTTTATGCCAAACGCAATACTCTGTATGCAAATCGCTATATACAATTCATTGCACACCAAACGCTTTGCTCAATACGCCACAAACTATACGCAATACACACAAAACACACATGCTTTCGCTCACTCATATGCATGCTCTCGCACGCTGTTTCTCAAACACGCCCTCACACTTTGTTGCTCAAACACGCTCTCACATGCTGTTGCTTAATCCCTTAAGGACCAGCATGCACGGCCGGCACTTGCGGACCACGGGGCATTTTTTTTTTTTTTTTTTTTTTTTAATTGCTTCCGGTTCAGGGCTTCCGGAGCGGCGTCCAACCTCGCCGGGAGCCCTGAACTCCATGCCGTGCCAGGACCATCATTGGTCCTTAACCGCCGTGACGGTCCTGGCACAGCAATGGTCCTTCACTGATGGAGAGCTTTGTAGCATAGTGCTTTGCAATGCATTGATCCCCTTTTTCATCCTGAAAGGGATAAGCACTGAAAATTCAACAAGTCAATCATTAGAGCAGACACTGTTTTATTAACAGCACGGGCAATGCTGTGCCAAAATTGATAGTGTGTGTGTGTATATGTATGTATAGATACACATATTTTATGTGTGTGTGTATGTGTGTGTATATATATATATATATATATATATATATATATATATATATATTATATTATAATGTAATATAATCTCTATACTTGACTGCCACATAGAGTTGCCCGTTGCATTTGGAGCTCCATGCACAGTGGGGACCTGCTTTACCACTGCAGCCCTGGATGTCAATGACGAGTCACACTGTAGAGTAAAGGAGGAGTGGACAGCGAATATATAAAATAAAAATGAATGTCACAGTATGTAATAATATCTTGTTTTATTAACTAACCTCCAGTTTTAGGGACAAGCTTTCGAGAGTGACACTCCCTTTTTCAAAAATGAACATATACATTTAAAGCCATGCTAAATCATGTGGCATCTACACGTCTGGACTAACACGGCTATACTAAAATCCATAAATCTATATATCAGTAACCATTTAAAACAGCAGGCAGTTTATTTATTAACCCTGTGTGTGTCAGAGGACCTCATATTGCCCACGCCCGATTTTGCTGATGATTGCTTATACTTACAGTGAACATAGAAAAACTCCAGCAGGTAATGGTGGAAATGGCTCGACACTGCAACGCTGATACAACAAGACAGAGCTTTAAACCCGCAGCGGGGGACGCCTGCTGCGCCAGATTTACAGGTCAGTAGGAGGCGCTGAATTTCCTAGCAGGAAATCTACAGTGAAGGGCCATGTACACAAAGACAAAAGATGAGTAATTCTGGGGCAAACCAATGACCCCGCATGGAACGGATACAAATCCTCAGATTCCTACTAATTTAAATGGAGGAATTTAAAGGGATAGTAATACTTAAGATATAAAAAAATATATGTTATAGGGTTTATCCCCCTGTGTAAAACAAGAGTACTCCCACTGCTGAGAGAGATTTTATTAAAAATTTATAACAGCTCAAAGTTTAATTTTTTAGGTGCCATAATCCAGTGGCCTGAAATTGTACAGTGGCGCTGTTGCTACACCATCCTATGGAGATTTATGGTCTATAGACCAGAGCAGTCCAAAGGATGGTGTAACAACAGCACCACTGTAAATTTTCAGGTCACTGTGATATTGCGCCTAAAAAATTCAAATTTGAGCTGTTATAATTTTTTAATAAAATATTTCTCAGCAGTGGGAGTACCTTTGTTTTGCTCAGGGGTATAAACCTTACAACATATATTGTTTTACATTTTAAGTATTACTATCCCTTTAACCCTTTGAGTGCCAAAGGGGTACGCTTTGCATTGCTTTGCAACGCGTTGCGTACCCCTCTGACACTCAAAGGGTTAACTTGTTGAATGCCAGAGGTCTTCAAATGAATGCAAAGCAATGAATTGGAAACCTCTGGCATTCAAGGGGGTGTAAAAGTCACATTTAAATCAATGGGAAATTTTGGAGATGTTTGTTTGTTCCTTTATGATGTAACTAGTTGAACAGCCCGTTACACGGGCCACAGTGCCTCTGGCAGCCGGTCGCGGGGCAGTCACACGCAGTGGAGACTGCCCGCGCCTCGGCTGATACAGAGCCTCTGGCAGCCATTCGCGGGGCAGTCACACGCAGTGGAGACTACCTGCGCCCAGCTCTGTATCAGCCGCGGCACGGGCAGTCTCTACTGCTTATGACTGCCGCACGCGCAGCAGTGTCTACTGCGCATGTCGGGCGTTACACACAACTTGGCGAATTATTATATAGGATTGGTTTTCTTTGAACATAGGGGTCCTTTGTTTTGAACAGTGGAGGAATTCCGAGGCACACCAGTTTCTCCATAAATTCCCAAAATTCTCACTGGTTTAAATTGGGTTTTAAAGGGATAGTAATGGATGCCAATAAATGTAGGTCAGATTAATACTCGTATGTTATATTTCATGTTGCTCTGTATATCATTTGTGTCCTACTTGTAGTTCAAAAGAAATTCAGTACCCCCCCCCCCCCATGTCTATGCGATGTGCTCCCCAAACAGTGAGGGACAATGCTCAGTGAACATAATGAAAATCCTGCCCTCCTTCGTCAAGGTGGGAGGCAGGGTTTTCCTTATGATCACAGTAAGAAGATTGTCCCCTGCTGTTATATGTCTGGTCAAGAGACCAGATTCCACATCTGAGGGGAGGCGGCTTACACTAGGTAAAAGGGGCGGGAGGGGGATACTTTAAAACTGAATTATTTTAGAACTACAAGTCGGATACAATTGATATACAGTGCAACATGAAACAACATATGAGCATTAAAATGAGCCACATGTTTTGGCATCCATTACCATCCCTTTAACACCTTGAATGCTGGAGAGGTCTCAAGTGCATTGTGAGGCCTGCCTAGCGCTTAAGTATTTAAAATCGCCTATTTTAAATCAATTGTCATTGTTCATTTGTTCCTTTCGGAGCGGTTGTTTTGAACCAGATTTGGTACAGCTTTGCCTTTGTGTATATTCTCCCAAATTTCGGGTATCTTGAGTCAGCTGAGGAAGATGTGAGTTGTAGTCCAGAACCAGCTGAAGAGCAACTGGTTTCCTCCCGCCCACTGTGGACTAAGCACCCGACTTGTGTTTCCAGGGGACAATCAGTGGTACAGAGCTGTAGTGTTGAACACGTCCGAATCCGCAGCTAACGTGGCCTACTGTGATTTCGGCAATGTTGAAAGTCTCCCCTTTTCTCGTCTCCTTCCCGCGAATCAGAGCTTCCTGGAGCCACCCGTGCCCATTACACGATGTCGTCTCGCAGGTAAGAGACCCAGGAAGGCTGGAGCAGCCGCCATGTGTAGGGTTTCTGCTCTGAGATGTTTCCTGTGCTTGTCTATAACCCTTTGAGTGCCAGAGGGGTACGCAACGCATTGCTTTGCAATGCGTTGCGTACTCCTCTGGCACTCAAAGGGTTAAATCTTTGAGTGCCAGTGCAGTGGCCAACTCATTGCAAAGCAATGCTTTAGCCACCCCACTGGCACTCAAAAGGTTAAGGGTTGTATACAGGGCACTTCTGGCGTGATCCAGCTGCAATATAGGAGACAAAAATGTCTACAAGTCCCATTTATTTAAATTATGTTTTAAAGGAATAGTAATGGCTGCTTTTAACAATGTTTACTATTGTAGATATTAAAAAGATAAATTAATAGATGTGAGTCCAGTCTCTCAAACATGTATAGTGGGAGAGATATACGCTTCTAAAGTTCCCCCCTCCACCCCTTTCACAGACGTCAGAGTTTTAGCTGACAGCAAGAGATTCTGGTCATTTGACAGACCAGCAAGCTCAGTTTGTAGACCATTCCAATTAACCATTTCTAATTAGATAGAGCTCTGCTGAAGAGCCGCTGGCCGGTCCCGGTCCCGGGATCTCATGCTGTTAGCTAGAGCGCTGACGTCTGTGGGGAGGGAGGGGGGAATTTATAAGTGTATGTCTTTCAAACCATACGTGTTTGAGAGACCGGATTACATCAATTTATTTTTTTTTTTAATATCTACAATATTAAACATTGTTAAATGCAACCGTTACTATCCCTTTAACCTCTTGAATGGTAGAGAGTTCTCCATCACATTGTAAAGCAATCCTTTGGAGGGCTCTTTAGCATTCAAGGGGTTAAAAACATGTACAATATGAGAGGTCAATACAAGGATCTCTTCGGTGAGCTATTCATTCCAAGGCCTGATCAGGTGACCAGGGGACACCTCTTGAGATTAGAGGAAAGGAGGTTTAGACTTCAGCAGAGGAAGGGCTTTTTTACAGTAAGGTCTGTTAAATCGTGGAATTCCTTGCCCAGGGATGTGGTAATGGCAGATACAATGGATACATTTAAGAGAAGATTAGATACGTTTCTTTCAAAAGGGAACATACAGAATTATACTGTTTATCAGTAGGTAAATCGGGAAGGTCTGATAAAGACGAACTTATTTGGCAGCAGGAAAGCTATATAATTCTCATGTCACTGGAGTATTAGCAAAGGTTGAACTTGATAGACTTGTGTCTTTATTCTACCTAAGTTAATATGTTACTATGTAAATGCAGTGCATTCCGTACCCCTCTGGCCAGACAAAGGGTTAATTGTACACTAAGAAGCCTATTTATATTTCTCACCCTTTGGCCCATATTTATAAAAGCAAACTGGAGTTATTCTGGAGTAAACCAACTACAACATAGGACTTTCTAGTATTCAAGGTTAAAGGGATAGTGATGTTTCACAAAAACAGCAGCTCCAATTAATCTTCATAGTATTTGAGCCATCGAGAGTGTTATTTCAATGCTGTCAGAGTTGTGGTTCAAGAGTAATTGAATGATAAAGTATCTCCCTCCCACCCCTTTTACCTAGTGTAAGTCACCTCCCCTCAGATGTGGAATCCAGTCCATAGACCAGACAACTCACATCAAGGGTCAAAATTCTACTGTGAAAACAATTAAATCCCTACCCCCCTTGACAGTTTGTACAGGTTTTTCCTTATGCTCACTGAAGATTGTCCCTGTCTGCGATCCATCCGGACAGTCTTGCTGCTCTGAGGTGAGCAGTGTTACACTAAGCAAAAGGGGCGGGAGGGGGATACTTTATCATTCAATTACTCTTGTACTACAACTCTGACAGCATTGAAATAACTCTCTCCATGGCCCAAATACTATGATGATTAATTAGAGCTGCTTTTATTATGAAACATTACTATCCCTTTAAAAGCCCAATGTAATGGGAATTTTTATTTTTCCCCTATGGTACAGTTGGTTTACTCCAAAATAACTCCAACTTTTATAAATATGGGACTTTATTCCAATAATTTAACTTTTTGTGTCAAATTGATAAATATGCATCCATGCCTTTCAAAAAAGCAGCACAATAATCTACAGTTTGTAAAAACAGGTTGTTGTTTTTTTTATAATACATTTTACTTTGTTACACAAGTTCTTTTTTCTGCAGTCGGTGGGGTAAGCTGTGCTTCTCTGGTTGTTGTTGGTCTACATTCTCATCATACGAAAGAGAGAGTAACACTTAAAGGGATAGTATTTATTTTATATTGTAGCCCTTAAAAAAACATTAAAAATTATATGTCTTATCTCCCAAACCTTTATGGCTTGTGAGATATTAGCAAGTAAATTTTCCTCTGCAGTGATGTCACTGCTCAAGACTTCAGATTTGGAATCTGGTCCGCAGACCGGCCGCGGCTTTTCAGCAGTGCCAAGATCACAATCTTCAAAAAGAATTTCTTCATTGGAATGGTCTACAAAGTGTGCTTGCAAGCCAGGCACACTTTGTACACAGTTCCAATTAAGTAGTTCTTTTTAAAGATTGTGATCTCGGCACTGCTAAAGAGCTGCCAGTTGATCTGTGGACCGGATTCCAAATCTGTCCACTAGATGGCAGACTTGGCTAAAACAGCCAGGAAAGTAATTTTACTTGCTAATAGCTCCCAAACCATAAAGGACTTATTTAATGTTTTTTAAGGGCTACAATATAAAATACAATTATTTTCAGGCAATACTATCCCTTTAATATGCAAAATATATATATATCGTATCTCTAGCCTGAGATGTTAGCGGTTCTGTTGCTACACCATCCTATAGAGGTGTAGGGTCAACTGACCGTACAGGACAGTGTAACAATAGCGCCACTATAATATTTCAGGCCATTGAGATACTGCATCTAAAAAAAAAATTCAAGTTTGAGCTGCAATATCTTTTGAAATAAGCACCTCTCAGCAGCGGGCGTACCCATGTTTTTCCCCGTACGATAAGCCCTACGATATAAATAATTTGAAATATCAAGTATTACTATCCCTTTAAAGTGGAACTTTCATGTTAATAACAATACCCCCCAATATATTTCTAACCTAGCAATATGCAAAGTCTTACTCAATAAATCCAGGTTATTGCTCAAAAAACATTTCTTCGGCAGGAACCAGGAACGGCAGGACAGAGCAGACATCTTTGAGGAAGTGTACCTCTGAGCCTGCTCTCTGTCTGTCCCGTTCACTGCCAGCATTGGTGAGTGGCGTTCCTTGGTGCCTTAAGGTATCTGAAGGGGCTGACCACGCAGGCGCACATCGCTTCTCTTGTAAACTCTGTGCAACCCCCGCGAATGAAGCCTTTTTTCAGCAATAACTGTGATTTATTGCGCTTAAAGACAGTAAGACTTTGCCTATCGCTAGGTTAGAAATATATTGGGGGGCAATGTTATTAACACGAAAGTTCCGCTTTAATATGATAGGAGTTGTAATCCAATTACAGATTGCCCACCCCATCATACTGGATTGACTTATTGCAGTTCTGAATCCTTAGGTGTGTCACCCGTATCGGAGTCTTGGTCTTCCCTGGCTACAGAGCGTCTGAGGGCGCTCCTCATGGGCTGTGATCTTACCATCACTGCAGTGGCACTGACTAACGGTACATATTCAGTGACTGTGGAGAGGCCGCAGGATTCAGGAGTTCTGAACGTGAATAAAAAGATGATCAGTGAAGATTTGGCAAGAGATGGCAAACCCACTCCAAGAGCAAGTACTTGCAAAGGTAGGTCCGGTGTGTGGGGATGCAGGGCTGCACACACAAAGACAAAAGAGGAGTAATGTAGGGACCATGTGCTGGGGACCAGGAACCAGACACACACAAATGTGAAGTGCAAAATGCCTTTATTAAAATAACCAAACAAAGCAAAATTGTGATCCATGTGTGCAGCCGCCCAGGGAGCCCTGAATTCCATGACTTTCCAGGACTGTTACTGGCCCTTAAGTGCCTGACAGCTATGATGGTCCTGGCATGGCATTGGATGTTAAGGGGTTAAATAGCCAGGAAGGGGTTGGCTGATAACAGTCAGTTGTGTAATCATGGTAACTGAGACATAAAGGCAGTTTGTTAATCATCATTTGAGTCAGCCTGATACAGGGAAGGAAAGGCAGCAGTATACAACAGCAAAGTGTAACCCCTTAAGGACAGGCCGCACACTCACGGTGCGGTCACTTAAGGACCAGGGACCTTTTTTTTTTTTGCAGAATCGGATTCCGGACTCCCCGAACGGGAGTATAACAACCCATGACGGTCCAGGACCATCATGGGTCCTTAAGGGTATAACAACCCATGACGATCCTGGACCGTCATTGGTCCTTAAGAGGTTACGGCAGTTCAGCCAAACTGTGACACCATGCTTACAGAGTTTTAGGTTCCTCTAGATGATCTAGGGTAATAGACTTTGGGTTTACAGTGATTGTTGTCGACTCTGACGCCAAGTTGTCCATCATGATGATCTTGTTAGGCGATGATCTTGTTAGGTGATGATGATCTTGTTATTGCAGTCTATCTCAATGGAACGTTCTGTCCTTTAGTGACGTAGATGGAGTCTTGATACTCCTAACTGACCTTGATAATGGATGAGAGCCACCACTCACAGTCCATTCAGGTGCAGGCCATCTTGGGAACCTCAATTACCTTGACTCTCAACATGGGGGAGCGTTGTTTCCACATGATGCTGATATGTGCTTTATGGTCCTAGTCTTCTTGTTTGTTTTCAAAGCTCCATACAGTGCATGCCAGTTCCCTCTACTCTTTCCCTTATTTTACTCTTTTGCACTTTTTTTAAATTAATATTTATTTAATTATTTTTTTACTGAGATGGACTTGATATTGGATTGTATTTCACAGATGTTTCAGAATCCTCTCTCTGCTACTTCTGGGTACCAGATTTCTGTCTCTTATTTTAGGGAGTTAGAGGGTCTGTATCTCAGGCCTCTCTTCTATTTACAGAGTAAAGTAATCTGACGCTTTTTTGGTTATAGAGTTGAGCCTCTGTATCTCCTATGTAATTGTATTATCATTTCTCAGGACTCCTTCACATAGTACTACTTGTGCAGTTTTATCAGTTAGGATTCATTCCTACTCTGCAGTCATAGTTGCAGTTTCTCAATTTTCTTTTCTCTTACGTCCGCTATGAAACACAGGTACCATGGGTTGAGTCCCTTCACTAGAGGGCAATACACATTTCAAAAGACAGAGTCTCATAGGTGGAGGCTCCCTGACACTACTCCAGCTCAACCCTTGCCCCGCCGTATACTAGCCAGCTTTGAATGTGTTCTCTGAAGAATGCAGATGGAACAGTGACACCTCTCTTGGTTTTTAGCTATTTATTGTTTTCAAATTAGATGTGGGTCTGTCAGAATTCCCCCATTAGGTGAGTTACCATTACTTGGCTTCCTCTGGAGTGGATTGACCACTGTGAAGGTGCTGTATAGACTCTTGCAGCCCTGTGGAGGGAATCGTGCAGGGCATGCTTTCACTCCCAGCAGGACCTCTCTGAGGCTCTGTCTTCCTTGATAATTGTAGCCTGAAAATAGAAGACTGATGAGTAAGCGGATGATTGCAGTTTCCAGGGTTAACCCTTTTACTGCTGGTTTTCATTAAAATGGGAGTGTTGTAGGTATATTTTCCCCTTCGCTTCTATTCGCTTCCACTGGGGTCTCACTTTTAGGCTACCCTTACCTGTTCCCTGGGGTATATTGGTTTTTGGGTAACTTTTTAGTTTAGACCAAAATTGTGTTGTGGCCCCATCTATGCTCCATTGATTTCTGTGGGCAAACTTCTTTGGCACATAACCTGACCTATAGAAGTCAGAGTGGGCTCTTTATTCTATTCTCCTTCTGCCCTTTCATCCGGTTCATGTCCTGAGTGTCGTGGGAGCCTGTGGCAATCCGTGGACAGAGTTGTAGACATTGCTAGGCAACAACAACTGAGAAGTCTACATTTCCCACAATTCCCATTCCACAGGCATTCTTCCAATTGGCTGCCTGTTTTTCAGTCTCCATTTTACTTCTTTCTTGCTTACGCTGAGGAGATTCAGACTCTGCTTCATCTCCTCCTCCAGATTAACCCTTCACTTGCCAGATTAGTGACTTTTTTGGGCTTCCTTGGGTGATTTATTAATCTGGGGATATCATTTACTGGTTTTATACTTCTAAGGGTCATGGCAGTAAATCCAAGACTAAGGACTCAGGGGATTCCCTGGACATCCCCTTACTTAATGTTCCTCTTGTCAAGTGGGGCTTCCTAGGATTTCAGACTTCTCTGCCTCTCATGTACTGTGGCCCCTACTACCCCACCAGGACTCTCCAGCACTGGACAAGAGCCAGCCTGGGTAAAAACTCTTCTGTCCTCTGTGGTTCAAATCCCATTCTTCCTTCAGGGGGTTCTCCAGTCTTGGAAGCCCCCCACTACTTTCAGATATGTGGTCCCTGTATCACATAGTGTTGCTCAGAATTTAGGGGCTTCCTCTGAGGAGGAATTATCTGAAGGGGAGGAGGGGGAATATGAAGATATGGACTCTTACTACACCTATGGGGACTCCCATGAGACTGTAACCCCCTTCCCTCGGCTGAGGGACTTATCAGAGCTGTTTTGGAGACTCTTCAGGTCTCTGACACCTCTGATGAGGGGTCTTCTTCTACTGACTTCTCCCAGAGACGTAAGAAATCTTCGCAGTGTTTTCCCCCTAATTCCACTCTTGACCAGATCCTTCTGGGTGAGTGGAAAACTCCAGACAAGGCTGGCTGTCACTAAAAGGTTCTCGAAAACTGTATCTTTTTCTGAGGCAGCTTTAGTGCAGTGGGCTTCTCCTCCAGCTGTCGACCCTCCTGTCTCCAGTTTGGCAAAATCTACTGCCTTGCTCTTGGCAGACACAGCTGGACTTAAAGATTCAGCAGACGAGACTGGATTCTGTTCTTGGGCCCAGCTTTGCGGGCACCAGTGCAGCACTTAGATCTATCTTCGCTTTTGCCTGGATCAATAGGGCAGTTGCTGTCTGGAGTGAGCAGCTTATGGAGGCTGGGATGACTTGTTGGTGCTTTTAGCCAACGTCAAAGAGGCCAACACTTATGTGTTCGATGCTCTTTCTGAGGCAGTCAGGTTGTCCACCAAGGGCACTGCTTTTTCTCTGTCGTCCAATACAGGTTACTGGTAACTTTTGGTAGGTGATCTGCCCCTTTAATTAAGCAGGAACAATTCTAGAATTGAATACAGGGGGTGGAGCCTACCTTCCCTCCTTGGCTACAGCTAGCCAACCAGCTCCAGTAAAATTTGTTCCTTGGTGAAGACACAGACAAGAGAACAGCTCTGCTATAGTTTAGAAATGTTTTTATTTTTCTGTTCGATATGGAATACCACCATTAGGCGGATTACCATAACTGACAATGCCCTTAGATGTGGCTAGCTCAGTATCCAGGTGCTTTTTGTGGACCTCAAGCCCTGGGGGGAAAATCGTGGGTTCAAGTTCTTTCCTCAGGAGTTGCCCACCGAGGCTTCTTCTTAATACATGGTAGTCTGAGGACAGAAGATCTGCAGGAAAGGTGAGCAACCCTTTGAGTGCTGCAGGTCCACATGTCCCACAGTGCCCCTCCACACAGGGGTTTTTCATTTGGAGTTCCTATTGCACACTCCTGCACTCATTGGGTCTATCTGTATGTCTGTTGGGTGTTTTGGAGCAGGTTTCTGTGGTAACTTAACCCTTTAGCTGCTGGTTTTGCATCTTTTGGGGGTTATTGGCACTTTCCCTACTGGGTTCAGTGTTTTTTGGGACTTCTAACATGTTCTAGTGATGATTCATTTACTTTTAATGTACAGTTTCAACTTATAAAAAAATTGTGTTCGGCGCGATTTACCTCATAGACGCCATTGCTCCATTCACTCCTATGGGACAATGCAGTTTGGGACATATCTCTGCAACCGCTCAACATAGCGACTTCAAGGATGGCTCATTTTAATTGTCTGCCCTTGCTCTGTCACTCGGTTAACGTTTTAAGTGTGTTGGGGGGGTTCATGGGGCTTCGGGCACTGTTGGGGTACTTTTTCTGGGAAAACTACATTTCCCATGAGCGCTTGCTTAGCGCATTCGTTTCTGATTGGCTCCTGCCGCGGCAGCCGTTTTGTGCCTTTTCCAGAACGAGTATCCTATGCAGGGCTTGGACTCTCCTTCTCTCCTCTGCATATTAACCCTTTGCTTGCCAGATAAGTGTATTCTAGCAATTTCTTGGGTTACATTTTCTTCTTAGATTAGATGGACTATAAGACAAGCCTATATTCTTTCATCGAGAAAAGAGCCTTTCAAAGTTATGGCCCATTCCACCAAATTCATGAGTACTTCCCGGGCCCTCAAACATTGGACTTCTGCAGAACAACTTTGCAGAAGGTCCTACAAAGTTAATGCTCTCGTATCAGTGGATGCCAGTTTTGGAAGCAAAATCCTGCAAATCACAGTTGTTTTATTGATCTTCTCTCCCTTCCTATGCTTTTGGGACTGAATTGGATGCAGAGAAAATTGGAGTTTTATACTCCATGATAAATCCTTTTCTCTTACTCCGTTGTGGGGACACAGGGCATCCAACTCTGTCCACTTCTAATGTAGCGTTTTCTCAACCTGAGGCATTCTAGCTGTTGGGGACTACAATTGCTATCATCCCTCACCAACCATTGGCTAGTGGGAGTGATGGGAATTGTAGTCAACAGCTGAAGGGGCTCAGGTTGTCTGCTGCTGCTGTACATCTGTTAAGGGCTGGGATGCTATGCCATCTTATCTACTCTGTTCTGGTGTCTTTTATCATGCTATACGTAAACTTACCACTAGGTGAGGTGAAAGAGAAAAGTAGGGATGAGGAGGAGGAATTATTAGTTTTAGTTTAGTTAACTGTTTAAAGGGATAGTAATACTTAAGATGTAAAAAAAAGATATGTTGTAGGGTTAATCCCCCTGAGTAAAACAAGGGTACTCCCACTGCTGAGAAATATTTTATTAAAAAATTAGAACAGCTCAAACTAGAATTTTTTAGGTGCGATATCACAGTGGCCTTAATTGTCTGCCCTTGCTCTGTCACTCGGTTAACGTTTTAAGTGTGTTGGGGGGGTTCATGGGGCTTCGGGCACTGTTGGGGTACTTTTTCTGGGAAAACTACATTTCCCATGAGCGCTTGCTTAGCGCATTCGTTTCTGATTGGCTCCTGCCGCGGCAGCCGTTTTGTGCCTTTTCCAGAACGAGTATCCTATGCAGGGCTTGGACTCTCCTTCTCTCCTCTGCATATTAACCCTTTGCTTGCCAGATAAGTGTATTCTAGCAATTTCTTGGGTTACATTTTCTTCTTAGATTAGATGGACTATAAGACAAGCCTATATTCTTTCATCGAGAAAAGAGCCTTTCAAAGTTATGGCCCATTCCACCAAATTCATGAGTACTTCCCGGGCCCTCAAACATTGGACTTCTGCAGAACAACTTTGCAGAAGGTCCTACAAAGTTAATGCTCTCGTATCAGTGGATGCCAGTTTTGGAAGCAAAATCCTGCAAATCACAGTTGTTTTATTGATCTTCTCTCCCTTCCTATGCTTTTGGGACTGAATTGGATGCAGAGAAAATTGGAGTTTTATACTCCATGATAAATCCTTTTCTCTTACTCCGTTGTGGGGACACAGGGCATCCAACTCTGTCCACTTCTAATGTAGCGTTTTCTCAACCTGAGGCATTCTAGCTGTTGGGGACTACAATTGCTATCATCCCTCACCAACCATTGGCTAGTGGGAGTGATGGGAATTGTAGTCAACAGCTGAAGGGGCTCAGGTTGTCTGCTGCTGCTGTACATCTGTTAAGGGCTGGGATGCTATGCCATCTTATCTACTCTGTTCTGGTGTCTTTTATCATGCTATACGTAAACTTACCACTAGGTGAGGTGAAAGAGAAAAGTAGGGATGAGGAGGAGGAATTATTAGTTTTAGTTTAGTTAACTGTTTAAAGGGATAGTAATACTTAAGATGTAAAAAAAAGATATGTTGTAGGGTTAATCCCCCTGAGTAAAACAAGGGTACTCCCACTGCTGAGAAATATTTTATTAAAAAATTAGAACAGCTCAAACTAGAATTTTTTAGGTGCGATATCACAGTGGCCTGAAAATTTACAGTGGTGCTGTTGCTACACCACCCCATGTAGATTTATGGTCTACAGACCAGAGCAGTCCATAGGATGGTGTAGCAACAGCGCCACTGTAAATTTTCAGGCCACTGTGATATCGCACCTAAAAAATTCAAGTTTGAACTATTATAATTTTTTAATAAAATATCTCTCAGCAGTGGGAGTACCCTTGTTTTACTCAGGGGGATAGACCCTACAACAGGGCTCAAAATTTCCACTCGCCACTATCCAATGGCGAGTGAAAATTTAGCCCATGCAAGTAGAAATTCAGCCCTGGTGGGTATGTTATGTATTGCAGTGGCGAGTAACTTTTCAGGTCTGGCTAGTAGCAAAGGACTTAAAATTATAAGCCCTGCCCTACAAACATATATTTTTTTTACATTTTAAGTATTACTATCCCTTTAAGTGCTCTGCCTCACAGTAGAGGAACCATATTCCCCAGGCTACCAGTATCCCCTCATGGACTAAGAGTAAAGTATCTGTGAATATAAAAATCCCCTTTTTCATGTCCTGATTAGTAACTTTTTTCTCTGACTGATAAACATCGTTGCAGTTGTACCAGCCCTGCCACTAGTTCTCATACGGTTATAAGGTCTGTTCGGTGATACTTTGGTTTTGTTAATGTGTGTAATACAGTCAGACAGTTTACATCTGTATTGTTTACCCGGTGATGCCTAGAGAGGAGTGCAGTGCAATGTTTTCCAAATTCCTTGCACATCCTTCTTGTCATCAGTGGGTTAAATACTTAGAAAAGAATAGTAATGCTATTTTTGTTACAAAATGCAATAAAATGGTATCCTTTTAAAACATCACACACAAAACCACGTGCGACATCACAACGCTGTAGACATGTCACCGTGATGAAAAGGGCGACATGAGAATCTCGCACTGTCAGAAGAGGGTGAGATTCTCATGTCACTGGTATTAAACAGCGCATCCAGTACTTTATTTTATTTAATTTGTATTGGGCATCCAGCGTGACCGGATTTGAGGTGTTTAATACCAGCGACATGAGAATCTCGCACTTTTCTGGCAGGGTGAGATTCTCGTGTCGCCCTTTTAATCACGGCAACATGTTTATAGCATCAGGATGTTGCACATGTGACATTTTAAATGTGGACCCAATAAAATAAGGCATTTTTTGGTAATTCCCTGTGTTTTATTTTCAGAGAGAGAGGAGTGTTGCTGCACGGAATTCAGAAGACGAGTGAGTAAACAGTTACAGAGAGAGATGTACAAACAAAAAGTGGAAATATTCTAAGTGCATGTCTTCATATTGCATTGAAGACCTCGCTAGCATTCAAGGAATTAAAGGGGCAGTGCCTCCTAGAGGGAAAACAACTTTTCTTAATAATAAAAATAGCATTGAGAAGCTTATCCCCGAGACTCCTAAGTGGTGTCACAAACTTAAAAAAAAAAAAAAAAAAAATACACAGTTTTTGATATTTTCGCCATTATCTAAATTTCTCCCGGGCCTCTAAATTAATTTGGTCTCCTCTATCTTCTCTTTTTTTCCATTTAACCCCTTAGTGACCAGCCACGTGGCGCCCGGCAAATAATTTTTTTTTTCCCCGCTTTTAAATTATTCCAGAGTCCGCGACCGGCATGCAGCCGCGTGGGAACCCGGACTTCCGAGACGTATATGTACATCCTCTGTCACTAAGTGACAGTTTTTGCGGGACGTACATCTACGTCCATTGTCGGGAAAGGGTTAAACCTCCCACTAATGATTAACGCCAACCCCACTAAATATAGTTTTAATCCTTTCAGTGCCAGAGGGGCACTGAAGCAATGCGTTGCGTACCCCTCTGGCACTCAAAGGGTTAAGGTGTAGCATATTTTGAGAAGGCTAAATGAAATTTGAGTAAATACTTTCACCATAAGCTTCTCAAACTGTTTTCTAATATTTTAGACGAGCATATCAGTACATAAATAAAATAAAACTGATTTATTTTCATGTTACTGTTCTTAACTCGGTTTTGTCCTTGAAGGGGCTGCATCTTAAAGAAGAACTATCACCCCAAATAAAGTCTCCCCCCAACAATTACACATCTAGTGATACGCTTAACAATAGTCGTATTAGCCAGCATAATTACTGCGATACTGAGAAATCCTACCTGTGCCGAGACTGACGGCCAGGAAACAGTGCAGACATCTTTGCTTACAGACGTCTGCTTGCCTGCTCTGTCAGATGCCTCTAAAGCACTGCTTCCTGGCCGTCAGTCTCAACAGAAGTAGGATTTCTCTGTAACGAGGTAATTACTTTGGCTAATATGACTATTGTTAAACTTGTCACTTGATGCCTGATTGTTGGGGGAGACTTTATTTGGGGGTGATAGTTCCCCTTTAAAATCAATTGGAATTTAGCCAAACTCTTAATGTATTCTTCAATGGGAAGAGTTCAGAGTCCTAGAGTTAGACCAGCAAGATGGACATAATATCCGGTACTAATTAAAGATTAGTTTCGAGAACTAATCCACACTGAATTCTCATAGTGGCCATTTGGATTATCTGCCCAGTTTACGGTAACATAGATGATGAGCCTGGACCCATGTAGCTGGAATGCAATCTCTTCCATGTAGGGGCAACCACTCACACCCTCAGGTTGGGACATAAGCACATCTCTAAAGATATCATTGATGAAGGCTTGGAAGACAACTGGAGCATTACATAGTCCAAAGGGCATCTTTAGGTACTCATAATGTCCTAAACGAGTATTGATTTATGTCTTCTTTTCATCTCCACTTTGAATTCAGGTGAGGGGTTATAATCCTCTCTGAGATCTTAGTAAAAATCTCCCCACCTTTTAATGGATCAAATAGTTCAGAGATTAGAGATAAAGGATATTGTTTTTATGGTGACTTTGTTCAGTTACATCAGGGTCATAAAGAACATCCTTTTTGGGAAGCTCCAGCCATTGAGGAAGAGGGCTGAATAAATTTGGCAAGATTCTCATTCATGTACTCGTTAAGGCCTTATTCCAAGGCTCAGAGAACAAGAAGGTATAACTCTTAGGCATAGGACCCCCTGGCAGAAGATCAGTGGAGGGTTAATGGGGAGGAAGAGCCTTTTTTTCCTTTGAGAAGACATAAATATGGTCCCAGAATGACTCTGCCACTGTAAGTTGAAGGGCATGCAAAGCAGGGTCTTGGATTGTTGCCACATGGACAGTGCTTCTAAAGCTTGTTCGATTAAGGAAGCTCCCCATGCCAGAATCTGACGCGGTTCCCAGTTGTTAGGGTTATACCTCTTTAATCATGGAAGGCTCTGGATGCCTGTGGCTTGAGGAGAATTCAGGATATATCATATCAAGACTTGCTTGTTTGAGTGCAGATATCTCGAGAGTTGCAAACCCTCTTCCCAAGGGGTCGCCATCTATTGTAGAGATGGCTAAATTACTTTTCTTAGACATAAGTGGAATTTGTGAATAGCTGATCAAATTGTATTCAGTGAACATCAAGGCATCCAGCAACACGAAAGTTGAAACAACCATTTCAGATATGGGAACCTGAATCGATGTTGACCACACTAAAGGCAATGTCCCAAGTTTTTTTGCCACCTTTCCCTGTGAATAAGTGAGGCTGGTAAGATTTCCAACTTCCATAGGTTTCTCTGTGATCTTGGTTGATTCCCTGGCTTGTTCTAGTTGATGAGAAGAGAATGGAGCTAGATCTGTGGGTTTCTTCGTGCTTCTAGCGCCTTATCTGCATTTTTCTTTCTAAGTAAATGTAGACATTGTGCTCTCTATGGAAGGATTCCTTAAGAGTCCCCATGTTCCTGTGTGTTTAGTAGGTGAGTGTTTTAAATTTGATGGCATATTGCACACAGTGTGATCTCCCTGGCACAGTTTGAGAAGAACAGCCTCACTGAAGCCTTACAACGTGGTGCATCAACGATTGCAGAAAAAGCTGAGATAAAGACAATTGAGCATTCAGGTATAGAGGCATTCTTCTCAACAATAGGAGAAGCCTAAGTCAGCATCTCCCCCTGTAACAGTGAGGCTTTCTGTCTGAGTGTATACATTCTGTTCCCACCACCTGTGTAGCCTTTATAATCTGAATAGTGCTCCTTCAAAAGGGTATTCTGAGTATAACTGAATTTAGGAGTAGATGCACTAGAGAATCTACTTTAGTAGATGTCTCAAGTCTGTCCCATTTGAAAGGAGAATTGTAAAATCTCAAAACGTGTCGGTTTTCTCTCCAGACAGCAGATGAGAGGAATGCATAGTCAGGAATTGCTTCTGTTGATCTTGCTAAGAGTGTCCGTAATGCATGTCCTGATTATTATGTAACAGAACTCAAAGCTGGACCCACATAGCTTGAGAATAATCTCTAACACACAGGGCAACCCCTTGGGCCCATGGTTTGAGTTCAAAGGTTGATGGGGACACCAGTGGTCAGAGGTAGAATCCAAAGTGAAGTATCTGAGATGGACATGGCCAAACGGTCTGGGGTCAGAGTTGGTGGAGATTGTTCATAGGTGAGAGTGTAGGAAGAATCCGAGTTGGGCTTCCAATGGTTGTGGAAGATGAGCAAAAATCCAGAGTCCTAGCTTGTTTTAAATATCAGGAAGTTGGCAGTCACTAAGAAGACTAATATTCCGGGCCCTCTGCTCTTTCATGAGCAAGTTCAACAACCCTGGTACTATCACACACCGTTTGATCTTACAAAGGTCTGTTGGACACGAGGCTTGAGGAAGTACACTTGTTGCTTTTAATACTGATTATGTTTGTGATCATTTTTCCCAGGACTTGGCCATCCTTTCCAGGTAAGATGGCTCCAGTCACTTTTAACTGGGCTATTTTTGTACCCTGCACTTTACTGGTATTAGAGGTTATCTCTGTATGCACAAGTTTTGGAAAGTGGTTATCGGTGTGTCTGCCTCTATGAAGAGTTTTCCAGAGAGCACTAAGGGGAAACACCAAAATATTAAGGGGGCCCCTTTCCATCTGCCTATCAGTTGAGCAACAGCCATGTCCTCATCCCACAAATATTCAGCGGATTGAAAGACTCTATCTCTGTCAGGACAAGTGGTCTGTGGTTTCAGCTGAATAATAGTCGTATGACATGTTTGTTCCAGCTTCTTCTCACTATGGAAGGACGCCCCCGCTGTCCACAAGTCAGACCAGTAATTCTGGTTCATTTCCTGCTTTCGGTTAGTGATGATCAAACCTCTTCCTGTGCAGTGAGTTATCACTAAATCGTCAGGGGGGGACCCTTATTTTGTAGTTGTACCAGTGAGCAACGGATGAAATAAATTACTGGCAGATCTCTGTAATAAGCCCAGTACATAAAACAACAGGGTTCCAACGCAGATCACAGACACATTCACAATCAACATTTATAAAAGTCAAATTACGATCAGGCGGCACTCCGGAATTAAAACAAAGCCAGTTGATAAAAATCCATAATCTTTATTCCAATAAATGTAAAAACTTCACAATAGGCTCTCCGCAAACAGAGGTGGAATCATGTCAGTATCAAAATCGGCAAACAGTAAGAAAAGTTATCTAACGCGTTTCGCGCATACTGTGCGCTTACTCATAGATGCATCGCTTCAATGATACAAGCCAATATATAAAACAAATAATTAAGAACAAAAACTTACATCTGCCAATTAACACAACATGTGCTGCATGACAGCCAATCAAATTGATACATAGTGTTTGAAATGAGGCTGAACAAATTAACCCCTAGATAGATGTCTATCCATACAACAAATATCATGGCAAAGTGGTCCGATCTAAATACACAAAGAGATCATATATAATATAATAAAATTTATAATTTGATATTACATTTTGTATCATTTGGGCATTGTGCAAACATGCTCTTTTTCTCTTTTCTCTTTACTTAGCGTCCGAGGGGTTAATATGTATCTGTGGCCTCATTCAGACACGTTCCCTTAGGAATTTGTTAGGTTAACAGGATGTATAAAGTTTTTAAAGGGACCGTTGTCTTTGTGTATTTAGATCGGACCACTTTGCCATGATATTTGTTGTATGGATAGACATCTATCTAGGGGTTAATTTGTTCAGCCTCATTTCAAACACTATGTATCAATTTGATTGGCTGTCATGCAGCACATGTTGTGTTAATTGGCAGATGTAAGTTTTTGTTCTTAATTATTTGTTTTATATATTGGCTTGTATCATTGAAGCGATGCATCTATGAGTAAGCGCACAGTATGCGCGAAACGCGTTAGATAACTTTTCTTACTGTTTGCCGATTTTGATACTGACATGATTCCACCTCTGTTTACGGAGAGCCTATTGTGAAGTTTTTACATTTATTGGAATAAAGATTATGGATTTTTATCAACTGGCTTTGTTTTAATTCCAGAGTGCCGCCTGATCGTAATTTGTGTTTGAACTACAGGCTTGGAGAACCTTATTGGCAGAGCACCTGGATAGCCATGTGGTGGTGAGTCCCCTAGATTTGATGATATTGCTGCGAAATGTAAAGGATCAGGCGATTGAGCTTTTTGTTTTTTCTATTTATAAAAGTCCCCACATGCAAATCCTCCCAACCATTGCAATTTCTTTAATGGTTATGGCTAGACTGTAGTGAGCAAAATCTATAGGACCATTTCTACGCATTATTACTAGGAGGGGTTTATTGCTCCTCTAAGGCAGCTTTCACAGTGGTGGCACCAAAGCAGAGTTGTCCATTTGGTTATACTGTCTGTATGGAAGAGTAAGCTTCTGGGCTATAGTGCCTTTCACACAGCTGACTATTGCCTCACATGATTATATCTCGTTCCAGAAAGCTGCAGCTTTAAAGGAGCAGTAAACCTTTTTTTATAAAAAAAATATATATTGTAGGGATTTTCCTATTGAGTAAAATAAGGGCACTCCCACTGCCGAGAGATTTATATTTCCAGAGTTATTACAGTTTAAACCCATGTTTTCTTTTTGCATTAGCAGTGCCCTCTAGTGGTCAAATTCTAATTAGATTTCCTATTAGATTCTAATGGAGAGGAAAGTCAGAAGTCAGAGACATACAGTTCTCCATAGAAACTGCCTGTCACTACCTGTCAGTTAGATCTATCAGGAAGTAAACACCAGTAAATTCACTTCCTGTCAGTTAGAACTATCAGGAAGTAAACACAGTAAATTCACTTCCTGTCAGTTAGATCTATCAGGAAGTAAACACAGTAAAGTCACTTCCTGTCAGTTAGAACTATCAGGAAGTAAACACAGTAAATTCACTTCCTGATTATTTAAACTGCTATAATTTTTGAATAAAACATCTGACCTTGTTTTATTCAGCAGGAAATGCTCTGTAAAATATGTGTTTTCATAAAAAAAAAGTTTACTGCTCCTTTAAGGATCTCACTCAGGAACATAATGAAGTTGCAGCTGACCACAGCTGAGGCCTGCAGCAGGTTTTCCACACGAGGGGTGCTGAAAATGTCAATGTTTATCACTGCCTCCAGTGAATACGTGACCCATCTGGGCACCAGCCAGTAATATGGCATCATGTGAGCCAGTTGTTATCCACATGGAGGTGGCCCAGTTCTGCTGCTTATGCCAGTTTTGCTATGAGTTGGGCACACCTGTGGCACTAAAAAATGTTAAAGGGATAGTAATACTTGAAAATAATTGTATTTTATATTGTAGCCCTTAAAAAACATGAAAAATGATATAAGTCTTATCTCCCAAACCTTTATGGTTTGGGAGATATTCACATGTAAAATATAGTAAAACTAGTTGAACAGCCCGTTACACGGGCCACAGTGCCACTCCCACCCGGTCGTGGGGCAGTCACGCGCAGTAGAGACTGCCTGCGCCACGGCTGATACAGAGCTGGACGCTCCTTCGGAGCACCCAGCTCTGTATCAGCCGAGGCGCAGGCAGTCTCTACTGCGCATGAATGCAGCACGCGCAGCAGTGTCTACTGCACATGTTGCGGCGTTACACACGCTTTAGCGAATTATTATATAAGGATGCTCTTTTCCTGGCTGTTTCAGCCAAGTCTGCCATCTAGTGGACAGATTTGGAATTCGGTCCACAGAGCAACAGGCAGCTCTTTAGCAGTGCTGAAGTGCTTTGAAAAGAACTACTTAATTGGAACTGTGTACAAAGTATGCCTGGCTTGAAAGCACACTTTGTAGACCATTCCAATTAAGAAATTATTCTTAAAGATGGTGATCTCAGCACTTCTGGAGAGGCACAGCCGGTCCGGGGACCGGATTCCAAATCTGAAGGGTGGAGCAATGACGTCACTCCAGGGGAAACTTTACTTCTGAATATCTCCCAAACCATAAAGGTTTGGGAGATAAGACTTATATCATTTTTCACGTTTTTTTAAGGGCTACAATATAAAATACAATTATTTTCAAGTATTACTATCCCTATAAGCACTGATATGTGATTAATATGGGATTAACAGATCTTGCAGCATAGGCAGGATTAGCCCTTTGAGTGTTAGAGAGGCATCCAATGTGTTAGTTACCTCTCTGGCATTAAAAGAGTTAATAGACTTACACAAACTTCAGTGTAATGATTTGTTTTAATTACACTAAACCTCCGTCTAGACCCTCCGTATCTTCTGATCCTTTTCACCCGGCGTGTCCCCCCTCCTGTTTGCAGAAGGATATGCTTTGGCGCGCAGCCACGTGCCTCTTCCACCTTAATGAGCCTGAACATCTGCCTGGGATATGGCTCGCAGCACCCGGAATGTCTCCTAGTGAGGGGGTGGGCAGATCGGGGCTTATCAAGGAAAATGGAGAGGAATTCCGCTGCACAAAATGAAACCATATTTATAAAACTGCATTGTCTGAGCACTAGAGAGGTCTCCAATATGCTGGAGGCCTCTTAAAGGGATAGTAATACTTCATTTTAACTTTATTTTATTTCGTAGGCATTAAAAAAACATGAAGAACGATGTAAGTCTTATCTCTCAAACCTTTATGGTTTAAGAGATATTCACAAGTAAAGTTTCCCCTCCCGCCCCTTTTACCTAGTGTAAGCCATCTCTTCTCAGATGTGGAATCCAGTCCATAGACCAGACAGATAACAGCAGGGGACAATCTTCTTCCTATGAGAACAATGAAAGCCCTGCCCCCCTTGACAAGTTTTTCAGGTTTTTCCCTTATCTTAATTGAAGATTGTCCCTCTCTGCAGTCTACCTGGGCACCTCCCTTCTGCTCTGGCTGAACAGTGTTATATCAGTAAAAGGGCGGGAGGGGATACTTTGTCATTGAATTACTCTTGTACTACAACTCTGACAGAATTGATATAACACTCTCCAAAGTTCAAATACTATGATGATTAATTAGAGCTGATTTTATTATGAAACATTACTATCCCTTTAAGCATGGTATTAACAGCCCTGTGTACATCGGTAGGAATTTTTATTTGTCTCCTGTGGTGCTGTTTCCTTACCAGGATTGCTCCTGTCTTGATCTGTGCATATGGCCATCAGTTCAGTTTCTTCCATTTATTGCTTGTTTTTTTTAGGAAAGTTAAAAAAAAGGAGGAAACAAGTCCTTCCAACTGATATGCTTGGCCACGAGAGCCAACTTTACAGAGGGTGTGAGATATATGTCTTTCCATTGTAGGGTTAACTGGTGGTACAGAATTCATTGTTGTTTTGTTTTAAAATAATATCCTAATTTGTATAACAGAGGGACTTCATACAGCAGTCAGTTATATCTATATAATTACTGTGTGTTACAGAAGTACTTACCTAGGTAGGAGTAGACAGCAGTCAGGTGTATCTATATAATTACTGTGTGTGACAGAAGCACTTACCTAGGTAGGAGTCCATCAGACAGCAGTCAGGTGTATCTATATAATTACTGCGTGTAACAGAAGGACTTACCTAGGTAGCAGTCCATCATACAGCAGTCAGGTATATCTATATAATTACTGTGTGTGACAGAAACACTTACCTAGGTAGGAGTCCATCATACAGCAGTCAGGTGTATCTATATAATTACTGTGTGTAACAGAAGTACGTACCTAGGTAGCAGTCCATCATACAGCAGTCAGGTATATCTATATAATTACTGTGTGTGACAGAAGCACTTACCTAGGTAGGAGTCCATCACACAGCAGTCAGGTGTATCTATATAATTACTGTGTGTAACAGAAGTACTTACCTAGGTAGCAGTCCATCACACAGCAGTCAGGTGTATCTATATAATTACTGTGTGTGACAGAAGCACTTACCTAGGTAGGAGTCCATCATACAGCAGTCAGGTATATCTATATAATTACTGTGTGTGACAGAAGCACTTACCTAGGTAGGAGTCCATAATACAGCAGTCAGGTGTATCTGTATAATTACTGCGTGTAACAGAAGTACTTACCTAGGTAGGAGTCCATCATACAGCAGTCAGGTGTATCTTTATAATTACTCTGTGTAACAGAAGCACTTACCTAGGTAGGAGTCCGTCACACAGCAGTCAGGTGTATCTATATAATTACTGTGTGTAACAGAAGTACTTACCTAGGTAGCAGTCCATCACACAGCAGTCAGGTGTATCTATATAATTACTGTGTGTGACAGAAGCACTTACCTAGGTAGCAGTCCATCACACAGCAGTCAGGTGTATCTATATAATTACTGTGTGTAACAGAAGCACTTACCTAGGTAGGAGTCCGTCACACAGCAGTTAGGTGTATCTATATAATTACTGTGTGTGACAGAAGCACTTACCTAGGTAGCAGTCCATCACACAGCAGTCAGGTGTATCTATATAATTACTGTGTGTAACAGAAGCACTTACCTAGGTAGGAGTCCATCATACAGCAGTCAGGTATATCTATATAATTACTGTGTGTGACAGAAACACTTACCTAGGTAGGAGTCCATCATACAGCAGTCAGGTGTATCTATATAATTACTGTGTGTAACAGAAGTACGTACCTAGGTAGCAGTCCATCATACAGCAGTCAGGTATATCTATATAATTACTGTGTGTGACAGAAGCACTTACCTAGGTAGGAGTCCATCACACAGCAGTCAGGTGTATCTATATAATTACTGTGTGTAACAGAAGTACTTACCTAGGTAGCAGTCCATCACACAGCAGTCAGGTGTATCTATATAATTACTGTGTGTGACAGAAGCACTTACCTAGGTAGGAGTCCATCATACAGCAGTCAGGTATATCTATATAATTACTGTGTGTGACAGAAGCACTTACCTAGGTAGGAGTCCATAATACAGCAGTCAGGTGTATCTGTATAATTACTGCGTGTAACAGAAGTACTTACCTAGGTAGGAGTCCATCATACAGCAGTCAGGTGTATCTTTATAATTACTCTGTGTAACAGAAGCACTTACCTAGGTAGGAGTCCGTCACACAGCAGTCAGGTGTATCTATATAATTACTGTGTGTAACAGAAGTACTTACCTAGGTAGCAGTCCATCACACAGCAGTCAGGTGTATCTATATAATTACTGTGTGTAACAGAAGCACTTACCTAGGTAGGAGTCCGTCACACAGCAGTTAGGTGTATCTATATAATTACTGTGTGTGACAGAAGCACTTACCTAGGTAGCAGTCCATCACACAGCAGTCAGGTGTATCTATATAATTACTGTGTGTAACAGAAGCACTTACCTAGGTAGGAGTCCATCATACAGCAGTCAGGTATATCTATATAATTACTGTGTGTGACAGAAACACTTACCTAGGTAGGAGTCCATCATACAGCAGTCAGGTGTATCTATATAATTACTGTGTGTAACAGAAGTACGTACCTAGGTAGCAGTCCATCATACAGCAGTCAGGTATATCTATATAATTACTGTGTGTGACAGAAGCACTTACCTAGGTAGGAGTCCATCACACAGCAGTCAGGTGTATCTATATAATTACTGTGTGTAACAGAAGTACTTACCTAGGTAGCAGTCCATCACACAGCAGTCAGGTGTATCTATATAATTACTGTGTGTGACAGAAGCACTTACCTAGGTAGGAGTCCATCATACAGCAGTCAGGTATATCTATATAATTACTGTGTGTGACAGAAGCACTTACCTAGGTAGGAGTCCATAATACAGCAGTCAGGTGTATCTGTATAATTACTGCGTGTAACAGAAGTACTTACCTAGGTAGGAGTCCATCATACAGCAGTCAGGTGTATCTTTATAATTACTCTGTGTAACAGAAGCACTTACCTAGGTAGGAGTCCGTCACACAGCAGTCAGGTGTATCTATATAATTACTGTGTGTAACAGAAGTACTTACCTAGGTAGCAGTCCATCACACAGCAGTCAGGTGTATCTATATAATTACTGTGTGTGACAGAAGCACTTACCTAGGTAGCAGTCCATCACACAGCAGTCAGGTATATCTATATAATTACTGTGTGTAACAGAAGTACTTACCTAGGTAGGAGTCCATCATACAGCAGTCAGGTATATCTATATAATTACTGTGTGTGACAGAAGCACTTACCTAGGTAGCAGTCCATCACACAGCAGTCAGGTGTATCTATATAATTACTGTGTGTAACAGAAGCACTTACCTAGGTAGGAGTCCGTCACACAGCAGTTAGGTGTATCTATATAATTACTGTGTGTAACAGAAGCACTTACCTAGGTAGGAGTCCATCATACAGCAGTCAGGTGTATCTGTATAATTACTGTGTGTAACAGAAGCACTTACCTAGGTAGGAGTCCATCATACAGCAGTCAGGTATATCTATATAATTACTGTGTGTGACAGAAGCACTTACCTAGGTAGGAGTCCATCATACAGCAGTCAGGTGTATCTGTATAATTACTGTGTGTAACAGAAGCACTTACCTAGGTAGGAGTCCATCATACAGCAGTCAGGCGTATCTATATAATTACTGTGTGTAACAGAAGCACTTACCTAGGTAGAAGTCCATCACACAGAAGTCAGGTGTATCTGTATAATTACTGTGTGTGACAGAAGTACTTACCTAGGTAGGAGTCCGTCACACAGCAGTTAGGTATATCTATATAATTACTGTGTGTAACAGAAGCACTTACCTAGGTAGGAGTCCATCACACAGCAGTCAGGTGTATCTATATAATTACTGTGTGTGACAGAAGCACTTACCTAGGTAGGAGTCCATCATACAGCAGTCAGGTGTATCTGTATAATTACTGTGTGTAACAGAAGCACTTACCTAGGTAGGAGTCCATCATACAGCAGTCAGGTGTATCTATATAATTACTGCGTGTAACAGAAGCACTTACCTAGGTAGAAGTCCATCACACAGAAGTCAGGTGTATCTGTATAATTACTGTGTGTAACAGAAGCACTTACCTAGGTAGGAGTCCGTCACACAGCAGTCAGGTATATCTATATAATTACTGTGTGTAACAGAAGCACTTACCTAGGTAGCAGTCCATCATACAGCAGTCAGGTGTATATATATAATTACTGTGTGTAACAGAAGCACTTACCTCGGTAGGAGTCCATCATACAGCAGTCAGGTGTATCTATATAATTACTGTGTGTAACAGAAGCACTTACCTAGGTAGGAGTCCATCACACAGCAGTCAGGTATATCTATATAATTACTGTGTGTAACAGAAGCACTTACCTAGGTAGGAGTCCATCATACAGCAGTCATGTGGATCTATATAATTACTGTGTGTAACAGAAGCACTTACCTAGGTAGGAGTCCATCACACAGCAGTGAGGTGTATCTATATAATTAAAGTGTGTGACAGAAGTACTTACCTAGGTAGGAGTCCATCACACAGCAGTCAGGTGTATATATATAATTACTGTGTGTGACAGAAGCACTTACCTAGGTTATAGTCCATCATACAGCAGTCAGGTGTATCTATATAATTACTGTGTGTAACAGAAGTACTTACCTAGGTAGGAGTCCATCATACTGCAGTCAGGTGTATCTATATAATTAAAGTGTGTGACAGAAGTACTTACCTAGGTAGGAGTCCATCACACAGCAGTCAGGTGTATCTATATAATTACTGTGTGTAACAGACACACTTACCTAGGTAGGAGTCCATCATACAGCAGTCAGGTGTATCTATATAATTACTGTGTGTATAACAGAAGCACTTACCTAGGTAGGAGTCCATCACACAGCAGTCAGGTGTATCTATATAATTATTGTGTGTAACAGAAGTACTTACCTAGGTAGGAGTCCATCATACAGCAGTCAGGTGTATCTATATAATTACTGTGTGTAACAGAAGCACTTTCCTAGGTAGGAGTCCATCATACAGCAGTCAGGTGTATCTATATAATTACTGTGTGTAACAGAAGCACTTACCTAGGTAGGAGTCCATCACACAGCAGTCAGGTATATCTATATAATTACTGTGTGTAACAGAAGCACTTACCTAGGTAGGAGTCCATCATACAGCAGTCAGGTGTATCTATATAATTACTGTGTGTAACAGAAGCACTTTCCTAGGTAGGAGTCCATCATACAGCAGTCAGGTGTATCTATATAATTACTGTGTGTAACAGAAGCACTTTCCTAGGTAGGAGTCCATCATACAGCAGTCAGGTGTATCTATATAATTACTGTGTGTAACAGAAGCACTTACCTAGGTAGGAGTCCATCACACAGCAGTCAGGTATATCTATATAATTACTGTGTGTAACAGAAGCACTTACCTAGGTAGGAGTCCATCACACAGCAGTCAGGTATATCTATATAATTACTGTGTGTAACAGAAGCACTTACCTAGGTAGGAGTCCATCATACAGCAGTCATGTGGATCTATATAATTACTGTGTGTAACAGAAGCACTTACCTAGGTAGGAGTCCATCACACAGCAGTGAGGTGTATCTATATAATTAAAGTGTGTGACAGAAGTACTTACCTAGGTAGGAGTCCATCATACAGCAGTCAGGTGTATCTATATAATTACTGTGTGTAACAGAAGTACTTACCTAGGTAGGAGTCCATCATACTGCAGTCAGGTGTATCTATATAATTAAAGTGTGTGACAGAAGTACTTACCTAGGTAGGAGTCCATCACACAGCAGTCAGGTGTATCTATATAATTACTGTGTGTAACAGACACACTTACCTAGGTAGGAGTCCATCACACAGCAGTCAGGTGTATCTATATAATTACTGTGTGTGACAGAAGCACTTACCTAGGTTATAGTCCATCGTACAGCAGTCAGGTGTATCTATAGAATTACTATGTGTGACAGAAGCACTTACCTAGGTTATAGTCCATCATACAGCAGTCAGGTGTATCTATATAATTAAAGTGTGTGACAGAAACACTTACCTAGGTAGAAGTCCATCACACAGCAGTCAGGTGTATCTATATAATTACTGTGTGTAACAGAAGTACTTACCTAGGTAGGAGTCCATCACACAGCAGTCAGGTATATCTATATAATTACTGTGTGTGACAGAAGCACTTACCTAGGTAGGAGTCCATCATACAGCAGTCAGGTGTATCTATATAATTACTGTGTGTAACAGAAGTACTTACCTAGGTAGGAGTCCATCACACAGCAGTCAGGTGTATCTATATAATTACTGTGTGTGACAGAAGCACTTACCTAGGTAATAGTCTATCATACACCGTCTGTAGATCCAGTGTGACAATAGACTACACCTGACTCCTATGTAGGTAAGAGCCGTGTATTAATGTAGCTGTAATTGTAATTTACCTGGTGTTTACTGTGCCCCCTACTTGCTCATAAACACATTGGCCTCTATTCATCAAGTTATAAGGATCTATTTTGGAATAAACCAGCTGCACCATGGAATAAAAGTTATTAGATTCCCATTGATTTAGATGTGGCTTTTAACCTGTTCAGTACCAGAGTTCTCCAGTGCATTATGTAACTGTAAGTTTGAGATGTTTCTGGCATACAGGGGTTAAAAGCCTAGTTGATACTTAATTTCTCCCTGTGGTGCAGTTGGTTTGCTCCTCTGTAACGTGATGAATAAAGCAGTGTGATTCGCCAGCCGATCGGTGCAGGAAAGGAGACGTTCTGCCCAAGACGTGTGTGATGTAATGAGATGGAGACAGGAACAGCGGGGAATGCGTTAATTACAGCTTCACACGCTGTTCTAAACCACCTTTTGTCTTAACCCTTTCCTACCCGTCACTGGCAGCAGTAGTCATTTTAAGGGACATATGTATACCCAAAAGTGGAGCAATTCTAGGACAGCCTAACTACTTTATAGGGGACAGATGAAAATTCACATAGATTGATATGTGGCTTTTAGCATCCTGAATTCCGGAGAGGTCTCCAACGCATTTCAAACTGCAAGAGAAGATTCTATTTTTGCAGAAACCCAAATTCCTCGCATTGGCGACTTTTTAGGATAGACGACTTCAGTACAGGGATTCTCGTCTCCAGTTGGGGAGGGGGGGGGGCCTGGGCAGGTCAGGTGTTCAGGAGATCACTAATTAACCCCTTAGTGTCCAACGTATTGCTTTAGTTAGACAACACTCTGGCCCTTAAAGTGTTAGTAATGTCCAAACAAATTTGTAGAGGCTAAAAAAGAAACTCAATACCACAAACCCCATATCTCAAACCGCTATGATTTGAGAGATATTCACAATCAAAGTTCTCCCTGCCCTCCCATTCGCCTCACGTCAGCGTCTAGCTGACAGCAGGAGATCCCAATACGTGGATCAGCCGCGGCTCTGCAGCAGAGCCGAAATCCCATTATTACAAAATAATTACTTCACAGGAAAGGTCTACAAAGTGTGCCTGGTTTGCAGGCACGTTTTGTAGACCTTTCCCATGAAGTAGTTCTTTTCTAATAACGGGATTTCGGCTCTGCTAAAGAGCCTCATCGTGTCGGCCGACAGGGATCTCCTTCTGTCAGCTTTACCGCTGATATCAAGAGAAGGGGAGGTAAGGGGAAACTTTGATTGCCAATATCTCTCAAATAATAGCGGTTTGAGAGATGGGGTTTGTGGCAATGAGATTCTTTTTTTTAGCCTCTATAAATGTATTAAAAAATTTTTTGGACATTACTAAAACTTTAAGGGGTTAAGCACATGATGCAATTTAGACTGTAAGCTCCTTGGGGCAGGGACCTCTCTCCTAATGTTTCTATGAATGTGGCACTTATTTTATCCCCTCTTATTTAATGTAACTTACTTCTGTTGTAAGGCGCTGCGTACACTGTGTGGCACCATATACATATATACATACTCAAGGACTGAGCCATTCAATAATGACCCGTGATTAAATCAGGAGTATTATGAAATCTGACCCGTTGGTTTGCCCTGAGGACTAACACTGTAAAACACCACTTCAGTAGAAGAAATTTGAGGTCTCAGACTCTTGCAACAAAGAATCAGGTCTTCCTCCATGGACCCAACATCCAGGACTAATTAAAGACTGATTTTATTTATTTATAAAATGTTTTACCAGGAAGAATACATTGAGATTCCTCTCGTTTTCTAGTATGTCCTGGATAGTTTTCAGTAAAAGGTTACATATTTACACTAATTGTGAGACATTATATACAGACATACAGAAATATAAATACTTTATTAAATAATGGGATTATTTACAGTTACACACTGTTTTTAGATATAAAGAAACATTAGCTTTTAAGGATTTTAGACTGAGAGCAGATGTGATTATTTCCGGCAAATTGTTCCAGATTTTTGGAGCTCTGAAGGAGAAGGCAGATCTTCCTGCTTCTTTCTTGTATTGTGGTATACGCAGTGAGTTGTTAGTAGTGGAACGGAGGTTATAGTTAGTATGGAGAGTGAGCATACTGCTTAGGTATTGTGGTAGTTTTCCAGAGAAGTGGTTGTGTACTAAGCAAGAAAGATGTAAGTTTGAGATGTTTCTGGCATACAGGGGTTAAAAGCCTAGTTGATAATTAATTTTGGAGAACCAGTTCACACAGAATCGACTTGTTAACACCCGTTAGGACATTATATCCGGATTAAGATAAATGGATGTTTATTATTAGGAGGTCTCGGTATAAATTTCAAGAGTAAATGTCTTTTTACGTTTGTGGAAATGAGATGACTTTTGACTTTCCTTTGTGTGTCCCTCTTTCTGCTTTTTCCTGCAGGTGGAAAAACTGGAGGAGATTCTCTTGCACATTGTGACGCACCTGAAGTTAAATGATCAACAGAAATAAGCGTCTCCGCCTTGGCGCCGGAAACTTTCCATTGTGTGTTGGATTATTTGGACAGCAATATCACAGTTGTGTCTGTAGTCGGGACTGAACTGATTGGGGTCTTGACTGGCCCAGAAAACTCACCAGAGGGGTCCCTGTAGCCTATTACTGTAGAAAAAAGAACTAATCCCTAAAGGGTTAGTAATGTCTTATTTTAAGAACATCCAATATTTTAGATATAAAAAAAAATTAAGTGGTCCAAGTCCCGTCTCTCAAACATTTATAGTTTGACAGATATAAGGTTTTAAAGTTCCCCCTCCCTCCCCTTTCACTGATGTCAGCTGTAAAGCTGACATAAGGAGATTCGAGTTGTGCGACCCGACAGCGGCTCTTCAGCAGAGCAGAAATAGCGATATTTAAAAAGAACTACTTCATTGGAACGGTCAACAGACTGTGCTTGCAAACCAGGCTCACATTGTAGATTGTTCCAATTAAGTATTTCTTTTTAGGTAGCGCTATTTTGGCTCTGCTGAAGAGCCGCCAGCCGGTCCTGGTACCAGGATCGCCTTCTGTCAGCTTGGCAGCTGACATCTGTGAAAGGGGAGGGAGGGGAGAACTTTAAAACCTTATATCTCTCAAACTATAAATGTTTGAGAGATGCGACTTGGACCAGTTACTTTATTTTTTTAATATCTAAAATATTACATGTTCTTAAAATGACATTACTAACCCTTTAAGGACCAGAGTGTAACACACTGTGAAGCAATGCTTTATGTACTCCTCTGGCCCTTAAAGGGTGACATTTATTTCAAATGCTAGTTATAAAGTTATATTTTGGTTCGGAAAGTTGCAGTTTTCAATGTTTTTCTTTACTTTCCCAGAGTTAGCACAAAGTGAGCATGTCTGGTAGTAAAGCTGTATGTAATACAAAATGTGGGTATGGCCCAGAATATCATTACCATGGGATTTCCAATATTGTAGAGGCTGATGTCCTAACACATCTCGCTACTCACCGTAGGAGATAGTAGGAGCCCAGGCTGACCTCTTCACTATGTTTAGGAGTGTGTTAGGTTGATATAATGCTGTTAGTTTGTATTTGTTATTGGTAACTCAGTGGTTCTCGTACTGTTCCATGGAACCCTAGGGTTCCCTGGAGAAAATGTTAGTAATGACAGACTTGGCTGAAATGACAATGTGGTCCTGTACGATGCAAAAGTAGGGCAATTCTGGTGCAAAGCAACTGCACAGAAATGGTGCTTTTAGTCCTCTGAATGCTACAGAGGTCTGAAACATTTTGTGAAGCATTTAAGGGTTAAAAGCCTTTAAAACAAAGGGACTTTTTATTTGATCAGTTGTTTTGCAAAAGAATTGTTCCTATTCACATTTATACACGAGGCCTACTGAAACATTTCACACAGGGCAGATTTGTTTTCTGTTGATGTCTCTTAAAGGGATAGTATTACTTCAAAATTACTATCCCTCATATTGTAGCCCTTAATAAACTGAGTTAAATGACACCAGCGGCATCTCTCAATCCTTTATGGTTTAAGAGATAGCCGCTTTCAAAGTTTCCTCTCCCCTGATGTCAGCGTTCTGCTGCCAGCAGGGGAATCCGGTCTCTGAATCAAGCGGAGGCTCTTCAGCAGAGCCGATATCTCGTTATGGAAGGAAAATTGGTTCATTGGTAACCAAGCACACGTAGAAGACTGTTTCAATTAATCATTTTTCCTTCCATAACGAGATTTCTGCTCTGTTTAAGAGCCTCCGCCTGTCCCGGGACCGGATTCTCCTGCTGGCAGCAGAACGCTAACATCAGGGGAGAGGAAACTTTGAAAGCGGCTATCTCTTATACCATAAAGGATTGAGAGATGCCGCTGGTGTCATTTAACTCAGTTTATTAAGGGCTACAATATGAGGGATAGTAATTTTGAAGTAATACTATCCCTTTAAACTATACACTATAATGTACCACCCAAAGAAAACACATTACCTGGTTATGTGATTATCATATCAGACTGAAATTTATCGCTGCCATCTAGCATTCAACTACATTTAGTATAGATAATATCTTAAAGGGATAGCAATAGTTAATATAAATGCAGCTTTTATTGATCCTCATGTAACGAGGGACGTGTAGAGCTGTATTTCAGTAGTTTGTTTTGTAGTTCAAGAGTAATTCAATTGTAAAGCATCCTCCTCCCTCCCCTTTTACTTAAGTCACGCTGCCTTTCTGAGCCGGCCAAATGGAGCTCATTGATATACAATCTTCATTGAACATAAGGAAAATTCTGTCCTCCTTCGTCAATGGGAAGGCAGGGTTTTCCTTATACTCAGTGGATGAAGATTGTCCCTCACTGCGCACTGTCCAGTCACACAACTGGACTCCACATCTAATGTGAGGAGGTTAAGGGTAGGTAAAAGGGGCAGGACGGGACTATTTTAGAATTGATTTACTCTTGAACTACAAAACATAAACTACTGAAAGCGGAACTACCACCCGACAAAATCTTTAGCTTAACCAAGTCCCCATCTGGTGACTAGCTGCTTAGTAGCGCTAGTCGCCAGAATAATTGCCTTATTTAATAGATTTCTGCTCTCTTCTATGGCTGACAGTAGCACGGAGCGCGGACATCTTGCCATTGTGACATCCGTGCGCCTGCTCTGTCAGTCCCAGCCGGAGCCAAATGGCTCCTAGCAACGCCTCCTAGACCCGGCTGGGACTGACAGCACAGGCGTGTGGACGTCACAATGGCAAGATGTCCGCGCTCCATGCTACTGTCAGCCATAGAAGAGAGCAGAAATCTATTAAACAAGGTAATTATTCTGGTGACTAGCGCTACTAAGCAGCTAGTTGCCAGATGGGGAGTTAGTTAAGCTAAAGATTTTGTTGGGTGGTAGTTCCGCTTGAAATATAGCGATACATGATCCTCGTTCTAGTAGTATCAGTCGGAGCTGCATTTTAATTCTGCCATTACTATCCCTGTAAAGGGATATTAAACCCCCCCCCCCCAACAACGTGACGCCAAAATACAGCAATCATACAAACATACTGAACGCGCTTAGTCCCATCTCTCAAACCTTTATGGTTTGAGAGATGTAAGGCAAGACAGACCTCCGCTCCCTCCCCCTTCTCATACGTCCGCTGTATAGCGGACGTCATGAGATCCTGCTTCCAGCACCAGATGGCGGCTCTGCAGGAGCGCTGTCATCTAGATATCGCCATATTATTACTTCATGGGTATGGTCTAAAACGTGTGCCTGGCTTGCAAGCACATGTTGTAGACCATTCCTATGAAGTAATTATACGGAGATATCTAGATGTCAGAACTCCTGTAGAACCGCTGAAAGTCGGCCGACCAGATTCTGCCTCTGACAGCTTTACAGCTCGTCAGGCAGAAGGGGGAGGGAGCGGAGGACTGTCTTGCCTTACATCTCTCAAACCATAAAGGTTTGAGAGATGGGACTAAGTGCGTTCAGTATGTTTGTATGATTGCTGTATTTTGGCGTCACAATGTTCGGGGGGGTTACTATCCCTTTAACCCCTTGGATTTAGAGATGTTTCCAACGCATTGTGACTTGTCTAGTATTGAAGGATTTAACGTTTTTGATACTTTGGGTTCAACTGAGGTTTTTAATCAAACTAAGGATGTTACCACAAAAAACAATGAGACCACTATTCTAGCTTGTTTCTTCAAATGATAGAATGCATGACAGCAAAGATTTATTTCCTTTGTTTATATTGCCTTGGCGTTACTGACTCCTGTAATGTTCATCTGCCATTCTGGAATGTTTGATTACAAAGGGACAAAGCCAACAAGGAGCAGTGTTTGACTAAAACAATTGTACCATAAAGTACAAATACAAGTTTTGTTTACTCTTAACCCTTTCAAATGAATAGTAATGCTTTTTTTATGGAAAATGGATATTGTAGAACTTTTCCTACTGAGAGATGACACAGGTACCCCCACTGCTGGAGAATCTTTATTCAAAAGTAATTACAATTCAATATAACACCTCCCTGATTCAGAGCCATGATATCTTTAGGTTTGATCAATAAGTAGTAATGAAACAGCACCACATAGTGATCATTTTTGTATAATTGTTTTTATAAAAAAAAACAAAACTGAAAAGTACTTAACAAGTTTGAGCTGTTGTGACTTTTGAACGAATGTTCTCCCAAAAGGAAAAACACCTATAATATAGATTTATTTTTTTTTTTTTCAAAATAAGACATTACTCTAAATTTCCATTCATTTAAAGGGATCTTAGGTTTATTTTATTTTTTTGTCTTCAGTTTCCCAGTTGGTTTACCCCAGAATCGCATCAGTTTTCATCAAACAACTGAAACAAAAAAAAATCCCATGGATTTAACCCTTTGAGTGCCAGAGGGGTATGAAATGCATTGTTCAGTGTCCCTCTGGCATTCAAAGGGTTACGTTGGATATTAACCCTTTGAGTGCTAGAGACATCCAAACACATTGCTAACCAAGGCACTGGAGACCTCTCTAAGCACTCAAGAAGGGAAAAGGCCCCATTTAACCCTTTGAGTGCCAGAGAGGTATTCAGCTCATTGGGTTGCAATGTGTTGAATACCTCTCTGGGTTGGGTTAAAGCAAACTAATACTTTGTTTCCCATGATGCAGTTGGTTTGATCCGCTTCTGTTTGTACAGTTGACCCTAAATACTGTGTAATAGTAGATCAGTGCGGCGATTCTGGGTTAAACCAACTGCACCATAGGGGACAAGTAAAACAATTTCCACATTCTCATGGATTTAAATTGGGATCTTAACCCCCTCGAATGTTAGATAAATCTCCAACATTCAAGGGGTTAACCACTTCACGACCCTGGACTTGCCCGGACCGTCACGCCTATTCCAGCACTTCAGGTTCAGTGACGGTCCTGGCAAGTCATGAAATTCGAGGGTCTCTGCATGGCAACCCCGGAATCCGTGAAGTCAAAAAAAAAAAAAAAAAAAAATGACCCAGACCTTAACGGCTGTCCACGCACTGCATCGGCCAGTCATTAAGGGGTTAAAATATCCATTTAAATCAATCAGAATTTGTCCCGTATGGTAAAGTTGGTTTACCCCAGAATTGCACTGATGTCCTTCTATATTTAAAGGGATAGTAATACTTAAAATGTAAAAAAAAATATATGTTGTAGGGTTTATCCCCCTGAGTAAAACAATAGTACTCCCACTGCTGAAAGGTGTTTCATTCACACGTTATTACTTTTCAAAGTTGAATTTTGTAGGTGCAATATCACAGTGGCCTGAAATTGTACAGTGGCGCTGTTGCTACACGATCTTATGGACAGCTCTGGTCCCAGGACCATAAATCTCCATAGGATGGTGTAGCAACAGCGCCACTGTACAATTTCAGGCCACTGTGATATTGTACCTAAAAAATTCAATTTTGAAAATTAATAACTTTTGAATGAAACACCTTTCAGCAATGGGAGTACTCTTGTTTTACTCAGGGGGAGAAAACCTACAACATATTTTTTTTTTACATTTTAAGTATTACTGTACAGAACAGTGAGGCCTTAAAGGGAAAGTGTAAGACTGTTTTATTATTATTGTTCAATTAAAAGTGTGCACAGTTGAAGCAACGAGGGCATAGATTTACTACAGAAAGGTGAAACTGTAGAACCTTGCTCCTATTTGTGTTTGTCTTTCCTTTCAGTGATTGGACTTGCGCTCAGGGAAGGAGTTAAACCGATCACAAATGCAGAAAGAGAATCCAGAATTTTTGAGTTGTATTCATCCAGCTCAAGAGGAGCAATTTGGGGAAAAAAGCAACAACATTATACAGTGGGAGAAATCAAAATTCCCTTTCATTTAACCCCTTAAGGACTTGGCTGGCACTTAAGGAACACAGAGCATTTTTTTTCCCCCCTATCTGATTCAGGGTTCCCCGAATAGCATGCACACGAGTGGGGATCCCTGAAATCCATGATGGGCCTGACACACCCATGATGTGCCAGGACTGTCATGGGCCCTGAAGGTGTTAACAACTTTCCAAATCCAGCAGGGACCATTAAGGACCACAGCACATCTTTTTTCTTTTCTCATTGCATTCTGGGATCACTGTTCCCAGAATTCCATGACATGTTTCCTGGCACGTCACGCGTCCTTATGGAGATGAATAGGACTTTTATCCCCTTGATTGCTAAAAAGCTTTCATGGGGTTTAAAAGACGCAGTTAAATCATAGGGGATTTCAACTCACAAATTAGCAGACAATAAAATTTGAGAAATTGCCCTTCAAGCATGCTCAGTTGCTTTCATTTGTTAATTTCCGTAACACACAATTCTGTTGCTGGGGCAACTTCCATTATTTACCTTGTGCACTTGGCTGTGTTTACTGCGTCATGCCCGACTGCCCGCGCCGCGGCTGAGGGAGCCGAACTCAGACCGTAGTCCTCTCTGTGCATCTAAGGTACACAGAGAAGAATATGGTCTAAATTTGGATCGCCCCACTCTGTATCAGACGCGGCGCAGGTAGTCTGTGCTGTGCATGATTGCACCATGGCCGTTGCTGGGTGGCACTGTGGCTCGTGTACACGGGCTCTTCAACTAGTTACTCTATATTGTACTAGGAGTTAATCTGGAAAATCAAAAAGTAAGTTTGTCACTTTAGCCTTTTGAGGTCAGAGCGGTGCGCAACGCATCTGGTCCTGAAGGTGTTAATCTGAGCACCTAGTGTAAATATTCACATTGTGCCATGGAACCCACAATATCTACAGCGTTTTAGTACAATAAAAGGTTCAGTTGTTCTGGCCACTGAGGCACATGTTATCAATATCTCACTAATAAGAATCACTTAGTGTCGTTTGTAACAACGAGTTATGTATTAGAACATAAAGTTTACAAAAAAGCAGATATGAGAAAATTACTTAACCCATTGAGTGTGTTTGATACTTCTCTGGTACTTGTACTGTTTAAAAAAAAATAATAATTTACAACATTTTCGAAGTTTTGTAAAATGGTCATTAAGGTTTGAGTTAATGACCTTTCTGAAATCGCATTTATTGACACATTTTGTCGTTTGTAAAATTGCTTCCCGTATCTTATTGGTTTTTTTTTATGTTGATGCTAATGTTTTTATTTTTTTTTTTTTTTTTTTTTTTTTTTTTAAGAATATTTCAAAAATATGCAGATCTTTAAAGCAGGGAATACAGAGGAAAAATCTTGTTAATCGCCAAAATTGCTTTTTTTCCCCAATTTGTTTCTTTGAACCATATGCTGTTGATGTTTCTGAGATATGGTATTCATGACACTTTTGGAGATTTTCATGTGATTGACATGTTCCTCTTTGGTTTCTCTGGGTCCTCTGAAATCTATGATAAGTTGTGATATTAACTGTAGATAATGGTTCTAAATTGTAAGCATCACACGCACTGAACAAAATGGAGAAAATCTTAGGCAAACCAGCTGCATCATATTGGACAACTAAAACTTCCCATTAAGAGAATATATCGGCTTTTAACCCTTTGAGTGGCAGAGGGGTATGCAACGCATTGCAAAGCAATGTGATGCGTACCCCTCTGGCACTCAAAGGTTTAACCACTCGAGAGCTGGAGAAGTCTCCAGTTCATTTTGCAGTGGCGTGTTGAAGACCTCCAGCATTCAGGGTGGTTAAAAGCCCAATATCAGTTAGTGGGAATTTTGGAGTTTTGTATTTGTCCCCTATAGTGCAGTTGGTTTGACCTAGAAATGCACCAATTTCTCTTTTTGCATCGGGTCTAAGTAAAATAAATAAATAATATAAATAATAATTAGTTACATAAGAAATCCTGTGACAATGAGTCAGAAAGTGACAAGCGATAAAATGTAATCAGCAGCAGAGCGCAAGTGTGTGTGTGTGTACGCTCGTGTATGCGTGAGTGTATGTGAATGTACATGCGTGTATGCGTGAGTGTGTGTACGCGCGTGTATGCATGTGTGTGTATGTGTACGCGTGAGTGTGTGTATGTGTATGTGCGTATATGCGTGTGTGTGTATGTGTGCGTGCATGTATGCGTGCGTGCATGTATGTATGTGTGTGTGTACATGTGTATGCGTGTGTGTGAAGGGGTTTCTATGAACGTTGCTATTTCTGGCCAAATGGGCTAAAAAAAGCCCGAAGTCTTATTCTTAGAGCCCTAACATTTAATACCGGATTGGGGCAGTTAGATCTCCTCTCCCCACTAGTGATGGTGCAGAAGGGCTGCCCTGTGCATTGACAATGCACTAGATTGGTCCAAGTCCCTGGTCTTTTGAGAACATAGCAACTCGCCCATCAGGCATCTAACAAAATTGTTTCGTTATATATTATAAATAATGAAAAGTGTAAACATTAAAAAAAAACGCTTTTCATTTGTGTTATATATGGGGAAGGATCTGGAGTCAATCTGGGGTGCTCACTCCATGCCTACCTTGCCTCCCACATGGCACTGGCTCCAGTTGTGTTCTCTCTTTGCCTACAGAAGCTGTCACTGAATATCACATCTGCCTGTCTGATGTCTGCCCTGCAGGAAGATTACCCTTACCTGTTGCTGTAGCAGTGAAGCCATGAGTTCAGGGTGCCAGTATGGTTCTCTGCCCCTGTGTGTCGGTTCTCCTTTCTGACATTAAAATGTCTATTTTTGGAAACATTCTTACTTTACAGCATTTTTTTTCACACCTGCCTAAAACTTTTGCAAATTACTCCCTTAAGTCCTATGTGAAACACAGGAACCATGGTGGTAAAGTCCCCTTCTGTAGTAGGGCAGGGCATTTGGTGAAAAAAGAGCTTTCTGAGGTGGAAACTCCCTCCTGCACCCGCTTTACCCCCACCTAGATATGATTTGTTCTAAAAGTGACCTCCCAACTTGTTGGATGTAAGGGCAAAGTATTTCTCTTAGTTGGCCTTCATTTTTATGGTTACGCTTTGTGTGGCTGCATAATCCCCCATAAGGCAGGCTACTATTTCTGGCCTCCTTGGAAAGATTGACCAGAACACAGACTTTGAGAACCCGAATCTGTGTGAGGACAGTTTGCATTATTAGCCTTTTTTCTCATTCTATACATTAATCTGTTAAAGGGGTCTTAGACTCTTGGTCCATGGGACATCCTGTGCCCCCCAAAAAAGATGCTTCAGCCATGTTATAGAAGCTCATGCCCTATTATTGAAGATTCCTCTGCTGACTAAGGATGAAACTCATGTGGACAACTTAAATTTGTCCTTCTCTGTTGGGGACTCGTATGAGGAAGACCCCAGCTCTTCTGTTATGGGTCATATAAGACAATACTAGAGAAGCTTGAGGTATACAAGGCCTCCGATTCTAGTTCGTCTTCCCCTGATATTTTCAATTGACAGAAAAAGGAGGTTACCAATTTTGCACCTTACCATTCCCTAGATCAGGTACTCCTGGAGGAATGGTGGATGTCTGACAGGAAAATATTTCTTAATAGGCATATCTCTTGTCTGTAACCTTTCTCTCCTTGCTAAGAATACAGATTTGCCCCTAGTGGATGCTGTGTCTCTTAACGATCAGGCACCTAAGTAAATAATGTAGCTTCTGGTGCTGCCTAACGGTAAACATTTGCTACTGTGTGGATAACTAGGGACATGACTGTCTAGGGAGGGGATCAGCTTGTAGATGTTATCCAGTTGGATGCTGCCAAGGAGAACCTAGTGGTCCTGCAATCCAGGATCCTGAAACTAAAGCCTATCTTACTGAAGTGGCTTTTGATGTTGTTGATCTTACTGGTAATGCTTCATTTTTCTTTGTGGCTGAACATCACACTCTGTAGTTTAAGATTTTGTCAGCTGACTAGTCTTCTGAGGAGTTTTTGGTGTTTCTTCCTTTTGTGGACAAACAGTTGTTTGGCCCAGAATTGGATAAGGTTATCAGTCACTCCATGGGAGGCAAGAATACTTGGTTGCCTCAGATTACTCCTAATCAAATATTTTCATAATCCCCAAAAAAAGACTGTAGATGCCATCCTGTTCTGGAATTAAAATATCTCAGCCATTTTGTGCTCACTCCCAGGTTCAATATGGAGTCATTTCACTCTATCTTTACTTCCATGTGTCTATTGGAGTTCTTGGCTTCCCTAGACATAAAGGACGCCTTCTGCACACTCCTGTCCATGCAGATCATTTGCTTTCCAAAACCATTATTTTCAGTTTTTTGCCCTTCCATTTGGGCCAGCATCCACTCCGCCAACATTTACAAAGGTCATGTCAGTCCTGGCAGCTCATATCCACTCTCAGGAGTTCTCCTTGAATCTCTACCTGGATGACCTTTTGCTGTAGCTTATTCAGAGGAGACCATGCACATTCAGATTCAATCTTGTGTGTCCATTCTAGAGCAACAGCGTTGGGATCTTAATTTCAAGAAAACATTCTTGATTCTGTCCCAGGTTCTCAGCTTTCTTGGTATATGATATTCACCACTTCCAGGGAAGGTTTTTCTGCCAGATGACAAGATTTTGTTGTCACATAAGGTTTGCTGGGCAATATCTTGGCTGTCGGTGATGGTGCAGGAGTACATGAAGGTACTGGGATACCTAGTATCTTCTCTGGAGGCAGTCCTAGTTGCCAGTTTCATACGCAGGAACTGCAGTTGGAAATTCTCAGAAATTGGTTCAGACAACAGTGTCACCTCTCCGTTGTCATGTCCCCGTCTGACCGGACAAAGGTCGACTTTTGTTGGTGACTTCAGAGGCCTCATTTGTCTCTGAGATGGCCATTTGTTATCCAAATCATAGTCATGACGGATGCCAGCCTTATAGGCTGGGGTGCCACTCTGGGTCCTCAGACAGCTCAAGGTCTTTGGACCACGGCGGAGAGCTTTCTGTTCATTAGTGTTCTAGAGCTTTGGGTGATTTCCCTAGCCCTGCGCCATTGGTCTCTGTCCCTTCAGGGATCCCATCCTACAATGCAATGGAAGTGGCTTACACCAACTCCAGGGAGGAACTAGAAGCGTGACAGACTGAGCCAATATCCGGCTGATCCTCAGGTAGGCAGAGGCTTATGTGCTCTCTCTGCTTTTCATATCCCTGGGGTAGACAACATAGTTGCAGACTTTCTCTGTCACCAACACTTGGATCCTGGCAATTGGGAGCTCAGTCAGCGTGTATTCAACTGTATTGTTTGTCTTTGGGGTTCCCACAGTGTTGGGGGTACAAACAAAGCTAAATATTTCAGACTAGACTTTAAAATAAAGAATGACTTACATAATTATAGGTGATTGTGAAAGCTCTTTCAATGTCACCCAAGTCATTATAAAATGTTCCACTTTAAAAGGAAGGGAAGCCACTTAGAAGCAGGTGTTTTTCCATAGTACAACTGTACAATAGTATGTTTCCCTAGACTGGGGTAGGCCAAAAAAGAAGAATCCTGCAATGTGATTAAGATGGTAGTTGGGGTCCTTGACCAGAAAGTCAAAAACTGTTTAACATATAGCCTATTCCAGCCTACAGACACTCAGTAACCCTTTACTAGTTACACTTTAGGTTGGGGGTGGGCAACATGAGACTCTCCAGCTGCTGCTGCATTACAGCACACATCAACCCTGCTGGCCAATGGCAGGAGATGAAGGGAGCTATTGTCTGTCAGTAGCTGGAGGTCCTCATCTTGTCCACCCCTGCTGTAGATGGGCAGTGACCGCTTTCCTTACACATCCTAATCCAACCCTAGTCGTCGTTTATGACCTTAATAACCCCCACTTAACCTTAAAGGGATAGTAATACTTCATTTTAACTTTATTTTATTTTGTAGGCATTAAAAAAACATGAAGAACGATATAAGTCTTATCTCTCAAACCTTTATGGTTTGAGAGATATTCACAAGCAAAGTTTCCCCTCCCGCCCCTTTTACCTAGTGTAAGCCATCTCTTCTCAGATGTGGAATGCAGTCCATAGACCAGACAGATAACAGCAGGGGACAATCTTCTTCCTATGAGAACAATGAAAGCCCTGCCCTCCTTGTTTTTCAGGTTTTTCCCTTATCTTAATTGAAGATTGTCCCTCTCTGCAGTCTACCTGGGCACCTCCCTTCTGATCTGGCTGAGCAGTGTTACATCAGTAAAAGGGGCGGGAGGGGGATACTTTGTCATTGAATTACTCTTGAACTACAACTCTGACAGAACTGAAATAACACTCTCCAAAGTCCAAATACTATGATGATTAATTAGAGCTGCTTTTATTATGAAACATTACTATCCCTTTAAACTGGGCAGAAAATCTTAATTGCCACGATGAATCAATACTGGATAAATTGGTTCTTAATTGAAGCTTAAAAAAAAATTATAAACAAAAAATATATGTATATATATAAAATATATTGGATTATTCCTCCTGAGTCCAACAAGGATACTCCAGCTACTGGGAGATTTTCCATTCAAATGTTATTACAGTTGAAGCCATCACGTAATGTTGAAGCTATTATCACATTATATGAAGAACTGTAGCCAGAGGCTCAACCTGTCCTATTGAATACAATAAGAAACTGTGTGGACACCAACTGAACACTAGATGCCACTGTTTAAGAAGATGAAAAAAAATCTTGGGAATGGAGCATCTCTCCCAGTAGTAAGAGTAATTTTGAGTTAGTCACCAGTTTCTGTATTCACTAGCAATATTGGCACTGCTTTTCCAGTGCAGTTAATAAAACAGATTTAAAAAAAAAAAAAAAATCAAAATAAAAGTCCATTGCAGCTGTATGTATAATTAAATAAGAATCCTATATAATAATTTGCTAAAACGTGTAACGGCACAGTCATGCACAGTAGAGACCTCTGCGCGTGCTGCAGTCATGCGTAGTAGAGATACAATAAGCCACGGCGCGGGCAGTCTCTACTGCGCATCACTGCCCCGCAACCGACTGGCAGTGGCACTGTGGCCCGTGTAACGGGCTCTTCAACTAGTGTTTTATAAAAGAAGTCATTCTGTGTTATCCACGGCACTGCAGCCCAATGCATTGGATACGGGTCTGGCGCTAATAGGGTTAAAATATTAAAAGTGGATTTACCTGTAGGACTATTTCCCCTGACATCCAGGCAAACCCAGAAAGGAGGCAGTGTTTATGACTGGATTGTTGCATTTTCAGTGCTAAGCCCTTTCAGCTCCAAAAAGGTGTGCAACACACTGAAAAAACCGTATTACACAACCTCCATCAGTGAGTGTGAGTGAGTGTGTGTTTTGCATGCAGTGTGTTTTGCGCATAGTGTATTGAGTACAACATATTGCACATAGCGTATTGTGTATTGCATATATAATTTTTTGCAGTGTTTTGCTTATTTTCTATAGCATATTATGTAGTGTTTTGCATATTGTGTATAGCGTGTAGCCTTTAGCATATTGTCTATAGCGTTTTGTGTGTAGCTAATGCGTGTGTAGAGTTTTACGTGTAGTGTTTTGCATATCGCATAGTGTTTTGCATACTGAGTACAGAGTTTATAGCACTGTATAGCATTTTGTGTATAGCGTATTGTGCCTTGCATATTGTGTTTGGCATTTTGCATATAATGTTTTGTGTGTAGCATTTTGCATATAATGTATTGCGTGTATATTGTGTGTGTGTGTATGTTTTGTGTGTATCGTATATATTGTGTTTGTGTGTATTGTGTACAGTGTGTGTATGCATTGTCTGTGTGTATTGTATGTATTGTGTGTGGGTGTGTGTGTGTGTATTGTGTACAGTGTGTGTATGTATACTGCATCTATGTGTATTGGGTGTTTGTATCTGTGCTTGTGTTCATTGTAGCCCTGCATCTCCTGGCAGAGATTTTAACAGGAGTGGTCAGGGGAGCTACAGACACCTGGCCACTCTGTCAATATCATGCCCCATACTTGGACCAATGGGACAGGCAGTATAGAGGAGATTGAATAACTCCTCCTTACTACTGCCCCTGGGTGTGTGTATGCGCCAGGGCCTCAGAATGCATCACATGACCTCTTATTAGTATAGATATGTATACTAAAGGCAAATGCTGTAGGCACAACGCGATACACAATGGTCATAACATTATATGCGAAATGCTATGCACCTTACTAAAAACGGTATGTGCAAAATGCTATACTCCAAATGGAATATACCAAACACTATACGTAGAATGATGTACAGTGAACGCTATACTATATATGCCTAATGCAAAACGCCATAAGCCAAAATATGTAAGGGCAATGCTATACGCAAAACACAACACGCCAAACGTTATAACCCTAACACAAAAAGATAAATACACAAAAAGCTATACTCCATAGGCAAACCGCAATACAAGCAAAATGCACACTCTACCGCTTATACACACACTCTCTGATGGAGAGTTGTGTAACACAATGCATCGCACCCCTTTATGTAGCTGACAGGGCTTCGCACTGAAAAGTCAGCTTGCCTATGGCCATAATGGTCACTGTGATTTTCAGGAGATGGCATCATCAGTCAGTCCTAGATGTCAAGTATATGGAGGCAGACATGACAGTTCCTAGTAGGATCACAGGACTCAAACTCTGCTTGTGGAAATCGTAACCTTTTAAGGTCCAGAGGGATGTGCAATGTATTGCTTCTCAATGTGTTGAACACCCCTCTGGTTCTAAAAGGGTTAAGTAGGCTCATTCCTTCAGTTTTAAAAAGGAAAACTGACCGCAACTCTCATGGCTGACTTGACGGACATGACATCCAAGACTGATTGGCAAAGTTATCTCTTGGACAAAGGGGAAATTCATGGGGGCTATTTGGATTTTCTATCCTTTGTAAGTTGTGTGTCTGTCCGTCAGTCTGTGTGAGTGTGTCTGTGCGTGCGTGTGTGTCCGTCAGTCTGTGTGTGTCTGTGCGTGCGTGTGTGTGCGTGCGTCAATCTCTGAGTCTGTCTGTGTGTGTGCGTGTGAGCACGCGCGTCTATCTCTGTGTGTGTGCGTCTGTCTCTGTGTGTGTGCGTCTGTCTCTGTGTGTGTGCGTCTGTCTCTGTGTGTGTGCGTCTGTCTCTGTGTGTGTGCGTCTGTCTCTGTGTGTGTGCGTCTGTCTCTGTGTGTGTGCGTCTGTCTCTGTGTGTGTGCGTCTGTCTCTGTGTGTGTGCGTGTGAGCACGCGCGTCTATCTCTGTGTGTGTGCGTCTGTCTCTGTGTGTGTGCGTCTGTCTCTGTGTGTGTGCGTCTGTCTCTGTGTGTGTGCGTCTGTCTCTGTGTGTGTGCGTCTGTCTCTGTGTGTGTGCGTCTGTCTCTGTGTGTGTGCGTCTATCTCTGTGTGTGTGCGTCTGTCTCTGTGTGTGCGCGTCTATCTCTGTGTGTGCGCGTCTATCTCTGTGTGTGTGCGTCTATCTCTGTGTGTGTGCGTCTGTCTCTGTGTGTGTGCGTCTGTCTCTGTGTGTGTGCGTCTATCTCTGAGTCTGTGTGTCTGTCTCTGTGTGTGTGCGTCTGTCTCTGTGTGTGTGCGTCTGTCTCTGTGTGTGTGCGTCTGTCTCTGTGTGTGTGCGTCTGTCTCTGTGTGTGCGCGTCTATCTCTGAGTCTGAGTGTCTATCTCTGTGTGTGTGCGTCTGTCTCTGTGTGTGTGCGTCTGTCTCTGTGTGTGTGCGTCTATCTCTGAGTCTGTGTGTCTGTCTCTGTGTGTGTGCGTCTGTCTCTGTGTGTGTGCGTCTGTGTGTGTGCGTCTGTCTCTGTGTGTGTGCGTCTGTCTCTGTGTGTGCGCGTCTATCTCTGAGTCTGTGTGTCTATCTCTGTGTGTGTGCGTCTGTCTCTGTGTGTGTGCGTCTGTCTCTGTGTGTGTGCGTCTGTCTCTGTGTGTGTGCGTCTGTCTCTGTGTGTGTGCGTCTGTCTCTGTGTGTGCGCGTCTATCTCTGAGTCTGTGTGTCTATCTCTGTGTGTGTGCGTCTGTCTCTGTGTGTGTGCGTCTGTCTCTGTGTGTGTGCGTCTGTCTCTGTGTGTGTGCGTCTGTCTCTGTGTGTGCGCGTCTATCTCTGAGTCTGTGTGTCTGTCTCTGTGTGTGCGTCTATCTCTGAGTCTGTGTGTCTGTCTCTGTGTGTGCGCGTGCGCGTCTATCTGAGTGTGTGTCTGTCTGTGTGTGTGTGGGGGTGTTAGTAGGTGTTACTTCTCCTTTAAACAGCAAATCACTTTAATACATATTTCCCACTCTGCATTATTTATTATTTCCTTAATCCATTTTATAAGGAAAAAAAAAAAGTACTACACGGCGTTATGTTCCCCTAAACTGTCCGTAATACTTTTATAACTCCCAGTGACAATCTTACAGCCATTTTAACGTGTCTCTTTCATTGACTCCACTTTTATAAATATCCCCCCCGTATTTCCTAAAATGTGCCCGTGCCGGTCTTTTGGCTAACATAATACATAAATGTAGTTTTTTTAAATGACATTTTCAGTAATGCAAACTTGAATTCAAGGTAATAGGTCTGATTTAAATCTCTCCAGGACATTTTATAAATGTACTCTTACCAATCGTTAGTCCCTATCCGGCTTCAAATTTCATTAATTTATGTCGCCAGGTAAAGTCTTATGTGTATTAAGATGTAATTAGTGGGACCTGTAACTCAATCTGAACTCTGAAATCTAATTTGGAGTCAGTGAAAGTTCTGTTCCTGCACAAGTCCTGAGAAGATGATTATGGAAGTAAAGCAACACAAAGGTATGTACAAACCCGATCCTCCATGAGAAGATGCTGTATTATTCAGGCATCTATGATGCGCTTAAATTATCATTAGTTGTGACATGTTAAAGGAATAGTGACCTCTGAATCTAGAGAGAGATTGATAGGTACTGTGTTATGGAGTGAAAGTGACAGGGCTCTTACATAAAGGGTAAATATTGGGTTTTACTAAGGGCCGTATGTTCAAAGGGATAACGACGAAAAATTGTCATATGAAAGACAAAAATAAGTAATTGTATGCATGAACGACATTTTATATAAAGTATACAACAAAAAACTAGTAGTGTCTGTTGTGTACAACACAACTCCAGAATTACCGGGCAAAGGGGCAGGGCAAGGGCGGGGCTAAACTATTCTCCAGTGTCGTATAGAGGAAAAGAAAAGTTGTCAGAACGAACGACAAAAGAATGTCTTCCAAAAGACACAATTTGTATGTTAAGAAAAAAGTGGAGGGAATGTGAAATTCTGAATGTGAGAATTTTTGTCTTTAGTTAAGACATTTTTGTCGTTAGTTAAGACATTTTTGTCGTTATTTAAGACATTTTTTGTCGTTACATATGACAATATCAGTGAGGACAAACGACATATATTTCCAATCACAACCAACACTCTCTGAAAATATTAATGATCCCAACGACACTGTACTTTGAAAAGTCGTTACAAACTACAAAAGTTATTTCGCTACTTCTTTGAACATATGGCCCTAAGTCTTCTCTAATGGGAACACAGTTGATTTAAAACCTGGGGCTGCTCCTTTCGGCTGACCAGGAGGGGGCAGGGCATAAAACTAAAGTGAACCCCTTTTTTGGAGCACAATCTAGAAATCAGTGTGTCTCAACCAAATAGTCCTGGAATTGGTGCTCTGTTCCCACAGACCGGTTGTGTTGGACTTTCAAGTGTGATACCAAGGTTCTGTGAGGATGTGCATCCAGCAGGGCAGAAAACTGATCTGTTGCTACAACATTAATATGTTGAGAGAGCATTGGGTGTCTCCTTTAAAGGGATAGTAATACTTCGTTTTAATTTTATTTTGTAGGCATTAAAAAAACATGAAGAACGATATAAGTCTTATCTCTCAAACCTTTATGGTTTGAGAGATATTCACAAGAAAAGTTTCCCCCTCACTGACCAAAACAAGTCTGCCATCTAGCTGTAAGATTTGGAATCCGGTCCGCAGACCAGACGTGGCTCTACAGCAGAGCCGAGATCGCGAGATATAAGAAGAACTACTTAATTCGAATAGTCTACAAAGTGTGCCTGGTTTACAAGCACGCTTTTTAGACCCTTCCAAAGAAACAGTTATTTTTATATCTTGCAATCTCGGCTCTGCTGTAGAGCCACGGCTGGTCTGCGGACCGGATTCCAGATCTGACAGCTAGATGGCAGACTTGTTTTGGTCAGTGAGGGGGAAACTTTTCTTGTGAATATCTCTTAAACCATAACGTTTGAGAGATAAGACTTATATCGTTCTTCATGTTTTTTTAATGCCTACAAAATAAAATAAAGATAAAACGGAGTATTACTATCCCTTTAACACCCCTTTTCTTCTCTTGGTCTGCTGGAGCTCACAGGGTGGCTCTGCCTTAATTGGCAGGTCTTCTCCCAGAGGAGCGGATTTGCACCTATTGGATAAAAAGGACAGACTGGATGGGCCAGATGGTTCTTTTCTGCTCTCAAAATCTATGTTTCTATGATGGTTTCATTTTAAAAAGCGTGTTTTGTTGCCTGCTTGGGGCATGTAAGGGTGCTAATCTCTCTACAATTAATGGTGCAAAAAGGCTTCATGGTGCACCGATAAAGCTTTAGGCTGGGCATTTTGGGGGAAAGCACCTGGTCATTTGAGAACCTAGAGACGCACCTGGCTTAATAGGAAGGCCATGTAGCCCTGACGAACACTATGCTATTCAGGTGGTTCAGGGTAATACAGACTTGCTCATTTGGGTCTGGATTATATTGCAGGTGCTAATTTTATCTCAACTTTTTTCTCCAGATTTCCCCATAGACTTCAATAGGAAAATGTTTGATAAAACGGGTGGTAACGTTTATCAACTTCAATATAATCCAGCCCTTGCTCCTGTCCCCTGCAGAGTTGGGTGAAGTTTTCCTCTTGTTCTGTGCTAGGTATTACGGTGTCTGAGATGGCACACACTTCCTGACTTCTCAAACCCAATATTACTACTGACAATGCACAGTGCATGGGACCTGTCTTCACATGGGTGGAGTAGTGAGGAAGTGTGGACTTGTCGGACACTGAATTACCAGTTGTCAATCAAGTTGGAAGAAGAGAAGGACTTCACCCAATCCTACTGTTGTCTGCACGGCACTGGGTGAGTAAGGACCTTATCCATAAAAGTGGGGCAAACCAGCTGCACCATGGGGGGAAAATAAAAATGCTCATTCACTTAAATGGGTCTTTGAAACCCTTTAATTCTAGAGTGCTCTCTACCGCATTGTTTCACAGTGTATTGGAGACCTCTCTAGCCTACAAGTGCATTTTCTCTGTCGTTCAGTATAGCTTACATGTACCATGGGAAGGCAACAGCTCCTTCTAGTGGCTGGAACAATTTTTTCAAGCGGTTGCAGGGTGGAGCCTCCCTCTCTTCCATAGCAGGCTACCTAGCCACTCCCCTGCAGATAAGATTTGTTCCATCACCTAGAAGGAAGGCTGAGAACAGTTGTGCTTAGTTTTTGGTATTTGTATTATTTTATCTTAGCTATTGGGGTGTCAAAATTCCCCCATTAGGCGGGTTACCGTTACTGACTTCTCCTGGAGGATTGCTCAGTTAACAGGCGCTGATTGTGGACCCTTCTAGCCCTGGGAGAGAACCATGTAACCCATGTCTCTCTCTCCAGAAGGAGTCTCTCTGAGACTTCTTCCTATTCAATGGTAATCTGAAGTAAGAAGACCTCCAAAAAAGGTGAGCAACCCTTTGAGTGCCATGGTCCACTTGTCCCACTGTTCCCCACCACACAGGACTTGCATTCTGGACTTCTCTCATGATTCCTCACTCATGCTGGGTATAATGTTATATTCTGTTCTGAGTCTTTGGATCATTTTGGGCTGTTGGTAGTAGTTAACCCCTTCCATGCCATGCTATTGCGTTAGGAATACCCTTTTGCTCATTTCCCCTTTGGGTTTATGTATTTTTATTATTTATTATATGTTCTATATGTGCTTTTTCACGTTTGGACACTTTTTGGTTTGAACGGTTTTATTTGAGCTTTGAGCCTTTAAGCCCGCACTTTACTACATAGCCACAATGCTCCATTGATCTCTATGGGACAGACTGTGTTGGGACATATCTCTGCAGCCGCTCTATGTTCCTAGTTGAGAGAGGGCTCATTCTTCTCGTCACCTCTCGCCCTACACTCCGGTTCACATCCTCTGTGTCTTGGGGGTCTCAGGGGGATTCGGGTCTGTTATTTGTTACTTTGGAAGGGAAAACTAAGTTTCCCATAGACGCCCATTTTGTGGGCTGCTCCCTGATTGGCTCACCATTCGGTTACCATTTTCTTTTCCCTTTCACATAAGTATCATACGCAAGGCTTGGATTCCTCTACTCCCCTCCACAGGTTAACTCTTTGCTTGCCAGATAAGTACCTTTTAAGCTTTTTGGGATGAAATCCTTAATCTGTGTAACAGTATTTTGGTGTTCCTTTATACTGCAAGACACTTTTTACTGCTGTAGGATGTCTGATCCACTAGGACATGGGGCTAGACGTAAGGGCAAGGACTGTTACTTACTGTTCCTCATGCCAAATGGGGCTTCCCAGAGAATACTCAGGTCTCTTATGCCCCTCGTGCACTGTGGCCCCTGCTTCTCTTCCAGGGCCCTCAAGCCATGAACAAGAGCCACCTTGGGTCAAGGACTTAAAGTCCTCTATGGCGCAGTTTCCTCTTTCTCTTCAGGGGTCCTCCAGTCCTGGAGACCACACACATCTTTCAGGTTTGTGACCCCTAAGGCACCTGGCATTCCTGATTTACCCGATTTCTCTGAAGGAGAATCACTGGAAGAGTCTGAGGATGGTGTTTGTTCAGAAGGGGCTTCTTCCAAGTTTTATGGCGACCCCTTTGAGGCTGATCCTGAACCCTGTGCTGAGGGTTTCAATAAGGTGGTTTTAATCCACAGTCTACATCTAACATATTTTCCAGGTTCAAGCCCAGCACTGTTTTTCCACCTAATCCCACTCTGGATCAAATTGTCCTGGATGAGTGGAAGACCCCTGACAAGGGACTCACTCTTTATAAGGGATTTTCTAAGCTGTACCCCTTTGCAGACTCCACCTTGGCTCAGTGGGCTACACCTCCTTAGGTTGATTCCCTATTTCCAGGCTGTCTAAGTCACTGTCTTGTCTGCTGTGGATGCATCAGCGCTCAAAGATTTGACTGATAGGAAGCTGGAGGCTTTCCATAAAGCTATCTTTGCAGCGGTTGGTGTGGCCTTGAGACCTACCTTGGCATCCGCATGGGTTAATAGGGCTATTGCAGTTTTGACTGAACATCTGACTGACCCTGTCCGCAAAGGTGCCCCTAAGGAGGACCTTTTGCCCATTTTGGCAAACACATCTGAGGCTCAGCATTATATCACTGATGCCTTGTTTGATGCCATTAGGCTTGAGGCTAATTCCTCTGCCTTCTCGGTTTTGGGAGTTTTGCAGCGGCCTGCTTTTGAGTCATTGGCGACCATTCCTCTACGGCTTCTGACGTGGAAGATGGCTTTTCTGTTGGCTGTGGTCTCTGTCCGCAGAGTTGCTGAGCTGCAGGCTTTGTCCTGCAAACCGTCTTTCCTGGTGTTTCTCAAGGATAAGGCTGTTCTCTGTACCTCCCAGGAATTTCTTCCTAAGGTGGTCTCTGAGTTCCACATCAATGAGGAGATTGTTGTGTCTTCCTTTTGTCCTGACCCTAAATCTGACAAGGAGAGGGATCTCCATTTTTTGGACGTAGCACGTTGCCTCATGTTCTGTGTGTGTACCGTACTGAGTCTATCTGCAAGATAGCTTTGTTTGTCATCCCTGAGGGTTCAGGTCTGGTTTGGCTGTGTCCAAGGTGACTATTGCATCCTGGATTACGTCTATCATCCACAAGGCTTATGAGCTCAGAGGGAAGCCTGTCCCCCTTCCGCATTACAGCACACTCCACCAGGTCTGTTGGGGCCTCCTGGTCCTACAAGAATCAGGCCTCTGCTGAGCAGCAGTGCAAGGCGGCCACTTGGTCTTCTGTGCACACCTTTGCCAAACGCTACCATGTTGTTGTGCTTGGTTCGTCTGAAGCCAGCTTTTGCAGGAGAGTCCTGGAGGCTGTTTGCCTGTCTAGGACTTTATATTCCTGTGCCTTATAGCTCTTTAACTTTTGAGCCCTGTTGGCTGCTGTTCTTGTGTGCTGTTTGTCGTTATTCAGTGTCCGTTGACAGTTTATTTGGACTGTTTCATGTCCTGGATAGTCCATGGAAACTCTGGTATCATGGGGACTGGCATTTGGTCCTTTCCTTCTCTTCCCACCCATGGGAACTCAATGTTGGTATATCCCCATGGTACCTGTAAGCTATATTGGATGACAGAGAAAAGAGAATTGTAGTCTTACCTGTTAAAGCCTTTTTTTATTAGTCCATATAGGTTACAGGTCTCCCACCCAGTGAAAGGGACCGTTCTGGGTTTCCTGTGGCTGGACGTGGGAGTCCGATTGGGTCCATGCTCACATACGTTTTCCTCCTCCTCTTCTTCTCGCTATCTAGCTCAGCAGGTTTATTGTCTCAAATCTATCTGGAGGGGAGTGTCTAGGTAGCCTGCAAGGAGGAGGGGGAGGCTCCACCCTGCAACTTCTTCAAGAATTGTTCCAGCCACTAGAAGGAGCTGTCACCTCCCATGGTACCTGTAATTTATATGGACTAAGAGAAAAGGATATAACGGGTAAGAATAAAATCCTCTTTAAAACAGTAAAACTGTCCCCTGTGGTGCAGATCAGTTGCCCCAAAACTTCTCCTCTTTTCTTTTGTGCATAGGGCCCTTAGTCCACACTGGGAAGCCTGTGGTCCATTAGCTGTTTAGGACTACAGTTCCCATCATGCTAAGCCAGCCATTATAGTTAGCAGGTGATTATTGGTTCTTGTAGCATATTTGCTTGAATATATTGTGATTTCCCCCTACGCTTAATCTCTCACGCTCTCTTCAGCTCCTTCTCTTTCATCTCCCCCTCTTTCATCTCCGTCTCATAGGCCTCTCTTTCATCTCCGTCTCATAGGCCTCTCTTTCATCTCCGTCTCATAGGCCTCTCTTTCATCTCCGTCTCATAGGCCTCTATTTCATCTCCGTCTCATAGGCCTGTCTTTCATCTCCATCTCATAGGCCTCTCTTTCATCTCTCTCTCTTTCATCTCCCTCTCCTCCATCTCCCTCTCCTCCATCTCCCTCTCTTTCATCTCCATCTCATAGGCCTCTCTTTCATTTCCATCTCATCTTCTTTCATCTCCCTCTCTTTCATCTCCCTCTTTCATCCCTCTCTCTTTCATCTCCCTCTCCTCCTTCTCTTTCATCTCCCTCTCCTCCTTCTCTTTCATCTCCCTCTCCTCCTTCTCCTCCATCTCCCTCTATTTCATCTCCATCTCATAGGCCTCTTTCATCTCCTTCTCATCATCTTCTCTTTCATTTCCCTCTTTCCTTTATTTCCTTCCCTTTCTCTCTCTCTCTCTCTCTCTCTCTCTCTCTCTCTCTCCCTCTTTCATTTCTTTCCCTCTCCATTATAGTGTAGGGATCCAAGCGCCAGCTTTTTAGAAGTGCAGCCCGGTGAGAGACATGTTTGAATTCGCCAATCACCTTCCTGCTAATGTCCCACATCATCATTAGTGGAATAGAAGAACAGGAGGACACCAAGAAGGTGCCCCTTGTGTGTATCAATCACATAAACAGTCTATGACCTTCCCCAAACACTCACAAGAGAAGTGGTTGGCAAATGGCATATACCAATGCCAACTTTTGCACTTCTGGGTTAATAACCGCCCTTAGCAGCAATAGCCAGATAACTCCAAGCTCCGATCTCTGGCGGCTCTCTCTATTCTCTTAATCCCCCAAGTGGCACAAGCATCGATACGTAAAATAGGAAAAAGAGAGAGCACCTGAATGTGCAACACTCTATTCAGTCTTGTTAAGGAAATACACAATAATGAATGTACTCACAATTTTCCTTGGTCAGAACGATGCTTATACAGAGTCTGACTTACGAGCTTTCGGAGAGGATCAACCCGTCTCCGTTCGGGGTCAGTGGTGTAAATCTGTTCCCCTCAGTCCCAATGGATCAGTGATTAGGATAGCTTCAACAATAAAATAATATAAAATAAAAACAAAACCAAAAGAAAATTAAAACAGTGGGGCCTTTCTTGAGAAATGTATCCAAAGTTTATTTCATATAAAGTATTCAAAATATTGTAAAGACACTACACCTACGCGTTTCACGGTTAGTACCGCTTTATCAAAGCACTGTCACTAGAAAAGAACAAAAGAAATGCCGCCACTGGTGTAAAACATATAAATGACCTCCCCATCAGTCTCATTGGGATAACTAATGCTCCTATGGATATCCAAATCGCAATTAACTTTGGATACATTTCTCAAGAAGCGCTCCAATCTCTTAATTTTCTTTTAGTTTTGTTTTTAGACGGGTCGACTGTCTCCAAAAGCTCGTAAGTCAGACTCTGTATAAGCATTGTTCTGACCAAGGAAAATTGTGAGTACGTTCATTATTGTGTATTTCCTTAAAAGGATAGTAATACTTGGTTTTATCTTTATTTTATTTTGTAGGCATTAAAAAAAACATGAAAGCTATGTCTTATCTCTCAAACCTTTATGGTTTGAGAGATACTCACAAGCAAAGTTTCCCCTCACTGACCAAAACTGTCAAGTCTGCTATCTAGCTGTCAGATTTGGAATCCATGGACCGGCCGTGGCTCTACAGCAGAGCTGAGACTGCGAGATATAAGAAGAACTACTTCATTAGAATAGTCTACAAAGTATGACTGGTTTCCAAGCACACGTTTTAGACCCTTCCAATGAAATAGTTATGTTTATATCTTGTGATCTCGGCTCTGCTGAAGAGCCACCGGTTGACCTGCGGACCGGATTCCAAATCTGACAGCTAGATTTGACTGTTTTGGTAAGGGGAAGGTTTTCTTGTGAATATCTCTCAAACCTTTATAAGACATATATATCATTCATCATGTTTTTTTAATGTCTACAAAATAAAATAAAGTTAAAACAAAGTATTACTATCCCTTTAACAAGACTGAACAGAGTGCTTTCTCTTTCTCCTTTTTTATGTATTGACACATCATTATTAGTCCCTTTCAAGATCTTCTATGAATGAGCAAACTCAAACTGGGAGTAGTGCAGAAATGATACACCGCTTCTGGTTTGAGTCTGCACATTGAATGCACCAGTCTGGACTGGATCTTCCACTGATCCAACAGGTAGCCCTAATAAAGGGCAACCTTGAATATAAGTCAAGGTCATTTCTATTAATGCTAAAATGCATGAAAAAAAACCCTTGCCTTTTATTCAAGCAACTTCAGTATCATCCCTCTCTCCAGCTAAACGTTTTATTATTCTGTTTGGTCAGCCTCGTGACATACCTCGGAAGGAATAAGACACTCCAAGGTTAAAATAGCTTAGGTTAATGGGACAGTAAGCATTATGTGTGTGTATATATATATATATATATATATATATATATATATATATATATATAGGGTTTTTCTTATGAATTAAACAAAGACACCCCATTGCTGGCCGTTTTATTCAAAACATATAAACTTTCAAATTGACAGTCACTCAGCTGTTACTATCAGTTTCTATGGACAATTGTAGTCACTGACTCTCCTCTCCCATTGAGTGCAACAGAATAACTGTTATGACACCAAATGAACTGTAGGGGAGCCCTCTGGACACCAGAGGGTACCGGCAGCGGTGTTGGAAGAAATACAGATTTGATTTAATGGATGATAAACTTTAAAGGGATAGTATTGTCCCATAAAAACTTTTTATAGTTTTATTGATCCTTAGAAAACAAGTCGAATGGTACAAACCCTATCTCTCAGACTGCTATGGTTTGAGACAGGGCTTATAATTTGAAGTCCTTTGCTACTAGCCAGACCTGAAAAGTTACTCGCCACTGCAAGACATAGCATCCCCACCAGGGCTGAATTTCTACTCGCCGGGGATAAAGTTTCACTCGCCATTGACTAGTGGTGAGTGGAAATTTTGAGCCCTGGTTTGAGATATATAGGGATTCAAAGTCCCCCCTCCCTCCCCTTCTCCTGATGCCAGCTGTATGTAAAGCTGACAGCAGGATAATAGAGTCAAACGACTCGAGGAGGCTCTGCAGCAGAGCCGAGATAGTGTTATCTATAAAGAATTCATTCATTGGAAAGATCTACAAAATGTGACTGGTTTGCAAGCACACTTTGTAGACATTCCCAGTGAATGAATTCTTTATAGATAACGCAATCTCGGCTCTGCTGCAGAGCTGTGTGCTGGTCCCCGGACCAGAATCCCCTGCTGTCAGCTAGACGCTGATCTTAGGAGAAGCGGTTTGAGAGATAGGGTTTGCACCATTCTGCTTATTTTCTAAGGCTCTATAAAACTATAAAACGTTTTTATGGGACATTACAGTCCCTTTAATAAAAATCATACATTGGGAAACCAGGAAATGTCTCATTCCAGACTTATTACAGTTTAAACTGATGTTTCATGTGTTTTTATACAATAGCAGTGCCCTCTGGTGTCCAGAGATTTCACCTACAGTTCAGCACTGAGCTTCTCAAGCCCTCTGTTCCTGCCATCCACAATTTCAGGTAAAAACTCCATTATACCTTAACATTGTTAAACCAGGAAACATATGGGGTTTGCATGAAATGTCATGTATGTTTGATGGACAATGTGGGAAACAAGCGTGTGCACAACGGAATGTTTTATTCAGTAGTGAGTATTCATGCCTTGCACAGTGATACAAGTGCTAGATGACAAAGCATGCCTTTAACAAGATAGTCATACGTTTCTTGGACAACTCAGGCCTGCAGCTATTGTAAGGTGAACACAGAAGAGTTCTAGAGAAGTTGGTGACCCTTAAGGTCCAACACCGCAGTGAGGGACAGATATAGTGTATTTGCAGGTCCACTGAATTGGTTCAAATCCACATGTCCATGGTAATATGTTTGATGTGCGGATGGGCATCGTCTTGCTGCAGTAGTGTGTCCGTGACATTCTGAAGCAGTGGTCTGATAATGGGTTGTACAACCAGGTCTGTGTTCCGGCAAGTTGTACGAAAGCCCAGAATATGTACTGTTGGTGTATCTGCCATGCAGGATACCTCCCAACACTATTCTACTGGGAGCTGGCCCGAGGTGCAATTGTTTGCTGCACGATTCCACGTGTTGCTGATTAGCACTCTTCCATATTATTATTTAGCCACTGTGATGTCCTAAACAGAACTGAGAATCAACAGGCAAGAGACTAGATCTCCATTCCTGCCCAGACTCTGCACCATTTCCTCTCACTGGTCCTGTGCAATAACTAGTGATAGACTTCGGCATAATTGTCTTGCCTGACTCATGCACACACCGTTACATTTTCTGGGTCAAAACAACTGTACCAGTGGCTTACCTTGGAGCATGCTATTGCTAAGAGGTTGTACAATGCTGTTCTTTGGAACTGATGGTCCCATTGAGCTGAGGTCTGGCATTGTAAGACAGACTTTGCCACTCAGTACTTTTGTGTACTTCATCCCAACGGGACCAGGATCAGTGCATAGTTCTGAATTCATGGACAAGCCTTGTGGCAATGGCTAGCCACAGTCTGATGACTCCGTCCTTTGTTTTTAGTTGATGATCTTCTTAACCCCTTAAGGACCCATGACTGTCCTGGACCGTCATGGGTTGTTATACCCTTAAGGACCCATGCCTCCGTGCATGCTGCTATAATTAATTCCAGACTGAGACTGAACGCTCCGAGACAGGGGCATTCAGTCTCAGCCCTTCTTGCTTGTGCCGGGTCATGTGATCGCTGTAGCAGTGATCACATGTACCGACATTCTGAATGATAGAGGCAGTACGCAAAGCATTCTGCCTCTATGTCTCTCCTCTGCCTCTGTCTCCCTTGCTATCAAAGTAAGGGAGAGAGAAGCAGAGAGGAGACACCTAGTGGAACAAGAAAATACAGCAGCTGGGGGTATTAACCCCTTCACTGCTGGTGCTGGAGGCTGGCTAAATGCAGGTCAAAAAAAAAAAAATCTCATTAAACAATTTTGGAAGTGTGATTGTTATGGAGCTATGTAATACACTTATACACATTGCCAAATGTCAGGGATAAAAAGGTGACAAAATAGGGTGGGGAAAAAGGGACATGGGGATTTTCACCCAGGGGGGACAGTGGCCACTTTAAACTGCATATTTTGTAGGTATGACTGACCGGTCATACCTTTCATGCAGTCTCCATAAAAATGTAACTCTTTGCACCCAATTGATCCAAAGAGAAAAAACAAAAATGGTGTTTTTTTTCCTTTAACCTTTTTTTTATTTTAATAAAGTAAACTGTGGGTTATCCATATAAGTGGGGTATCAAAAGAAACCCTGTTTGTGCTTAAAAACAGTATATAATTGATGGGGGTGGAATAAAGTACTTAGAGGGAAAACACTGTTGAACAAAGTCATAGTCAAAAAGGTCAGAATTGCTCCGGTCCTTAAGTGAAATCCACCTCAGATTTTCTCGGTCCTTAAAGTGTTAAAGGGATAGTAATGTTTCTAAATAAAACACTTCGATCATTTGTCATCATTTCTCTACCATGCAGAACTTTATTACAATGCTATTCGGTGTCTAGTTCATGTATAGTTGAATTATGATATGTCCCTCTCCCACCCGTTTTACCTAGATAACATTGCTTCTCCTCAGACCAGCAAGACCATCCAAATGGATCGCGATGAGGGGCAATCTTCTGTGGGCATAAGGAAAAAACTGCCCTCCTTCATCAAATGGAGCAGGCTTTTCCTTATATTGATACACAGAAGATTGTCCCTCACTGCGATCTGTCCGTTCTAATGACCGCATTCCAGATCTGAGGAGGAGGCAGTGTTATGCAGTTGAAAGGGGCGAGAGAGGGGGACACTTAATAATTTAATTGCACATGAACTAGACAACATATAGCATTGTATAAACTCAAAAACAAAAATGTGCTTAGTTTTGAGTTCTGATATTTTGTGGTTCTTTATAGATTTTTTTTCTATATTTCTGGGATGATTTGTGTTTGAGCTTTAAAAAAAATTCCTGCATGTTTTGAAAGATTGCAAGAATAATCCAAATGATATCTGTAGTTCTAATATTCCTTTGGGCAATACATAGCTCTTACTTGTGGCGCTCAAAAAGTTAAATCAAAGATTAATTCTCCCCGGGGCAACAAGAAGAAATGGAACAATTCTGACACCAGCCAACCTCACCATGCCGATAAATATAAATTCCAGAAATTATCATTGATTTTAATACGAATTATAACCTCTTAAATGCTACGCAATGAGTTGGATAACTCTAACATTCAAGAGGTTGAATTGCCCGTTTAAATCAATTGGGATGTTTAATTTGCCACTATGGTGCAATGTGATTGACCCAATTCCTCTTAGTACATCAACGTCTTCACCTTTGTTCATGTCTGATTATTGTATTCTTTATAAATTCACTTTGATTCAGAAAGAGACCGTGTTAAAGCAATGCGTTCCATACCCCTCTGCACTCAAAGGGTTAAGGACGTGTGACGTGCCAGGACTGTTAAAGGAGCAGTAAACTTTTTTTATGAAAACACACATTTTATAGAGCATCTCCTGCTGAATAAAACAAGGTCACTCCCATCGCCGTCAGATGTTTTAATAATAATCAGGGAGTGAATTTACTGTGTTTACTTCCTGATAGTTCTGACAGGAAATGAATTTTCTGTGTTCACTTCCTGATGGTTCTAACTGACAGGAAGTGAATTTACTGTGTTTACTTCCTGATAGTTCTAACTGACAGGAAGTGAATTTACTGTGTGTTTACTTCCTGATAGTTCTAATTGACAGGAAGTGACAGGCAGTTTCTATCACATTCTATGGAGAACTGTATGTCACTGACTTTTCTAACTTTCCTCTTCATTAGAATCTAAGAGAAAAACTAATTAGAATTTGACCACTAGAGGGCACTGCTAATGTAAAAAACAGGGGTTTAAACCGTAATAACTCTGAAAATATAAATCTCTCGGCAGTGGGTGTACCCTTATTTTACTCAATAGAAAAATCCCTACGATATGTATTTTTTCATTAAAAAAAAGTTTACTGCTCCTTTAAGGACGTGTGACGGTTCTGGCACATCACGGAAATTTGTGAACAAATCATAGCTGCACGCTGGGCTGTGATCGCAGAACATATTTCTGCCATGGTCCTATGGAGCTCCCCACCCTCGGATTGCGAGGTCCTTAATCCCTTAAGGGCTGGCAGTGTGGCTAGGGTTGCCACCCAGCTGGTATTTTACTGGCAGGCCGGTAAAAAATTGGCTTCTGTCCAATGTTAAGTCTATGGAGGGAATGCCATGGCCGGTATTTTTTTTAAGAAAAGGTGGCAACCCTAAGTGCGGCCAACACTTAAGGACCAAGGCCCTTTTTCTCTTTTTTTTAAATTTGCGCAACTGATTCAGGGATCCCCAAGAGGCATGCAGCTGTTTGGGGACCCCTGAATTCCAGGACGTACATGTCCTTCATACGTCTTTTTATGCACATTCATGTCCTTAAGGGATTAACCACTTGAATTGTAGCAAGTTCTCCACTGCATTGCTTGGCCACATGTTGGAGTGTCCTCCATTTTTCAAGGGGGTTAGAGTCCTTGTCTGATCATTACAGATTTGTATATGTCCCCTGTGATGCAGTTGCTTTTGCCTCCAAATTGCTCCACGTGTTGTGGACGTCCGACCTAAAAAAAAATAGAGACTCCTAAGAACATTTGTTTAAAAAAGAATTGAATTTAGTTGTTTGTTTGCAATGATTACACTCTTCTAGATAATTCAGATCTACATTTCCTTTGGATTGGAGCAAAATCCTTTTGTATAATTTGCATGTTATTTTTTATGACTTATTCTGCTGAATGCTTATTTTGTTTGTAACACTTCAGTTATGATAATAAAACTGGAATTGAAATCAGTCCTTCAGTTTGTTTGACATCAGTAAGTCAACTGGATGCCTTTAAACAGGATTGGGGCTCTCAGTACAAATGGTACTTAAAGCTTTATTGCTTCCTATTTTCTGTGCCCTTTGATCTATGACTTCCTGAACAGAACTCACCCTTTGATTGTGCCGATGGTGAGGCGGACATGATGCCGTAATGGTAGAACTAAGGGGATTCAACAATGACTTTTATTGTGCTTGGTCATTGTTTAAAAATTCTGTGCATCTGTAAAGGCATACCCTTCAACGTGTCATAAAAGAAGAAAGGTTACCCTCAGAGGCGCTGCCCCATTAATGTAGGAGACACTTTCAAAAATGTATTCTGCAGGAGTGCAGTGATTCCTATTCAGCCACACACAAAAGATTATATATATAAAATTATATTGTGTTATAAGGTTCATTGAGGACTCGCCAGAGCACAACTGGGTTAACAGCAAGCATGGACACCACATATAAGATGGGCTACTAAAATGGTGACTGGTTTACAGGAAAAGAAATATCGGGATAGACTAAAGGATCTGAACATGTATAGCTTGGTGGAGAGAAGAGAGAGAGAGAGAGGGGATATGATAGACACATTCAAATACATGAAAGGATTCAACAAAGTGCAGGAGGGAAATATATTCCAAAGGAGTAAAGATGTTAGGACAAGAGGCCATAGTGTAAACCTAGAGGGACACAGGTTTAGATGTAATGTAAGAAGGTTTTACTTCACTGAGAGGGTAGTAGATAAGTGGAATAGTCTACCAGCAGAAGTGGTAGAAGTTAATACAGTGACAGAATGTAAACATGCGTGGGATAGGCATAAGGCTGTCCTTAACTTAAGACAAGACCAAGGACAAAATAAGGTTTGAGGTTTTTACAGTAGGAAAATGGGCGACTAGATGGCCGAATGTTTCTTATCTGCCGTCAAATTCTATGTTTCTAGAATTTATGTTAAGGGAAGAGCTAAGATATTTTTAACCTTTTGAGTGCAAGAGGGGTATGCAATGCTTAGAATACCCCTCTGGCACTCAAAGGGTTAAAGATCCCAGGGTCAGCTCATTTTGAACGTTCACAAATGTGCCTGCTTTCTCTGTGCCACTTCCAGGGAGACACCTGTGCACACAGACTGGATGAAAATCCCAAAGGCTGGGAGTTGTAGTTTGCAAGTGCAACACATTTGGGAGTAGTCAACACACTGCCTTTGTAAACCCGACTACAAGTCCCAGCATGCAGCACTCCAAACGTTATTTAGACAAATACTAAACATGTATGCTGTTTTATAGAATAGGAGCACCAACCAACTGTCCCAGAGTTTCAGGGACAGTCCCTGGTTTTGGCTCCATGTCCCTTTTTTGTCCGTGATTTTAAAATTGCTGATTTTAACCTCTTAAGGGCTAGCAATCCGGGAAGTGAACTTCCCTTAAGGACCACTTTGAAGTAGGTCGTTGTGCCAGCACACGTGACTGATGATATGTACCGGCGAGCCGAATGAGTGATCTGAGAGAAGACCACTCAGGTGTTGGAGAGGTCAAATTCAGACCCCACTAGTGCTTACAGTGGCCCCACAAGAGAGCTATAATCACAAAATAGTGACGTGCCAGGTCCATCGCCAGGCCTTTCAGCAAGTTTACTGGAGACGGTCCTGACACGTCACCGGTTGTTAAAGGAGCAGTAAACTTTTTTTTTTACGAAAACACATATTTTACAGAGCATTTCATGCTGAATAAAACAAGGTCACTTCCATCGCTGTAAGATGTTTTATTCAAAATTTACAGCAGTTTACATAATCAGGAAGTGACTTTACTGTGTTTACTTCCTGATATTTCTAACTGACAGGAAGTAGGGTTGCCACCCAGCCGGTATTTTACCGGCAGGCCGGTAAAAAATTGGCTTCTTTCCAATGTTAAGTCTATGGAGGGAATGCCTTGGCAGGTATTTTTTTGAAGAAAAGGTGGCAACCCTAACAGGAAGTGAATTTACTGTGTTTACTTCCTGATAGTTCTAACTGACAGGAAGTGAATTTACTATGTTTACTTCCTGATAGTTCTAACTGACAGGAAGTGAATTTACTGTGATTACTTCCTGATAGTTCTAACTGACAGGAAGTGACAGGCAGTTTCTATCACATTCTATGGAGAACTGTATGTCTCTTACTTTTCTGACTTTCCTCTCCTTTAGAATCTAACAGGAAATCTAATTAGAATTTGACCACTAGAGGGCACTGCTAATGTAAAAAAAAACATGGGTTTAAACTGTAATAACTCTGGAAATATAAATCTCTCAGCAGTGGGAGTACCCTTATTTTACTCAAAAGGAAAATCCCTACAATATATATATTTTCATAAAAAATGTTTTTACTGCTCCTTTAAGGATTTAAAATTGCATTTCAAACCCATGCTTCTGTGTGTTTATCACTGAAAGGTTACTAGTCTAATTCTTTCCCCATGTTAATATTTATATGGTTTAATGCAGTATTTAGCTGCTGGCAATCTCTATTCTGTTGTTGAAGTAGATCTCTGTCTGTTGTTTGTCAACGTGAGTCCCTCCAACTGTTCTAAAAAAAAAGACATTACTGAACTGGAAAAGGTGCAGAGACGTGCAACAAAACTGATAAAGGGATTGGAGGATCTGAGTTATAAAGAGAGACTAGCCAAACTGGGTTTGTTTACATTAGAGAAGAGACGTCTAAGGGGTGATATGATTACCATTTACAAATACATTCAAGGTCAATACAAAGAACTATCCAATGAATTATTTATGCAAAGAGCTGAGCTAAGAACAAGAGGTCATCCATTAAGACTTGAGGAAAGGCACTTTTTACTAAAACACAGGCAGGGATTCTTTACAGTAAGGGCGGTAAGGCTATGGAATTCTTTGCCTCTGGATGTTGTGCTTGCAGATAATGTAACTGCATTCAAAAAAGCAATGGATGCCTATCTAGCACAGAACTGGGCTGGACTTGATGGACGCATGTCTTTTTTCAGCCTTATCTACTATGTTACTAGGGAACTGCTTCCAGACTAAAAGTACCATTGCCACTTAATGATGGAAGTTATAGTGTAGAAGCAGCTGGAAGGCCATCCCTGATCAACCTTGTACTATGGCATACCTCCCAACATTTCAAATTGCCAAAGAGGGACACTTGTGTTTTAGAGGGTGTTTCTGTGGGCGTGGCTGGTGTACGGGTCATTACCAGGAATTTTTAAGCTATTTCATGACCTTTTGTCACCTCCTTGTGTAACCTAATAAATGATTTAGAACAAGACCAAAGTATTTTATGTAAACAGACTAATTTATAAACATATATACTGACATTTAAACAAACAATAATGTGAGTTTTATTGCTGTAGGGCAGTATGATGCTTTAAACACACCACACAATCTGATTTCCTAAAAAGAGGGACATCAGGGTGGGAAAGAGGAACAGAGGGATTTAGGTCTAAAAGAGGGACATTTGGGAGGTATGCTATGAACGGTAGTGACTCTCTGTAATGTGACTATCCACAAGAAATGTTGACAAGTACGAATCGGCACTCTACCTGCTAAAAAAGGGTACGGTTGAAGGGAGGCCATTGTAGACCACAATTACATTGCTGGCTGGATTATTTAAGGTGTGTGTGTGGCCCGAAAGTGAGAAATTGTAGTCCAACAACATTTGGAAGAATAAGGATTTGTTTATTTAGAATGTGCTTTACCAGGAAGAACACACATCCAGGAGGATGATGGGATTTGTATCACAGTATAAGGACAACCAGATACTGCTCACCTGTTCTGCAGTATGAATCTTGTATCCTAAATCTAAAGGATCAGGGCTGTGAGAGGCCGTTTTGCTAGCACAGCATCATTGTATCTACCAACAACTGATACATGTAAAGATGACGTCCTGGACAGCTCAATGGGAAGACCCACATCATTTAAAAGATAAATTACCATGTAAATATATTGCTCTAAAGAATTAGAGTGCTTGCTCTTACATGAATGAGAAACAGCCACCACAGCCATGCACTGACTATTGTAAACCCCTAATGACTGAACAAACCATTGGTCTTTTCCTCAGACACGGTTACCTCTCTTCTCAATGCTCAAGGCTGCTGCCAGGCTAGTTCATCTCACTAACCTCTCCTCTTCTGACAATCCCTATTCCCATAACCTGCAGTCACACATAAAATCTAACACTGACCTAAGCCTGTCACAAATCAATACCTCCCAAGTGTCCCTCTTTTAGACCCAAATCCCTCTTTCCCTCTTTCCCACCCTGACGTCCCTCTTTTTAGGAAAACAGATTGTGTGGTGTGTATATAAGGGTATCACATTGCTCCACAGAAATAAAACTCACATTATTGTTTGTTTAAACGTCAGTATATGTGTTTATAAATTAGTCTGTGTAAATAAAATACTTTGGTCTTGTTAGAAGTCATTTATTAGGTTACACAAGGAGGTGTCAATAGGTTATGAAATAGCCTAAAAATTCTCACTAATGCCCCGCCCACCAGCCACACCTCCAGCCACTCCCCCTAAAACACAAGTGTCCCTCTTTGGCAATTTGAAATGTTGGGAGGTATGCAAATCTGCTCTGCCTACGTATCCACCATCATCTCCAAGCATATTCCTACCTGGCCTGTATGGCTCTCCCAGTGATCTCTGATACTCCTTCTGCCTCATAACCTTCTCATACTCTTGTTTCTAAAAGCTTTCCCAACAACGCCCCCTATATCTGGCACTCATTACCTTGCTCTCACTGTCTGTCAAGCTTCCAACTTTCCTACTTACTATCTAAAGACTCATCTGTATAGACATTCTGATCATAACCTCATGCCCAAGACATGGGATTAATTGTGTTACTACTTGTGTTTTCTTCACGGATTACTGGGGTTCCACTGAACACTGTTTAACCCCTTAAGGACCAGCGGTCCCGGGGTGTATTTGTCCTTTAACCCCGTAAGCACCCTTGACGGTCCTGGTACATCATGGCTGGATTTGTTTTAAGGACCAATGACGTACCAGGACAGTTATCGAATTCCAGGCTCCCCGTGCGGCTGCACGCCGTTCAGGGAGTCTGGAATCGGATTCTCAAAATAAATAAATGCTCCTTGATCCTTAAGTGATGGCCGCAAGCGTGCGAGGCCGGTCCTTAAGGGGTTAAGGACCACATAGGGAAGTTTGACGCTCCGGCAGACGTGACTAATCAAGTGTGTCGGCAAGTCGAACGGGGAATTGATAGTGACCGATCCAGTCTTGGAGCAGTCAATTTCAGTCCCCATACTACTCACAGCGCTCCTGTAGGAACGCTGTTAGTAAAAAAAATACCTGGCATATCAGGGCCGTCGCTGGTCCTTCAAGCAAGGACAGTGGTGATGTCAGTGGACCTTAAGGGGTTATGAATCGTTTGCTCAATGATTCATTCCCTGGAAAGCTATTTTCTATTTCCTACTAGGAAAATAAATAATCTGACAGGAGGCCCAGAGGTTTAACCTTTAGAGAAGTTTGCATGTTCAAGTGCTGTTATGCTACAGAGAACAAGGTGACAGGGTAATTGAATTTAAAAAAAAAAATCAAAACGTTGACCAGTAAAACCAAAATCTGTAATTATCCAAGTCTTTTATCTCCTCTTGTGAATGGTGCCATAGTTAATGATCGATCAGCAGGAAGTCTATGATGTTAAAGGGCTATACACGGGGCAGACAACGCAAATATTTGGGAAGTAAAGTCAATTCAGTTTGTTACGGTCGGTCAACCGCTGTGTTTGCAAGAGAAATAATTTTATGTTGACATAACCCTTTGAGTGCCAGAGGGGTACGCAATGCATCGTGTTGCATACCCCTCTGACATTCAAAGGGTTAACAGAATCTTTTTATAGAACTATAATGAATGCCTGGGTGTATAGACCCCCAGAACAAGCAATGGAGTTGGATCAACTGCTGGTCAAGGAAGTAACTAAGATGACAGTGGAAGGTGAGGTTACTTATTATTATGGGGGACTTTAAAGGAATAGTAATACTTCGTTTTATATTTATTTTATTTTGTAGGCATTAAAAATCCATGAGGAACGATATAAGTTTTATCTCTCAAACCTTTATGGTTTGAGAGATATTCACACGCCAAGTTTCCCCCTCCCGCCCCTTTTACCTAGCATAAGCCATCTCTTCTCAGATGTAGAATCCAGTCCATAGACCAGACAGATAACAGCAGGGGACAATCTTCTTCCTATGAGAACAATGAAAGCCCTGCCCACCTTGACAGGTTTTTCAGGTTTTTCCCTTATCTTAATTGAAGATTATCCCTCTCTGCAGTCTACCTGGGCACCTCCCTTCTGATCTGGCTGAGCAGTGTTACATCAGTAAAAGGGGCGGGAGGGGGATACTTTGTCATTGAATTACTCTTGTACTACAACTCTGACAGAATTGATATAACACTCTCCAAAGTCCAAATACTATGATGATTAATTGGAACTGCTTTTATTATGAAACATTACTATCCCTTTAATCTTTCTGATGTGGACTGGAAAAACCAAGAAGCCGGTTCAGCCAGGAGTAGAGAGATCCTAAATTCTTTACGTGGATTAGCTCTTAGTCCATTAGTAGAAGAGCCGACTAGGAAGGAAGCCACACTAGATTTATTATTTACCAATGTAGACTTGGTATCAGATGTAGCTTTAGGAGATTGTTTGGGCCCCAGTAATCCTCAATCTGCCTGGTTTAATATAAAGACAGAGGCGAAGTTGCGCCCACACAAAAACAAAGGCTCTAGACTTTAGAAAGGCTGATTTTTCTAAAATGGAACCATTTTTTTTGTTTTGTTTTCCAAACTCTTTATTGAGGGATAAAAAAAAAATAACATACAAAGGAGAATACAAAAGATAAGCACAAGTACATTTTGACACTGATGTTCACATAGAGTCGACCCTATCACTTGGGAGCATTAAGACGCAGCAGAGCTGAGCCTGAGAAACAGATGTGCTATATAGAAGAGTATCCCTCCGAAACAACAGCAGTGTATTTAGAGTTCCAGAGTAGCATATATATATATATATATATATATATATATAAAGGAGAGAGAGACTATGGAAATAAGTTTAATTAGTACATCCTAAAGAAACGAAAGCGTTAATCGTGACATATAGTTAACCTTAGCACTTGTGAGCATGCACATGAAGCACGACAAAGCAAGAGAAACGCATGTGTCATATATAAGAGTATCCCTCCCGATAACATAGTAACACAGTAACATAGTAGATAAGGCTAAAAAAAGACATGCGTCCATCAAGTCCTGCCCATGCCAAAAACACGATCTTTAAAAAGAACTACTTCAATGGAAATGTCTACAAAGTGTGCCTGGCTTGCAAGCACACTTTGTAGACCATTCCAATGAAGAAATTCTTTTTATAGATCGTGATCTCGGCACTGCTGAAGAGCCGCAGCCGGTCTGCGACCGGATTCCAAATCTGACATCTAGAGCAGTGACGTCACTCCAGGGGAAACTTTACTTGCTAATATCTCCCAAACCATAAAGGTTTGGGAGATGAGACATATCATTTTTAATGTTTTTTTAAGGGCTACAATATAAAATAAAATTATTTTCAAGCAATACTATCCCTTTAAAGGGATAGTAATACTTTGTTTTATCTTTATTTTATTTTGTAGGCATTAAAAAAATATGAAGAACGACATAAGTCTTATCTCTCAAACCTTTATAGTTTAAGAGATATTCACAAGCAAAATATGCCCCCTCCCTGTTCAGCCAGAGCAGAAGGGAGGTGCCCAGGTAGATTGCAGAGAGGGACAATCTTCAATTAAGAGATGGGAAAAACCTGAAAAACTTGTCAAGGAGGGCAGGACTTTCATTGTTCTCATAGGAAGAAGATTGTCCCCCTTCTGTTATCTGTCTGGTCTATGGACTGCATTCCACATCTGAGAAGAGATGGCTTACACTAGGAAAAAGGGGCGGGGAGGGGAACTTTGCTTGTGAATATCTCTCAAACCATAAAGGTCTGAGAGATAAGACTTATATCGTTCTTCATGTTTTTTTCTAATGCCTACAAAATAAAATAAAGATAAAACGAATTATTACTATCCCTTTAAGACCCTTGATGACACATTCATTATACAGTTCTAATTATACTGAGTGTGCATGTGTTCTCATGAAAACCACACTGCTTTCAAAAATAGACATGTTAATAGTTTATTTTTATCAGTTAACAAATGCATAGTGAGGGATCAGAATAAAAAAATCTAAAAGCAAATCACTATTTGGTGTGACCACCCTTTACCTTCAAAACAGCATCAGTTCCTCTAGGTACACTTGCACAAAGTCAGGCATTTTGTAGGCATGTAGTCAGGTGTATGATTAAACAATTATACCAAACAGGTGCTAATGATCATCAAGTTAATATGAAGGTCATTAACGGAAACAGAAACAGCTGTGTAGGAGGAATAAAACCTGGTGACGAACAGCCAATCTCCGCTAACAATGTGTGATTGCTGAAGTCATACACCATGGCAAGACTGAGCATAGCAATAAGACATGCAGTAGTTATTCTGCATCAGAAAGAACTCTCCCAGGCAAAAAGTTCAAGGCAGACAGGGGTTTCCAGATATGCGATACAAGTTCTTTTGAAGAAGCACAAAGAAATAGACAAGATTGAGGACCGTAGACGACAGTGGTTGGCCAAGGAAACTTTGTGCAGCAGATGAAAGACACGTCATGCTTACTTCCCTTCACAATAAGATGTCCGGAAGTGCCATCAGCTCAGAATTGACAGAAAACAGTGGGGCCCTTGTACACCCATCCATACCTCCCAAGTGTCCCTCTTTAGGAGGGACAGTCCCTCTTTGAGACCCAAATCCCCCTGTCCCTCTTTTCTATCCTGGTGTCCCTCTTTTCAGGAGATGAGACGGTGTGGTGTGTATATAACTGTATCATATTGCTCCACAGAAATACAACTCCCATTAATGTTTAGTTAATCTTCAGTATATGTGTTTGTAAATTAATCTGTGTAAATAAAATACTTTGGTCTTGCTGTATATCCTTTATTCAGTTACACAGAGGTGTTGACAGGTCACAAAGTAACCTAAAAATTCTCAGCAATGCCCCACCCACCAGCCACGCCCCCCAGAAACACAATCTAAAACACAAGTGTCCCTCTTTGGCCATTTGAAATGTTGGGAGGTATGCCCATCTACTGTCCAGAGAAGTCTGGTCAGAAGTGGTCTTCATGGAAGACTAGGGTTGCCACCCAGCCGGTATTGGCTTCTGTCCAATGTTAAGTCTATGGAGGGAATGCCATGGCCGGTATTTTTTTGAAGAAAAGGTGGCAACCTTATGGAAGACTTGTAGCCAAAAAGCCATACCTCCAATCTGGAAACAAGGCCAAGCGACTCAACTATGCAGAAAAACACAGGAACCGGGGTGCAGACAAGTGGCAGCAGGTGCTCTGGACTGATGAATCAAATTTTGAAATATTTGGCTGTAGCTAGTGATGAGCGAGCACCCCAATGCTCGGGTGTTCGGGTGCTCTGACCGAGCACCCCCTGAGGCTCGAGTGCTCGGCCGAGCACCCGAGCCCCATTGAAGTCAATGGGAGGACTCGAGCATTACACCAGGCACCCCCTGCTCTGATGAGGGGAGGGTGCCTGGTCCATAGGAAAATGGCAGAAAAGGATGGAAACACCACAGAAATGGTTCAGGGACAGCATAGGGAGGATGTCTGGATGCATCTTGGACTCCAACATCGCTGCTGGGAACGATCTTTCGCCCGTAGTACGCCATTTTTACAGACTGACCATAAAACACACAAAAAGGAAAATAAAAACGACTTTAGGCGAAAAATTGTTACCAAACAATATTTGCTGTATATTTACTTGTATATCATCTGCAAATTCTCCCAAAAATTTCCTTGATTTTCTGAAGTGAGGCCATAATTAAGAGGGAAACGTGCGCAGAGGTAAATTATCCCAAAAATTTCCTTGATTTTCTGAAGTGAGGCCATGATTAAGAGGGAAACGTGCGCAGAGGCAAATTCTCCCAAAAATTTCCTTGATTTTCAGAACTGAGGCCATGATTAAGAGGGAAACGTGCGCTGAGCTGACCATCTAAAACATTATGGGTGAGGGTCTGCTGCAGAGCTGACCATCCTAAACATTATATGCGAAGGCCCGCTAGTGAGCTGACGCTATAAAACATTATATGAGAGGGCCCGCTAGAGAGCTGACCCAATAAAACATTATATGAGAAGGCCCGCTGGTGAGCTGACCTATATAAAAATTGTCAAACAGGGCCCGCTGGTGAGCTGGCCCTATATAAAAATTATATCACAGGGCCCGCTGGTGAGCTGGCCCTATATAAAAATTATATCACAGGGCCCGCTGGTGAGCTGGCCCTATATAAAAATTATAGTACAGGGCATATGGAAGAGGAGGAGGAGGATGAGAAGATTAAGAGTCAACCATATACCCGTTTTTTGGGTGGAAGGGGTGAATGGGAATACAGAGTATTCCCATCATTGTAAATAACATATATAAAGTGAGTTTATGTTCCCCCGGGGCTTTCCTCCAGTGGAGTGGAGAAGTCAGGGGAAATCCAGGCCTTGTTCATTTTTATAAGTGTCAACCTATCAGCATTGTCGGTGGAAAGGCGGATACGCTTATCTGTTATGATGCCACCAGCAGCACTAAATACCCGCTCAGACAGAACGCTGGCGGCAGGGCAGGCCAGCACCTCCAAGGCGTAGAGTGCCAGTTCATACCACGTGTCCAGCTTGGACACCCAGTAGTTGTAAGGCACAGAGGGATCATTGAGGACGCTGACACGGTCTGCTACGTACTCCTTCACCATCTTCCAAAACTTTTCCCTCCTTGTGACACTAGGCTGCGCATCAGGGTGAGGGTGCTGGCGGGGTGTCATGAAGGTGTCCCACGCCTTGGAGAGTGTTGCCCTGCCTTTCTCGGAACTGCTGTGTGCTCCCCTTTTCTCCCCTTCTCTGTTGGCCAAGGTAGCACGTTCTCTGCCGCCAGCGTTGTCAGATGGAAAATTTTGGAGCAATTTTTCAACAAGAACCTTCTGGTATTGCACCATTTTGCTTGTCCTCTCCACCGGAGGAATGAGAGATGAGAAATTCTCTTTGTAGCGGGGGTCCAGAAGGGTGAACACCCAGTAATCCGTGTTGTTTAAAATGCGTATAACGTGTGGGTCACGGGAAAGGCAGCCTAACATAAAGTCAGCCATGTGTGCCAGAGTACCAACAGTCAAGATTTCGCTGTCCTCACCAGGAGGATGATTCTCAATATCCTCATCCTCTTCCTCCTCTTCTGCCCACCCACGCTGAAGAGATGGAACTAAAGTTCCATGGCTACCCTCTGTAGCGGAGGCAACCGTGTCTTCCTCCTCCTCCTCCTCCTCCTCCTCCTCCGCCTCCTCCAATTGTCGCTGAGAAGACGAAGTGAGGGTGCTCTGGCTATCACCTTGTGTAAGCTCTTCCTCCCCCATTTCCACCTCTTCCACATGCAAAGCGTCGGTTTTAATTGTGAGCAGCGAGCGTTTCAGTAGACACAGAAGTGGGATGGTGACACTGATAATAGCGTTATCGCCGCTCACCATCTGTGTCGATTCCTCAAAATTGCGTAAAACCTCGCAGAGGTCTGACATCCATTCCCACTCCTCACTTCTGATTACAGGAAGTTGAACGGAGAGGCGACGACCGTGTAACAGCTGGTACTCCACTACTGCCCTCTGCTGCTCACAAAGCCGGGCCAACATGTGGAAGGTGGAGTTCCAGCGCGTGCTCACGTCACACAGCAGCCGGTGAGCTGGCAATTGTAAGCGCTGCTGCAGCTTCAACAGGCCGGCCGAAGCTGTAGATGACTTACGGAAATGTGCACACACGCGGCGCACCTTGGTCAAGAGATCATGCACATTGGGGTAGGTTTTTAGAAATCGCTGCACCACTAAATTAAATACATGCGCTAGGCATGGTACGTGTGTGAGCTTGCCGAGCTCCAAAGCCGCCACCAAGTTACGCCCATTATCACACACAACCATGCCTGGTTGCAGGTTGAGTGGCGAGAGCCACTGCTCGGTCTGGTGACTAATCCCCTGCAACAGCTCTGAGGCCGTGTGCTGTTTGTCCCCAAGGCAGATCAGCTTCAGCACGGCCTGTTGACGCTTCCCCACTGCAGTGCTACACTGCTTCCAGCTACTGGCTGATGGGGGAGTGGCGCTGCGTGTAGAGAATTCGGAGGTGGAAACGGAGGAGGAGGAGCCAATAACGTAGGTGCTGGCGGAAACCCTGATGGAGGTAGGGCCCGCAATCCTCGGCGTGGGTAGCACCCGTGCCATCCCAGGGTCCGAGTCGCTCCCAGCCTCCACGACATTCACCCAGTGTGCCGTCAGGGAAATGTAGCGTCCCTGGCCACAAGCACTTGTCCATGTGTCAGTCGTTAAGTGGACCTTCCCAGTAACTGCGTTGGTCAGGGCACGGGTGATGTTACGGGACACATGGTGGTGTAATGCGGGGATGGCACACCGGGAAAAGTAGTGGCGGCTGGGGACCGCGTACCGAGGGACAGCTGCTGCCATCAGGCTGCGGAAGGACTCAGTGTCCACAAGCCTAAATGGCAGCATTTCGATGGCCAGTAATTTTGAAAGGTGTGAGGTTAGTGCTATGGCCTGTGGGTGGGTGGCTGGGTACTTTCTCTTGCGCTCAAATGCCTGGGGTAACGACATTTGGACGCTGCGCTGGGACAGGGAAGTGGATGTGGTCGCTGATGGTGCTTCAGATGCTACAGGTGCAGGGCGGGAGGTATGCGGGCCTGCGCCTTCAACAGGCGATTGGCCGGCACCGAAAACAGGGGAAGAGGAGGCAGTGGTGTGGCCTGCAGACACAGATGGGCGATCCAGGCGTTCCTCCCACTTACTACGGTGCTTGGATGCCATGTGTCGGATCATGCTGGTGGTGGTGAGGTTTCTAGTGTTCATGCCTCGGCTCATTCTGGTGTGGCACAGGTTGCAAACTACAATTCTTTTGTCGTCCGCACTGTCCTTAAAAAAACGCCATACCGCGGAACACCTACCCTTTGGCAAGGTAGATTTACGCAAGGGGGTGCTCCGTGGAACATTTGCGGGCCGGTTTGGTGCGGTCCGCCTTCTTTCTGTAGCCACACCACTGCCTCTTCCAGCCTGTTGCGGTGCTGCAGATGGCTCACCCTCAGGACTGCTGTCATCGCTCGGCTCTACACCTTCCCAGGTGGGGTCAGTCACCTCATCGTCCACCAAGTCCTCCTCCACTTCCTCACTCTGATCATCCTCCTCAAGTCTTGATCCCACCACATACTCAGTCATTGACAACTGTATAACATTCTCCTCAACAAGGTCTTGAGACGGAAATAGTGGTTGATTTAATGGCAACTGTGTCTCATCATCATCATCATCATCCACTACTTCCTTTGACCTTAAATGCCGTTCACATCTGTCATCTTCTTGTGATTGGGTAGCCTCTAGAGGTTGTGAATCAGGGCACAAGATGTCATGTTCCTCTGCAAGCGTGCTTGGAGAGAGGGTCAAATGAAGGATTGGTGATGAGACGAGCTCCTCACTATATCCCAGTGTGGGATCACTTCTTTGACCAGACCGTGTATGGTGGGAGGAAGGATGATCAGAGTGAGGATTATGTTGACCAGACTCTTGGCTACTGAGAGTGGACTTGGTGGAAGACAGGGTGGTGCTTAACCGACTGGAAGCAGTATCAGCTGTCATCCAACCGACCACCTGTTCGCAGTGGTCGGACCTCGAGAGTGATGTCCTGCGACGCCCTGTAAAATTAGACATGAAGCTAGGTATGGTGGATGTTTTCTTTCTTGTGCTCTGGCACCAGGCACAGTTTCTCCGCGTCCTGACCCGCGCCCTGAACTATCAGGATCACGTCCACTTCCCCGTCCCTTTTTACCCGCCTTCTTCATCTTACACGGAATATGTGACTTTAATATTTGAGTTTGAAAACTTAACAGTATTTCTTACTATTCTGCAACTGTGCAGAGTACACAGAATAGGCTGCTAAACGGCGGTGACACACACTGAATGGAAAATGTGACTTTAATATTTGAGTTTGAAAACTTAACAGTATTTCTTCCTAGTCTGCAACGGTGCAGAGTACACAGAATAGGCTGCTAAACGGCGGTGACACACACTGAATGGAAAATGTGACTTTAATATTTGAGTTTGAAAACTTAACAGTATTTCTTCCTAGTCTGCAACGGTGCAGAGTACACAGAATAGGCTGCTAAACGGCGGTGACACACACTGAATGGAATATGTGACTTTAATATTTGAGTTTGAAAACTTAACAGTATTTCTTCCTAGTCTGCAACGGTGCAGAGTACACAGAATAGGCTGCTAAACGGCGGTGACACACACTGAATGGAATATGTGACTTTAATATTTGAGTTTGAAAACTTAACAGTATTTCTTCCTAGTCTGCAACGGTGCAGAGTACACAGAATAGGCTGCTAAACGGCGGTGACACACACTGAATGGAATATGTGACTTTAATATTTGAGTTTGAAAACTTAACAGTATTTCTTCCTAGTCTGCAACTGTGCAGAGTACACAGAATAGGCTGCTAAACGGCGGTGACACACACTGAATGGAATATGTGACTTTAATATTTGAGTTTGAAAACTTAACAGTATTTCTTCCTAGTCTGCAACGGTGCAGAGTACACAGAATAGGCTGCTAAACGGCGGTGACACACACTGAATGGAATATGTGACTTTAATATTTGAGTTTGAAAACTTAACAGTATTTCTTCCTAGTCTGCAACTGTGCAGAGTACACAGAATAGGCTGCTAAACGGCGGTGACACACACTGAATGGAATATGTGACTTTAATATTTGAGTTTGAAAACTTAACAGTATTTCTTCCTAGTCTGCAACGGTGCAGAGTACACAGAATAGGCTGCTAAACGGCGGTGACACACACTGAATGGAATATGTGACTTTAATATTTGAGTTTGAAAACTTAACAGTATTTCTTCCTAGTCTGCAACGGTGCAGAGTACACAGAATAGGCTGCTAAACGGCGGTGACACACACTGAATGGAATATGTGACTTTAATATTTGAGTTTGAAAACTTAACAGTATTTCTTCCTAGTCTGCAACGATGCAGAGTACACAGAATAGGCTGCTAAACGGCGGTGACACACACTGAATGGAATATGTGACTTTAATATTTTAGTTTGAAGACTTAACAGTATTTCTTCCTATTCTGCAACTCTGCACAGTACACAGAATGTGCTGCTACACTGCGGCGAAGCACACTGAATGGAATATGTGACTTTGATATTTTAGTTTGAAGACTTAACAGTATTTCTTCCTATTCTGCAACTCTGCACAGTACACAGAATGTGCTGCTACACTGCGGCGAAGCACACTGAATGGAATATGTGACTTTGATATTTTAGTTTGAAGACTTAACAGTATTTCTTCCTATTCTGCAACTCTGCACAGTACACAGAATGTGCTGCTACACTGCGGCGAAGCACACTGAATGGAATATGTGACTTTGATATTTTAGTTTGAAGACTTAACAGTATTTCTTCCTATTCTGCAACTCTGCACAGTACACAGAATGTGCTGCTAAACTGCGGCGAAGCACACTGAATGGAATATGTGACTTTGATATTTTAGTTTGAAGACTTAACAGTATTTCTTCCTATTCTGCAACTCTGCACAGTACACAGAATGTGCTGCTACACTGCGGCGAAGCACACTGAATGGAATATGTGACTTTGATATTTTAGTTTGAAGACTTAACAGTATTTCTTCCTATTCTGCAACTCTGCACAGTACACAGAATGTGCTGCTAAACTGCGGCGAAGCACACTGAATGGAATATGTGACTTTGATATTTTAGTTTGAAGACTTAACAGTATTTCTTCCTATTCTGCAACTCTGCACAGTACACAGAATGTGCTGCTAAACTGCGGCGAAGCACACTGAATGGAATATGTGACTTTGATATTTTAGTTTGAAGACTTAACAGTATTTCTTCCTATTCTGCAACTCTGCACAGTACACAGAATGTGCTGCTAAACTGCGGCGACGCACACTGAATGGAATATGTGACTTTGATATTTTAGTTTGAAGACTTAACAGAATGTGCTCTAATCTGCAACTTTGCACACTAAACAGAATGTGCTCTAATCTGCAACTTTGCACACTAAACAGAATGTGCTCTAATCTGCAACTTTGCACACTAAACAGAATGTGCTCTAATCTGCAACTGTGCACACTAAACAGAATGTGCTCTAATCTGCAACTTTGCACACTAAACAGAATATATTTTTTTTTTTTTTTTTTTTTTTCCCCCCACACAAAATAACCTGCTGCCCCCACACACAGTAGTCCGAAAAAGGACTTTTGGTTCTTTTTTTTCACAATTTTGCTTGTTTTCCTCCCTACACTGCCTTTCCCTTCCTATCCTCAGCTCTCCCTGGCTAAGACTGAGCCGAACTCGCTGGTCAGGTGCTATACAGCACCCGACCACGGGTTCTGGCCAGCCAATCAGTGTAATGCCAGCAGCCAACATGGCTGCTGGCATTACACTGATGTCAGAGCCTCCCTGCACGTTTATTGGCTGCGCAGCAGCCGCAAAACGTGCGGGGAGGAGACCCGAAGATGGCGGGCGAGCACATGCGGTACTCGTACGAGTACCGCCATGTGCCGAGCAGAGCGATGCTCGAGCCGATCCGAGCATCGGCCGAGCATGCTCGCTCAACACTAGCTGTAGCACAAGGCAGTTTGGTACAAGAACGAGTGTCTGCAGGCAACAATGAAGCATGGTGGAGGCCCCTTGCAAGCTTGGAGGCTGCATTTCTGCAGATGGAGTTGGGGATTTGGTCAGAATTAATGGTCTCTTCATTGCTCTGAAGTACAGGCAGATACTTATCCACCATGTAATAACATCAGGGAGGCATCTGATTGGCCCCAGATTCATTCTGCAGCATGATAATGTCCCCAAATATACAGCCAAAGTCATTAATAAATATCTTCAGAGTAAAGAAGAACAAGGAGTCCTGGAAGTGATGACATGGCCACCACAGAGCCCTGATCTCAACATCATCGAGTCATGAAAAGAGAAAGAAGCAACTGAGGCTTCCTAAATCCACAAAGAAAAATGCACCCAGTGCAACATCACATAAACCTTTCTTCTGCCATTTGAAATGTTGGGAGGTACACAGATGGGTAGCTCTAGAATTACTGCAGTTTCTGTCATATTTCTTAGACTTGTACAGAACAATGTAGCATACATACACAAGCCTAAACAAGTGGAGATATGTCCCTGCTAATGACAGCTTACAATCTAGAGGGACAAGAAAAACATCAAGGTAGGTGGTAGTGTTATACAGTAAATAGGCAAAATGGAAGATCGGCCACTGGGTAGGGAAGGGTGGATAAAACAAAGAGTTTGTTTGGGGTAGAGTGGAGAGAGAGGTGGAAAGATAAAGTAAGAAAGATATTTTATAATGTGGGTTAAGCTTCCTTAAAGACACACTTTAGAGGGGGCTTGAAGGTTGAGAAGTTGGGTGAGAATTTTAGAGAGTGTGACAGAGATAGGGGCAGCTTTTGAAAAGTCTTAGATTCATGAACGGGAGGAGGTTAAAGGGATAGTAATACTTAAAATGTAAAAAAATATATGTTGTAGGGTTTATCCCCTGAGTAAAACAATGGTACTCCCACTGCTGAAAGGTGTTTCATTCAAAGTTATTAATTTTCAAAGTTGAATTTTTTAGGTGCAATATCACAGTGGCCTGAAATTGTACAGTGGCACTGTTGCTACACGATCCTATGGACAGCTCTGGTCAGTTGACCATAAATCTCCATAGGATGGTGTAGCAACAGCGCCACTGTACAATTTCAGGCCACTGTGATATTGCACCTAAAAAATTCAACTTTGAAAATTAATAACTTTTGAATGAAACACTTTTCAGCAGTGGGAGTGCCCTTGTTTTACTCAGGGGGATAAACTCTACAACATATTTTTTTTTACATTTTAAGTATTACTATCCCTTTAAGAGGGAGGAGGTGTAGGAAATCACTGGTAATGTGTAAAGGGCAATCCAGAAAATATATGGAAATAAGCCTAGATATGTAGGGAGGAGCAGGTCTGGGAATGATGGTGTAAGTCAGTGTTAGTATTTTATGTTTGATCTTGGTGGTAATGGGGAGTGGAGTAGGGCTTGGCAGAATGGGGCAGCAGATGCAGTACTGTTAATGAAATGAATGAGCCTGGCAGCGGCACATATGACAGACTGGAGTGATGTTGGTCTCCTGAGAGGAAGACCAATTAGTAGGGGGTTGCATTAGTCAAGGCGTGATATGATGACGGAGTGAACTAGTGTCTTGGTGGCATCTTTTGTGAAGCGAGGTGATATTTTGGAGATGTTATGTAGGTGAAATCAACAGGATTTTGTGAGCGGTTGGATGTGAGGAATAAATGGGAGGGCAGAGTTAAAGGTGGGATGCAGGCAGCGGGCTCAGGATATTGGTGCTATGATGGAGTTGTTGACACTAAGAAAAAACTTTGTATAGGAGCAGCGGCAGAAGAAGGGATTATTTTAAGTTCTGTTTTAGAAATCTTCAACTTTATGGAGTGGGAGAGCAGGAGAAGATTAAATGGATAGCAATGTTTCACAAAAACAGTAGCTCTAATTAATCTTCATAGTATTTGGGCCATGGAGAATGTTATTTCAATACTGTCAGAGTTGTAGTACAAGAGTAATTGAATGATAAAGTATCCCCCTCCCCCCCCTTTTACCTAGTGTAACACTGCTCACCTCAGATGTGGAATCTAGTCTCTTGACCGGACAGATCACAGCAAGGGACAATCTTCTTACTGTGATCATAAGGAAAACCCTGCCCCCTTGACAGGTTTTTCAGGTTTTCCCTTATGATCACTGAAGATTGTCCCTCTCTGTGCGATCCATCTGGACAGTCTTGCTGCTCTGAGGTGAGCAGTGTTACATCAGTAAAAGAGGCGGGAGGGGGATACTTTATCATTCAATTACTCTTGTACTACAACTCTGACAGTATTGATATAACACTCTCCATGGCCCAAATACTATGATGATTAAAGGAATAGTAATACTTAAATATTATTAATACCCATGTTGTAGCCATGTTAAAAAGAATTTGTCACCAGTGTCATCTCTGAAACCTTTATGGTTTGAGAAATAACCGAACGCAAAGTTCTCCCCTCCCTCCCCCTTCCCCTGAAGTCAGAGTTGTACTGACCGTAGGGATATCCAGTCTTATTTTCATCAGGCGGCTCTGCAGCTGAGCCGGGATTGCATTAGTAAAAAAGAAATCTTTCACTAAAACGGTCTTCTACGTGTGCTTGCAAACCAAGCACAAACCAAGCACAAACCAAGCACACGTAGAAGACCGTTTCAGTGAAATAATAATTTTTTACTAACGAGATCGCGGCTCAGCTGCAGAGCCGCATGATGAAAGTCAGACCGGATATCCCTACGGTCAGTACAACTCTGACTTAAGGGAAGGGGGAGGGAGGGGGGAACTTTGCGTTCGGTTATCTCTCAAACCATAAAGGTCTGAGAGATGAACCTGGGGGCTATTAAATTATTTTTAACATGCCTACAATATGGGGATTAGTAATATTTAAGTATTACTATCCCTTTAAATGGAGCTGTTTTTATTGGAAACATTACTATGCCTTTAACACACATAGGCATAATTCACAGATATTGGCTCACATTATATTAATTTTTTTCCCTTCAATTAAAAATGTTGATTTTGGGGTATGACTTATATTTGTGGATTCCCAATATTCAAGCAAATAAGGTACATTTTTTTCACTTTGAAAATTTTACTGCTCCTTTAAATGCTGTAGGCTTATTGGGAATTTGTGGTGTTGAAAGGTTTGAGCCTCATCCTTCCAGGCCTATTGTGTTCATGCAGTGAAAGGTGACACCGATTGTTTTACTTACAGATGAATGCTGCACAGTGGCGTAACTATAGGGGTTGCACCTGCGACCAGACCCGTCACTCCAGGGGCCAGGCCACCCCCTGCAACCCCCTCGCCTGACGCCCGCAATTAAGTAATGCAGAGCGCTGGGGCTCTGCATTACGAGAGTGGTGGTCTGCCAGAGGGAGATCAGTATTCCCACCGGCAGACCGGCACTCTCGTAATGCAGAGCACTGGGAGATGACATCATCATGACATCATCTCCCAGCGCTCTGCATTACTGAAGAGGACGTGCAGGAGAAGAGGTCTGTGCAGAAAGAGGTACAGACCTGTCCTCTGCCACTGGACCACCAGGGAGGTAGGAGATTTAGGGGCAATGTGGAAGGGGCATTGTGGAGATTGAGGGGCAATGTGGAGATGGGGGCATTGTGGAAAGGGCAATTTGGAGATGGGGGCATTGTGGATGGGGCAATGTGGAGATGTGGGGCAATGTGGAGGTGGGGGGCAATGTGGAGGTGGGGGGCAGTGTGGAGATGGCCAGTGTAGTTGGGGGGCCCACGGCAATTCTTGCACCAGGGCCCCGTGGCTTCTAGTTACGCCTCTGATGCTGCATCCTAGTACTAAACCGTGGCGCCCAAATACATCTCAGCAACTGTATAATTCACACTTTTTCTTAAATACGCGTATTGTTTTGACTTGTTACTTTGTCACCTTGGAACAAGCCTTTTCGAAACTTTTTAAATGTGCTAATGTGCCCTGGAACACTAGTGAGTGAGCGGCTCCTCCGGAATTTAGGGGAAGACAATGGGAAGAACTCCGAATAATAACATCCCTGTTTGGAGATATTTGTTAAATCCCTTGGATGCACTGAGCCTGGGAGTCCAACGCCTGACCTCAGAGTGCTCCTACCTGAAATGGTTTAAAAACGATTTTTATACTTACCTAGCAATAGTAGCACAGTTTTGCCCGTGAGGTTAATAAAACAGATTAAAAAACAAAACAAAAGTGAATCCAAAAGGGAGACAATGGGGGAGATTCATTAAGTGGTGATAAAGAGGTGATAAATTCTCCAGTTTATCACTTCTCCAGTTCCTATGTAATTCTATGGATCCAATGCACTAAGATCTCTCCAACTTTGGAGATCTTAGTGAATAGGCTCCACAGAATAACATAGGAACTAGATAAGTGATATCACTGGGGAAGTCATTTCCGCTTTATCACCACGTAATCAGTCGCGACAACTAACGTGCTAGGACCGTTACGGTGGTCCGGCACTTATGGACCAGTGATGGTCCTGGCATGTCATGGAGTCCAGGGCTCCTGGAGTGGCTGCACGCTGCTCCGGGAGCCCTGAACCAGAAGTAATAATTAAAAAATAAAAGCCAAACCTGCGGTCACCAAGTGCCAGCCATGCGTGCGCATGCTGATCCTTAAGGGGTTAATGAGACCACACCATCAACATGGAGTTACATTTAAAGTGGATGTGTCATCTATGGAAATCATCCCATAAATAGTTAGGAGTCATATCCAATACCAGGAAAACCTTATTTATTTTTTATTTTAAGTTGTGATTTCATTTAAATGTAACTTACAAAAGTCTGTGCTGCAGCCACTTCCATGTAGATTGTGGTTAATGTGGTTACAGAGCTCCGCCTCTGCTGTCCTCCCTCCTCCAATGATAGAGGCGTCTGTCAGTAAGCTGGAGCGGTCTCATTGGCAGAGATCGATATCTATCCAATGAGATCGCTCCAGCGTACACTTCCACCATGTGCATTACTTGCAACCTCTTCCTTCATTGTGGTTATCACCTTGACAGATGTTGCAATCACCTTATATGTAGACATCCAGATGATTAACTTTTCCAAGAACCCTTCATCTAGAACTGGATGTTGAAAATGTAGGGAGGGAGCCAAATATACAGGACACTATATATGCAACCTCCATTTGGCATAAACCCAGTACTGGGTCGATATATGCCTATACAGCTATTCGCATAAAAATATATATAAAATGTACTTAAGCTTAGAATCCCGCCCTATGCATTTTTCAGGATCTTGCTGTTTCTTCAGGGACAAAATTTACTTTTTTTATTTTTATGTTAATATCTGTATAGTCCTACTTTTTTGCCCCTGAAAAAGCAGCCACCAGCCACTTCCTACCAGCCAGATACAAACATTCCACACTGCTGTACATTACCAACTGTCATTTCCTGACAGCCAGATATTAACATTTCACACTGCTCTACATTACCAGCTGCCACTTCCTGACAGCTAGATACATGCATTCCACATTGCTCTACATTACCAACTGCAACTTCCTTCCAGACAGTACTAGCATTCTACACTGTTCTACATTACCAACTTCCACATTCTAATAGCCAGATACTGACATTCCAATCTGCTCTAGATTTCCAACTGCCACTTCCTGACAGCCAGATATTAACATTCCACTAACATTCCACACTGCTGTACAGTAACCACTGCCACTTCCTGACAGCCAGATACTAACATTCCACACTACTCTACATTACCAACTGTCACTTCCTGCCAGCCAATACTAACATTCCACACTGCTCTACTTTACCAACTGCCACTTCCTGACAGCCAGATACTAACATTCCACACTACTCTACATTACCAACTGTCACTTCCTGCCTGCCAATACTAACATTCCACACTGCTCTACTTTACCAACTGCCACTTCCTGACAGCCAGATACTAACATTCCACACTACTCTACATTACCAACTGTCACTTCCTGCCAGCCAATACTAACATTCCACACTGCTCTACTTTACCAACTGCCACTTCCTGACAGCCAGATACTAACATTCCACACTACTCTACATTACCAACTGTCACTTCCTGCCTGCCAATACTAACATTCCACACTGCTCTACTTTACCAGCTGCCACTTCCTGATAGCCAGATACTAACATTCCACACCGCAGCAATGCGAGGGATTTCTTCTTGAACTGAAATCTATATGCAAAATGCTACACAAAACGTAATACGCAAAAATCAAAACATTACATGGAAAACACACTACGTGCAAAATACTGATTACACGCTCACACATTCTCATGCTAAGATGTTCTCACTGACTTACTCTCCCATGTGCTAACTTACATACACTCTCACACACACGCTCACTGATGGAGAGTGGTGTAACACAGTGCTTTGCAATGCATTGCACACCGTTTCGGAATTGAAAGGACTAAGCACTGAAAATGCAACAATCCAGCCATTAACCCTCTGAGTGCCAGAGGGGTACCCTTCTGGCACTCAAAGGGTTAACAATTTTCTCTCCTTTGTGGCTTTACCTGGTTGCCAGGGGAAAATAGTCCTAATACCCGTAAATACAGCTGTAATTTTTTAAAGTTATTACTACCAGACACGAATCACATTTTATGTTTATTTTGTGATGCATACAACTGCATGGGACTTTTGTTTTGTTTTAATTTGCTTTATTAAATTAAATAATTATAAAATTAATTATTAGATTATAATAATTATAAGAGTTTAAACTGTAATAACTCTGGAAATATGCATCTCAGCAATGGGAGAACTATTGTTTTACTTAGCAGAAAAGGTCCTAAAATATATATATTTTTTTCCATTCTTTAAAGAATTCTTTAAAGGAGCAGTATACTTTTTTTTTTTTTTTAGCGTTGTAGGGAATTCCCCGGTGAGTAATAAAAGTGTATACAGCAACTGGGGGATATTTAATTCAAAATGTATTACACCTCAAGCTTATTCATTTTAACATTAATGCGTTAATGACCGCCCGATTCGGAGGTGGGCATCCATTAAGGACCACTGGCCTTCACAAGACCTTAAAGGAGCAGTAAACTTTTATAACAAAAAAATATATATTGTAGGGCATTGCCTGTTGAGAAATGTTACCACAGCTGAGAGATGCACATTTCCAGAGTTATTACAGTTTGAACTTGTGGTTTTTTTTTTTTTTTTACATTAGCAGTGCCCTCTAGTGGTCAAATTCAAATTAGTAATCCTGTTACAGTCTAATGGAGAGGAAAGTCAGTGACTTACAGTTCTCCATAGAATGTGATAGAAACTGCTGAGTCACTTCCTGTCAGTTAGAACTATCAGGAAGTAAACACAGTAAATTCACTTCCTGTCAGTTAGAACTATCAGGAAGTAAACACAGTAAATTCACTTCATGATTATTTGAGCTGTTAAAACTTTTGAATAAAACAACTGACAGCGGTGGGAGTGACCTTGTTTTACTTAGCAGGAAAAAAACTCTATAACATATAGGTTTTCCTAAAAAAAAAAAAAAGTTCAATGCTTGGACGGTCCTGGCGTTAAGGGTTTAAAAAAAATGGGAAATGTTATTTTTTTCACTATTGGTTTACCCCAGAATTGCTGTTATTTTTTCTCACTATTGGTTTGCCCCAGAATTGCTCTGTTTTTTGTCTTTGTGCATATGGCTCGCTCCCCTCCTTAGATGTACGTACATAGGAACTGGTGCCTACGTTTGCTTCTCTCTCCCAGTTACACGTTATTCACTGCTCTCCTGTTTGACTCTGTTGCACTCTTCATCCTTGCACCTGGGATCCTAAAATCCACCCTGATGTAAACTGATCCACCCCCCGTGTGTCCCCTCCCAGTCCCCTCCACCTCCTCCTTACCCCAGGCAGAGCAGGACATTCCAGCACTGGGAAGGACCAAAGCTCTGTGGCTGTCCTCAGGTGCAGAGCGCTCCGCTGCTTCCCTGTGTAGTGCTGGACTCTCCGCTCACACCACTGAGATCCCACAGACAGGAGTGTGCTGAGCACAGCGCACCTGCAGACTGGACTGATACCTACCCTCCTCTGTGCACTGTAAGTAGCAATTCTATAGGACACTAGGTTCAACTGGAGTGGATAGAGTGCAAATTCCCATTCATTAACCCCTTGAATGCCAAAGAGGTCGCCAACGCATTGCACAGCAATGTATTGGAGACCTCTCTGACATTCAAGGGGTTAAAACCCTCGTTTAAAGCCCTTGAGAGCCAGGGAAGCATCCAGCAAAATGTGTTGCATGTCTCTCTGGCACCCAAAGTGTTAAATCAAAGAGATTTTTTATTTAAAGTTGATTTTCTCTTATGGTGCAGCTGATCTCCCCAATGATTCCAGTTTTATTCTGACTACTGGGCACTTAAAATTCTTATTTACAAGACTAGTAAATAGCCCTTTGTAATGTGTCGGACGTCCCTCTGACACTAAAAAGATTAGATGATAAGAATTAAAAGGGAATTATACCACTGGAATAAGTGGATCTCCCTTTACCAGGTGTGGAAATCACTGCAAAACAATTTATTGCACACCCCTCTGGTACGTAAAGGGTTAATTTAGGTATGCCTCACTCATTAAGCACCCGGGTACTTCCTTGCGAATCCTGCACTAGACTGCATCTCAGTGTTTCCCAAATTTCTTAACGTGACGCCCACCTTTTCATTTTTACCAAACGCTGATGACCCCCGAACGCTTTTGTTACTGAAATAATGTAAACCTTTGCACATATATTTATATTTTGTATTTGAAATGTATGTATTTTGTAATATATGTTGAAGAAACCAATTCATTATTGTCTATGCTTTAGTCATTTGTACTGACTAGTATATATATCTAGTGGTTTCCCTACCAAACATACACGCATCACAAACCCAAACATTCCAGATTCTACTGTTCTTTGAACCAGCTTTTCACAAATGTCTAAGTGAGATCGCTTTTCGGCAATCTGGATAGTGTTTTGTTGCATAGGAATGGGGACAACTGGTGCTGAAACAAAGCCTCGAGTCCCTTTGGAACACTTTGGAAACCAGTGCTGTAGCTGGACAGGGACATTTTACTATCTAGAGAATGCAGGATTCTAAACAGCAAATTTCTATTGACTTAATTGGAAATTTTAACCTCTTGAAAGGTGCATTGAAGACCTCTATAGCATTTAAGGGGTCAAAGGTCCCACTGGAATTTTTATTTGTCCCTAGTAGTGCAGCTGGTTTCCCCGAGAATTGCTTCACTTTTGTGAATACAGCCTAGTTGCCCTGTCTCAGTCTACTGTTAGAGCCTTTGTTCTTGATATGGATATTGACAGACCAGACCTCACATTGCCTTACTGCACTTCTCTCTATGTAGTCGGTAAACGTAACTTTGGATCTCAGCGGAATTCTGTTTATCGATAGGAAAGTCTGACATTCCTTCTTCAGCGTCTAGTGCTGACATATGCTAATGTTCCCTTAAATATGGATGATTTTGTCACCTTTATTTTAAAGGGAAAATATATCTAAAGCATAGTTTGTGTAGAATTCACTAAAACGGTGTTATATAGTAAAATAGTAACATAGTAGAAGGCTGAAAAAAGACATGCATCCATCAAGTCCAGCCCATGCCAAAAACACCCCCGGTGTTTGTGCACACTATTTTACTGCCGGCGTGTATAACTTGTTTAATGTCATCAAGTGACGTCTGTTCAAACTGGCATCTAGTTTTTCAACTACTCACTACAAACGAAAGGCTTTAAAGCGGGAGTTACCACCGCATAACAAGTTTATCTTAAATAAATCCCCTTCTGGTGGCTAACTGCTTAGTAGCGCTAGTTGCCAGAATTATTACCTTATTAAATAGATTTCTCCTTTCTTCCCCGGCTGACAGGCAGGATGGAGCGCGGACATCTTACCATAGTGACGTCCGCGCGCCTGCGCTTTCAGTCCCAGCCGGGTCTAGTAGGCGTTGCTAGGAGCCGTCCAGCGCAGGCGTGAGGACGTCACTATGGTAAGATGTCCGCGCTCCATCCTGCCTGTCAGCCGGGGAAAAAAGGAGAAATCTGTTAAACAAGGTAATAATTCTGGCGACTAGCGCTACTAAGCAGTTAGCCACCAGATGGGGAGTTATTTAAGGTAAACTTGTTATGCAGTGGTAGTTCTACTTCAACAGTCAGAATGAGAAATTCTATGGAGAAAAGACTGACATGGCATGCAACTGGTTAACCCTTTGAGTGCCAGAGGGGTATGCAACGCATTGCGTTGCAGTGCATTGTGTACCCCTCTGGCACTCAAAGGGTTAAATGCTTATATAAATTGATGGGAAGATTCGTTGGGGGAGATTTATAAAAGCACATTCTTTGTACTTTTTTAAGAACTCTCCTTAAGTGACAGCACCTGGTAATAATGTCAGCTCTGATTTATAAATAAGGGCGTAATTATAAATATGGCGCTAGTGAGAATGTTAACGCTTTTATGTTCAACCCTTTGAGTGCCAGTGGGGTACGCAACGCATTGCAAGGCAATGCGTTGCATACCGCTCTGGTACTCAAAGGGTTAAGAACAGATGGTACCTGGTGTTAAAGGGATAGTAATACTTCAAAATTACTATCCCTTATATTGAAGCCCTTTAAAAACTGAATTAAATGCCACCAGCGGCATCTCTCAAAACTTTATGGTTTGTGAGATAGCCGCTTTTAAACTTCGCTCCCCCCTTGCCTCTCCCCTGACGTCAGCGTTCTTGCTGCAGCAGGGAAATCCAGTCCCGGGACCGGCGAAGGCTCTTCAGCAGAGCCGAGATCTCGTTATGGAAGACAAGAGCCTTCACTAAAACAGTCTTCTGCGTGTGCTTGGTTACTAAGCACACATAGAAGACCTTTTTAGTGAAGGATCGTTTCTTCTATAACGAGATCTGGCTCTACTGAAGAGTCTCCGCTTGATTCAATGAACGGATTTCCCTGCTGCAGCAAGAACGCTGACATCAGGGGAGAGCGAAGCTTAAAAGCGGCTATATCGCAAACCATAAAGGTATGAGAGATGCCGCTGGTGGCATTTAATTCAGTTTTTAAAGGGCTTCAATATAAGGGATAGTAATTTTGAAGTATTACTATCCCTTAAGATTCTGGCAAAAATTCTGTCACAAAATTGTCGCGGTTGGTGTGATTTCTTTACAAATTCTCAGCACCAGAATTTTCACCGGCTGCACCGTCACTTTTCCTAAAACACAACTACATGGCATTAAGGCTTCCAAACCTGGCGTAATCGTCTATTTAACCCTTTAAGGACTGGCAGCACGCATTCGTGTCCGACACCTAAAGGGAAAGTAACACTTAATGTATAATAAGGTTTATATTGTAAGGTTTATCTTTCTGATTACAGTAAGGGTAATCCAACTGCTAAGAGGTGTTTTTATTTAAAAGTTATAACAGCTCAAATGTGAATGTTTTAGGTGAAATATCTCAATGGCCCGAAATGTTACAGTGGCGCAGTTTCTACATCATACTATGGAAAGTTATGGTCAATTGACCATAAACTTCCATAGGATGATACAGCAACAGTGCCACTGTAAATTTTCAGGCCATTGCAATATTACACCTAAAATATTCAAGTTTCAGCTGCTATAACTTTTTAATAAAACATCTCTCCTCACTGGGAGTATTCTTACTGTACTCAGGAGGATAAACCTTACTATATAAATCTTAATAAATATTAACTGTTGCTATCACTTTAAGGAGCATGGAATCAGGGCTCCCCAAATGGCGTGCAGCCACATGGGGAGCCTTGAAACCCATGACGGCCCTGGCACATCATGGGTCCTTATCAAATGTCCAACCCTTTACGTGCCAGGACCGTCATGGGTCCATAAGGGGTTAAATGCCGACCTCCAATTTTAGACCACTTCACTCCATAATTATCATAACTACAGGTTTATAAATCTCCCCCATTGTACCCTAAGGTGCAGATGGTCAGCTCTGGAATTGCTGCTATTTTTCTTTATATATATATTTTAGCGTAAAAGCCCGTGTACACGGGCCAACGTGCGTAAGTGTCGGGTGTACTACGGCAGAACTACACCTCCCAACATTATGTGCGTTCCGGCAGTGCCTACTGCTCATGAGTGCATAGGCCTGCGTTCGGGCAGTCTCTACTGTGCATGACTGCATCGGACAAACATACATCTGGCCTGTGATATTATAAGGTGCTACGCAGACGGCTGTATGCACTAAGTAAAGTGCGGCAAATCAGTTGCACTATGAAAATTCCACTTGCTTTGCAATGACTGTTGACCTTTCTATCCTTCAATTGGTTCAAATCCTCATTTATATTATGGGAGTTTTGGGATTCCTAATTATCCAGTGTGGTCTATTTTAGTAAATAGAGACTACTGGACCTTATATTCAGACAAAAATGGAAGAATTCACGAGCAAACCAACTGCTGTGGGCATCATCACGATTATTTTTCAGGCCAGAGCACTCCGCCCTTATGTTTATCTAGAGGGGACAAATGTCGGGGGAAGCAAGTGCCCCTTCCTTTTATTAAAGGGGAGAAATAAAAATGTGTAATTGCTTTAAATGGTGCTTTTAACCTGTTGAATGATAGTGTTCTGCAATGCATTGCAAAAACCCTATTTAAATCAACGGGACTGATGCAAATCTCTATGTCTCCCCTATGGTGCAGTTGGTTTGCCCCAGAATCACGCCGTTTTGCCTTTATACATCTCGTCAATGTTCCTGCCTGGGTCGGTCTACTCAGGAGTCTGCCTAGGGCTGGACCTGAACATGATGCTGCCCTAAGATGACCCTTTCCAACTCCTTTCTTAATTGTTTCACCTGCAGATGAACCATAAGTCAGAGGTCACCCTGCTTCATGTTTGGGATTTGATATTGCTGTCTGCTTCTCACCCTAAGGTGTCTGACCTCCGCTCACCCACGTGTCATTGCATTGCGTTATAGGGATTACATGACATCACTGCAGCCAGCAGTTAACCCTCTCATGCTCTCTTCCTGTAAATCTTAAAGGGATAGTAATGTCAGAAAAAAGTATTAACGGTATGGTATATACAATTAAAAGAGAGTACTTGCGCTTATTCGTATCTCTCAGACCGTTATGGTTTGAGAGATATAGGAAAATAAAGTTCTCTGGTCCCTTCCCTTTCTGCTTGACGAGCTGTAAAGCTGTCAGAAGCAGATTCTGGTCGATTGACCAGATGTGGCTCTTCAGCAGCGCCAATATAACGATATCTAAAGATAAATACTTAATTTGGAACAGTCTACAAAGTGTGCCTGGCTTGCAAGCACACTTTGTAGACCATTCCAATGAAGTATTTATTTCTAAATAGCGTGATTTCAGCTCTGCTGAAGAGCCTCTGTCTGGTCAAATGACTGGAATCTGCAGCTGTCAGCTAGATGGCAGACTTGAGTAAAACAGCCAGGAATAGGTAACTTTAGCAAGTTATATCTCTCAAACCATAAAGGTTTGAGAGATAAGACTTACATTGATGTTAATCTTTTTTTTAATGTCTACAATATTAAATCAACTTAAAATTAACCATTACTATCACTTTAAAGCACAACTATCACTGAAAATAAAGCGCCCCCCAAATCATTAAGCCTATAGCGATATATGCATATCCGTACTAGTATTACCCTGAACAAGTCCGGCATTATTGATAAATCCAACTCGATCCCAGACACACAGGCAGGCATCTTGCTGTAGAAGGTAAAAGAAAAAGGAAAGCGCTTGAAATGAACAGTCTATAAGTCTCTTATATTATCACAAGAACTTAGCATCATAAAAAAAATACATACATAAAGGTTCATTCACAATCCAATGCACATATTTCGCAAAGACAACAGAGCGCATACGATCTAATAGCAGGAGTATGTTTGTAAAGTGTATCCTATACATACCTGGGAACTTCCATTTGAGGGCTACCCGGAGGGTAGTCCTCTGTTCAGCAGGGGGTGAAAAAAATGACGCTAATCGCGTCAAAAAGGGGCGTGGCTTGCCGCGAGTGGGGGAGACTTAACCCTTTGAGTGCCAGAGTGGTACGGAATGCATTGCATTCCTTACCACTTTGGCACTCAGAGGGTTAAAGGTGACACACAGAAAGCTGGAGAATGAAGAACACCGGGAGAAAAAGCAGATGTGGCAGAGTTTCAAGAGAAACTCTCCACATCCGGAGGAATCAGCCTCTGCCCCGGAGACCCGGTAAAGCTCTGTCAGAACCGGAGTCTCCGGGGCAAATCCGGAGAGTTCCCAGGTATGATCCTATATAATAATTCACTAGGATGTTTGTCAGAAGCCGTCATGTGCAGTAGAGACTCTGCTGCGCATGATTGCATCGTGTGAGTGAGGTGACGCAAGACTGCATCTCGTGGAGCAGTGAGGTAACGGCTGCTTAACCCTTTGAGTGCCATAGGGGTACACAGCGCATTGCGAAAGCGCTGTGTACCCCTCTGGCACTCAAAGGGTTAACATCACCCGGACCTTGGCCCGTGCACACAGGCTTTTACACTAGTATCATATAATAGATGCGCTTACTAGATGCCAGCTTGAATGAGACCCCGTAGTAATGATAAGAGGAGATGAACTGCTTCCAAATATGTGATGGATCGCTTCTCAGTGAGAGCGCTGAGACGTGCCAATTAACACTTTGTGTGCCTATTCAATCAATAGTCCTACCAGTCGATTGTAACAGCCTTGATTCAGATCTGTAGGATAAAGGGAACAACTACTCCAAGGGCAGACTATTATTCACCGTGTGTCCCAAGTGTTGTCCCCTTAAATATCCACTCACCAGATATCCTCAAAGTATAGGCACTACAAGTCAAAAACCCGTCAGTCTGAGGATCAATAATCTTTATTAGGACAGTTTCCCAATGCGTTTCACGAGACTTACGCTCGCTTCATCAGGAGATAAGTGTACTTCAAGTGTTAGTAATGTCCACAAAAAAAGTTTTTTTTTGCATTTAGAAGAGCTTAAAAAGCTGAGCTAAATGCAAAAAAACGGATCTCTCAAACCGCTATGGTTTAAGAGATACAGGCGTTTAAAGTTTGATCTCTCCTACTGTCGGCTGACATGGAGGCGCTTGAGAAGTGCCGGGATCTCGTTATTTACCAAGAATCCCTTCATTGGAATGGTGTAAAACGTGTGCTTGGTTTTCAAGCAATCGTTTTAGACCATTCCAATGAAGGGATTCCGTGTAAGTAACGAGATCCCGGCACTTCTCAAGCGCCTCCATGTCAGCCGACACGGATCTCCTGCTGACAGCTTTACAGCTGTCAGTAGGAGAGATCAAACTTTAAACGCCCGTATCTCTTAAACCATAGCGGTTTGAGAGATACGTTTTTTTGCATTTAGCTCAGCTTTTTAAGCTCTTCTAAATGCAAACAACTTTTTTGTGGACATTACTAACCCTTTCAAACCTTCACCGCTATTTATGCATTCATAAAACATTGACCGGTGAAACGGGACGCCAGCATGAGCGCACACGTCAGAGAGCCAAGCCTCGACACCAAAACGAGGGCCGGTCTCACTGGATGGTTGACAGAATGCCAAGCCTCACTCTAGCAGTCCGCAGTCATGTCTCGCCCCGACATATGTCTTTTTGATAAATATATTTATAATAAATGCATAAACACATTTAAAATACATGTATACAATCGTATAAAAATACTTAGTAATATACAAACAAGTATATTTTGGTATATAAACTTGCTTTCTTGTATTAGCAGAGGTTAAAGGGATAGTAATGGTTAATTTTAAGTTGATTTAATATTGTAGACATTAAAAAAAGATTAACATCAATGTAAGTCTTATCTCTCAAACCTTTATGGTTTGAGAGCTATAACTTGCTAAAGTCACCTTTTCCTGGCTGTTTTACTCAAGACTGCCATCTAGCTGACAGCTGCAGATTCCAGTCATTTGACCAGAGGCTCTTCAGCAGAGCTGAAACCACGCTATTTAGAAATAAATACTTCATTGGAACGGTCTACAAAGTGTGCTTGCAAGCCAGGCACACTTTGTAGACAGTTCCAAATTAAGTATTTATCTTTAGATATCGTTATGTCGGCGCTGCTGAAGAGCCACATCTGGTCAAGCGACCAGAATCTGCTTCTGACAGCTTTACAGCTCGTCAAGCAGAAAGGGGAGGGACCAGAGAACTTTATTTTCCTATATCTCTCAAACCATAACGGTCTGAGAGATACGAATAAGCGCAAGTAATCTCTTTTAATTGTATATACCATATAGTGAATACTTTTTTTCTTACATTACTATCCCTTTAAAAAGCTCAGATATTATATGCTGTAGAGGCATCTGCGCACCTGCGCCGTCAGTCCCTTCCTGTACCTTAAGGTACAATGCAGCTCCTCCTAGAGGAGACCGGAACGGATTACGCGGGTGCACAGATGTCTGTTTGACATGATGTCTGCGCTGATACCTGCCTGTTCGTCTGGGACCGAGTTGGATTTCTCAGAAATGCTGCGCTTATTCAGGGTAACACTAGTATGGATCTGTGTATGGCTATATGCATAATGATTTGGGGGAACTTTATTTTCAGTGATAGTTTTGCTTTAATTGAGAATATTTATATATCTTGCAGTGCTTTTCCTGTTGAGTTATTACTGAGCAAACTTGCATTTTTTGGTCATTCGTGTTCAAGAATGTTTTGCAGGCAGGGGGCGCTGTTGCTATTGCTGCCTGTGAAAAGCAGCACCCGGCAGCAAAACATCTTGAAATCGAGCTATCAGAAAAATGCCAACTTTGTTACAATTTTTCAAGAACACGTCTTCAATGTACTCTTGTTTTACTAAAAAAGAATAAGCCGTACAACATGTATATTTCAGTTAGACTTTATTGCACCTTTAAAGGCATAGTAATGTTTTATTAAAAAAATGAATATGTAATATATACTGTATACACATATATAGATATGCAATGCAATCAATGCCCTCGTAGGACTTCTTATGATCATAAAGTAGTAAGGTTTATTACTGTCAATGATTTTTCAAGGGTAGTGATACAGTGTAACTGTACCTCTGTATATTCCTAAAAAGAAGTCCTATGAGTGCGGTTTCATTTGCATATATGATTCCCGTCATCAGCACCGAGGCCAGTTCTACACTTTCACTGCAAGTGTTTTACAGCTACGCTTTTCTGTGTATGTGTGCGTGTGTATATGTATGTATATATATATATATATATATATATATATATATATATATATTAGTGTGAAAGCCAAGGTCCAGGTGATGTTGACCTTTTGAGTGCCAGAGGGGTACGCAACGCATTGCTTTGCATTGCGTACCCCCTGGCACTCAAAGGGTTAAGATGCCAGTCCGGCTCTGCATACTGCTGCCACTCGCAATGCAGTCATGCGCTGCAGAGACTTCCAGAATGCACAGAATGCTCCCAGCACAGAACTCCCAGCATTCCGTGCTCCCAGCATTCTGTGCGTTCGGGCAATCTCTACTGAGCATGACGGCTTCTGACAAACATACTAGCGTTTTATTATAGAGGATATGTATGTACGTATATATAGGGCCGGATTCCCAGTAGGCAGAGTAGTTAACTATCTAGGGCTCTAGATTTTGATGGGTGGAGCCTCGGCTGTATTGGCCACACCCACAACCTCAAGTGTGGGTGAAGCCAGAGCAATATCAATGTCCCTAACAAAAGCTGTATACTCCTTTAAAAGGATATTTTAACCCCTTGAATGCTAGGAAGATCTCCAAGACATTGCTCTGCAATTCCTTGGAGTTCTCTCTTGCAACCAAGGGGTTAAAATGTGTTTTTTTCTTGATTGTTATAGGCGAAGGGTATTTCTGTGCATGGAAACAGTGGATGGGACTGGGGTCGGGGAGTGGGACATGTGAGGTGTGGGCTGTGGTTATGGGTGGAGCTAAGGGTACCTAGAGTGTATAAAATCCAGCCTTGTGTATGTAGGAGACCTGGATAGCATGCAAGGGGTTAAAGGTGTTTTCTGTGCTTGTATGAATACCTGAGAGCTCTCTGGATCTGCCCCGGAGGTTCTGGGGACAAATGCTGATTCTCTGGTGATGGTGAGTTTCTTGTGAAACTCCACCCACTTCTCCTCCTTCCCAACCTGTTCCTCCCACTTCTCCTCCTTCCCACCCGGTTCTGTTTACTTCCCTCCCAGTTCTCCTCTTTCCTACACTGTTCCTCCCACTTCTCCTCCTTCCCACCCTGTTCCTCCCACTTCTCCTCCTTCCCACCCTGTTCATCCCACTTCTCCTCCTTCCCACCCTGTTCCTCCAACTTCTCCTCCTTCCCAGCCTTTTCCACTCACTTCCTGCCCACTTCTCCTCCTTCCCACCTTGTTCTTCCCACTTCTTCTCCTTCCCACCCTGTTCCTCCCACTTCTCCTCCTTCCCAGCCTTTTCCTCCCACTTCCTGCCTACTTCTCCTCCTTCCCACCCTGTTCCTCCCACTTCCCACCCACTTCTCCTCCTTCCAACCCTGTTCCTCCCACTTCCCACCCATGTCTCCTCCTTCCCACCCTGTTCCTCCCACTTCTCCTCCTTCCCATCCTGTTCCTCCAACTTCTCCTCCTTCCCACCCTGTACCACTCACTTCCCTCCCACTTCTCTTCCTTCCCACCCTGTTCCTCCCACTTCTCCTCCATCCCACCCTGTTCCTCCCACTTCCCTCCCACTTCTCTTCCTTCCCACCCTGTTCCTCCCACTTCTCCTCCTTCCCATCCTGTTCCTCCAACTTCCCACCAACTTCTCCTCCTTCCCACCCTGTTCCTTCAACTTTTCCTCCTTCCCACCCTGTTCCTCCCACTTCAACTCCTTCCCACCCAGTTCCTCCAACTTCTTGCCCACTTCTCCTCCTTCCCATCCTGTTCTGTTTACTTCCCTCCCAGTTCTCCTCTTTCCTACACTGTTCCTCCCACTTCTCCTCCTTCCCACCCTGTTCCTCCCACTTCTCTTCCTTCCCACCCTGTTCCTCCCACTTCAACTCCTTCCCACCCAGTTCCTCCAACTTCTTGCCCACTTCTCCTCCTTCCCACCCTGTTCTGTTTACTTCCCTCCCAGTTCTCCTCTTTCCTACACTGTTCCTCCCACTTCTCCTCCTTCCCACCCTGTTCCTCCCACTTCTCTTCCTTCCCACCCTGTTCCTCCCACTTCTCCTCCTTCCCATCCTGTTCCTCCTACTTCTCCTCCTTCCCACCCTGTTCCTCCAACTTCCCACCAACTTCTCCTCCTTCCCACCCTGTTCCTCCCACTACTCCTCCTTCCCACCCTGTTCCTCCCACTTCTCTTCCTTCCCACCCTGTTCCTCCCACTTCTCCTCCTTCCCATCCTGTTCCTCCCACTTCTCCTCCTTCCCACCCTGTTCCTCCAACTTCCCACCAACTTCTCCTCCTTCCCACCCTGTTCCTCCCACTTCTCCTCCTTCCCACCCTGTTCCTTCAACTTCTCCTCCTTCCCACCCTGTCCCTCCCACTTCAACTCCTTCCCACCCAGTTCCTCCAACTTCCTGCCCACTTCTCCTCCTTCCCATCCTGTTCTGTTTACTTCCCTCCCAGTTCTCCTCTTTCCTATACTGTTCCTCCCACTTCTCCTCCTTCCCACCCTGTTCTTCCCACTTCTCTTCCTTCCCACCCTGTTCCTCCCACTTCAACTCCTTCCCACCCAGTTCCTCCAACTTCTTGCCCACTTCTCCTCCTTCCCACCCTGTTCTGTTTACTTCCCTCCCAGTTCTCCTCTTTCCTACACTGTTCCTCCCACTTCTCCTCCTTCCCACCCTGTTCCTCCCACTTCTCTTCCTTCCCACCCTGTTCCTCCCACTTCTCCTCCTTCCCATCCTGTTCCTCCTACTTCTCCTCCTTCACACCCTGTTCCTCCAACTTCCCACCAACTTCTCCTCCTTCCCACCCTGTTCCTCCCACTTCTCCTCCTTCCCACCCTGTTCCTCCCACTTCTCTTCCTTCCCACCCTGTTCCTCCCACTTCTCCTCCTTCCCATCCTGTTCCTCCCACTTCTCCTCCTTCCCACCCTGTTCCTCCAACTTCCCACCAACTTCTCCTCCTTCCCACCCTGTTCCTCCCACTTCTCCTCCTTCCCACCCTGTTCCTTCAACTTCTCCACCTTCCCACCCTGTCCCTCCCACTTCAACTCCTTCCCACCCAGTTCCTCCAACTTCCTGCCCACTTCTCCTCCTTCCCATCCTGTTCTGTTTACTTCCCTCCCAGTTCTCCTCTTTCCTACACTGTTCCTCCCACTTCTCCTCCTTCCCACCCTGTTCCTCCCACTTCTCTTCCTTCCCACCCTGTTCCTCCCACTTCAACTCCTTCCCACCCAGTTCCTCCAACTTCTTGCCCACTTCTCCTCCTTCCCATCCTGTTCTGTTTACTTCCCTCCCAGTTCTCCTCTTTCCTACACTGTTCCTCCCACTTCTCCTCCTTCCCACCCTGTTCCTCCCACTTCTCTTCCTTCCCACCCTGTTCCTCCCACTTCTCCTCCTTCCCATCCTGTTCCTCCTACTTCTCCTCCTTCCCACCCTGTTCCTCCAACTTCCCACCAACTTCTCCTCCTTCCCACCCTGTTCCTCCCACTTCTCTTCCTTCCCACCCTGTTCCTCCCACTTCTCCTCCTTCCCATCCTGTTCCTCCTACTTCTCCTCCTTCCCACCCTGTTCCTCCAACTTCCCACCAACTTCTCCTCCTTCCCACCCTGTTCCTCCCACTTCTCTTCCTTCCCACCCTGTTCCTCCCACTTCTCCTCCTTCCCATCCTGTTCCTCCCACTTCTCCTCCTTCCCACCCTGTTCCTCCAACTTCCCACCAACTTCTCCTCCTTCCCACCCTGTTCCTCCCACTTCTCCTCCTTCCCACCCTGTTCCTTCAACTTCTCCTCCTTCCCACCCAGTTCCTCCCACTTCAACTCCTTCCCACCCAGTTCCTCCAACTTCTTGCCCACTTCTCCTCCTTCCCATCCTGTTCTGTTTACTTCCCTCCCAGTTCTCCTCTTTCCTACACTGTTCCTCCCACTTCTCCTCCTTCCCACCCTGTTCCTCCCACTTCTCTTCCTTCCCACCCTGTTCCTCCCACTTCAACTCCTTCCCACCCAGTTCCTCCAACTTCTTGCCCACTTCTCCTCCTTCCCACCCTGTTCTGTTTACTTCCCTCCCAGTTCTCCTCTTTCCTACACTGTTCCTCCCACTTCTCCTCCTTTCCACCCTGTTCCTCCCACTTCTCTTCCTTCCCACCCTGTTCCTCCCACTTCTCCTCCTTCCCATCCTGTTCCTCCTACTTCTCCTCCTTCCCACCCTGTTCCTCCAACTTCCCACCAACTTCTCCTCCTTTCCACCCTGTTCCTCCCACTTCTCCTCCTTCCCACCCTGTTCCTTCAACTTCTCCTCCTTCCCACCCTGTTCCTCCCACTTCAACTCCTTCCCACCCAGTTCCTCCAACTTCTTGCCCACTTCTCCTCCTTCCCACCCTGTTCTGTTTACTTCCCTCCCAGTTCTCCTCTTTCCTACACTGTTCCTCCCACTTCTCACTCACTTCTCCTCCATCCCACCTGCTCTGTCCATTTCCCACTCACTTCTCCTCTTTCCCACCATGTTCCTCCCACTTCCTGCCCACTTCGCCTCCTTCCAACCAGTTCCTCCCACTTTCCACCCACTTTAGGACACAACGCTGATAAGCCCCACCCATCCCAGTAAGCCCTACCCCATTTATGAAGAGAATCAAGTCATTTACATACCCCTGGTCACAGCACATAAGCACCCTCCCAGGGGGATCATTTTTAATTTATTATGCTCCCTGTGGGAGAAATTGGGTCACTGACTATGGCTCACCATATGAAGGAATGGGAATAGAACCACCTATCAAACACAAAAGAAAATTGCAGTTTAATGCACTTCTCCTTTAACCTCTTGTTGACCAGAGGGGTGTTCAATACATTCGCATTGCTTTACAATGCATTGCACACTTCTCTGGTCCTCATGGGATTAATGGCAGGTTTCTGTCAATGACTAGGAACAGTTCCGGTGTAGTTATTAAATCTAAAAGGAAAATATATAAAGAAAATAATAGAACTGACTTGGCATTTGATGAATGTATTCCTGTCAGATACAGTTATTATGATGGATGACGTTGCCTTTCAGCGTGTCAGGAGGTGGGACTGAGCTGTCTGCATGGCGGGACTCTGTCTTTATGTGGTTTTCCTGTTTGTTTAGACCAGGCCCAGACCAACCAGGTGTTACTAACATGTCAGCAGCAGGGGAAATGAGCTGTGAATCAGACACTTCAGTGGCGTTACCTCCCAGAACATTCCGTCATCTCGTCTAACAGCCAAGAGTGTGTAAACGTGAGCAGGAGTTATCTGAAGGGTTAATATCAGTGGAAGCGTATATGATGAACGACTGCAGTGCTTAAACAGGAGGTACTAAGGCGGATAAAAGTAAAACAAAATCACTTTATTGAAACATTGTTAACCCTTTGAGTGCCAGAGTGGTATGCAACTCACTGCAAAGTAATGCGTTGCGTACCACTCTGGCACTCAAACGGTTACAATACAGACAGATTCTTCGGACAATGGAGGTCAAATCTCATGTCTCATGCAAGAACTACATAGTCCACGCGTTTCGTGCTATAGTTCTTATTCATGAATAAGCGTGTATAGCGCGAAATGCGTGGACTATGTAGTGCTTGCATTACATGAGACATGAGATTTGACCTCCATTGTCCAAAGAATCTGTCTGTATTTTAACAATGTTTCAATAAATTCATTTTGTTTTACTTTTATCCGCCTTAGTACCTCCTGTTTAAGCAGTGCAGTCGTTCATATAGCTATATCTTTGACGGACGTGAGAAGAGATTTTTGATACCTGCAGAGACTCCTGGAAACACCGATTGTTTGTTCCCTTATTATCATTGGAAACCAGGCTTTGCAGTGCACAGGGAATTTTAACCCCTTAACAATCAGCTGCAGCGGTGCGTGGGCGGCAGTTAAGGACCACGGGTCATTTTTTTTGCGCAGTGGATTCCAGGGTCCCCAAGTGGCGTGCAGCTGTGTGGAGACCCTGGAATTCCATGACGTGCCAGGACTGTCGCCGGTCCTTAAGTGCCGGAACTGCTTTGACAATACTAGCACATCCAGGGTCATTAAGGGGGTTAAAGGATTGGCAAAGATTTTTATTATGAAATAAACACATGTATAGGCAGATTTCCCAATAGCCACAGCTCCAAATTTTGAGGGCCAGTGCCTCAGCTTTGCTGGCCGCACCCACATTTTGAATTGTGGGTGTAGTCAGAGCAATATCCCTGAGCCAGTTTTATACGCCTTTACAAGCTATTATTTAACCTCTTGGATGCTAGAGAGATCTCCAAATGGGTCAAAGCTTTTTGCTTTGTTCGTTATAGACCACCAGGAAAGAGTGGATAGAACTGGGGGCGGGGCCATGTGAGGAACTGGGGTGTGGTCACTGGTGGAGCCAAAGGCTCCTACAATGCCTGGCCTAGGGGAACCTGAGATGTAAATCCGGCCCCGGTCAGACTTCTTTCTGTTGAGATTACTCACACTGCTTGGAGATGCTTCAGTCAAACATTATTGCAGTGCAATCTATTATGAAATGGTGGGGCTCTTACAATGAATTCTATGGAGAGGGCGTTGTTAGTTATCTGCGTGTATGTTGCTAAGTTTGATTCTTATTGCTTAGTAGTCAGTTAGTTTTAGGATAGCTGTGCAATGAACTGCAGCTAATAAAACCATTATCCTACATACAGTGCATCTTTATTCAGGTAGAATCTTCTCACAATACCCAACACTTTTGTGATAGTGCGAGGAAAGGACTTTGCCATTAGGAAGAGGAGAGCAGGATTGGGAAAGTGCAGAGAGGGATCCACTCACAGCAGGCACACTGATAAAGATCTCTAGTGAATCCTAGCACAACATGGCTACCCTGGGACACATGGGAGTTTGATGTGTCACCTTGCTTTTTGGGACTCAAAGCAGATGGATAATTCTGATGAGAAAAGGACAGTGTCGCTGACAGTCTGGGTCCAAAACATTTGCAATCTTACACTCACTAGTTTTGAGCCCAATTTAACGTCCCCAAGTGCACAAGGAAACTCCTTAACTGCAGAGCTAAGAACAAGAGGTCCTCAATTAAGTCTTGAGGAAAGGCACATTCGACTGCAACAAAGGCAAGGATATTTTACAGGAAGGGCGGTAAAGCTATGGAATTCTTTTCCTCGGCATGTTATACTTGCAGATAATGCAACCGCTTTCAAAAAAGCAACGGATGTCTATCTAGCACCGAACAATATGGAGAGTTATGACAGATGGATTCAGTGCAGGTAGGTTGTTGATCCAGGGAAATATCTGACTGCTGATTGGAGTCAGGAAGGAATTTTTTTACCCACTTGGGGCTTAATTGGAGATAGCGTCAGTGTGTGTGTGTGTGTGTGGGGGGGGGGGGGGGTAGCCTTCCTCTGGATCAACAGGGATGTTTTTTGGCATGGGCTGGACTTGATGGATAAAGTGAGGATAAAGTGGAGATGACTTCTCCAGTGATATCACTTCTCCAGTTCCTATGTTATTCTATGGAGCCTACTCACTACATTCTCCAAAGCTGAAGAAATCTTAGTGCATTGGCTCCATAGAATAACATAGGAACTGGAGAAGTGACAAACTGGAGAAGTGATCTCCACCTTATCCCCTCTTTATCACCGCTTAGTGAATCTACCCCGTGATGTTACATCAGACCGCCAGGTCAGACTGCTTTACCACATCCACAGTACTGGTAACAAAGAGCTTTAGTTGTATGCAGCAATGTGGGCACCCCGGGCCTAATTACATGTTCTGTTGATTTACTAAATGAAAATAAGCTAACACAACTTCCGCAGCAAAAACTCAAACATGGAATATTTCTTCAAGTTTTAGTATACAGTTACTATTTATTTGTTGAATTTAACAGACTGAAAAAATAAAATAAAACAGTAAAATGTGGCATGTGCAAAAGTTTGAGCACACAATCATCCAGTACTTAGCATCACCCCCTTTAGCACAAATCACAGTCTTCTTACACGTCTCTTGGCCAGCTAACCGTCTTTCTTTTCTTGCATTATTCATTTTTTTCCATTCATAATTGCAAATGCTTCTAGTTCAGAAATTGTTTTTGGTCATCTTGCACGCACTGCATGTTTGAGATCTACCAACATTCAAGTCTGGAGACTGTGAAGGCCATTCTAAAACCTTAAAGGAGCAGTAAAAAATATATATTGTAGGGATTTTCATATTGAGAAAAAAAAGGGTACACCCACTGCCGAGAGATTTATATTTCTAGAGTTATTACAGTTTAAACCCATTTTTTTTTTTACATTACCAGTGCCCTCTAGTGGTCAAATTCTAATTAGATTTCCTGTTAAATTCTAATGGCGAGGAAAGTCAGAGACATACAGGTCTCCATAGAATGTGATAGAAACTGCTGAGTCACTTCCTCTCAGTTAGAACTATCAGGAAGTAAACACAGTAAATTCATTTCCTGTCAGTTAGAACTATCAGGAAGAAAACACAGTAAATTCACTTCCTGTCAGAACTATCAGGAAGTAAACACAATAAATTCACTTCCTGTCAGAACAATCAGGAAGTAAACACAGTAAATTCACTTCCTGTCAGAACTATCAGGAAGTAAACACAATAAATTCACTTGCTGTCAGAAGAATCAGGAAGTAAACACAGTAAATTCACTTGCTGTCAGTTAGAACTATCAGGAAGTAAACACAGTAAATTCACTTCCTGTCAGTTAGAACTATCAGGAAGTAAACACAGTAAATTCACTTCCTGATTATTTAAACTGCTATAAATTTTGAATACAACATCTGACAGTGATGGGAGTGACCTTGTTTTATTCAGCAGGAAATGCTCTGTAAAATATGTGTTTTCATAAAAAAGTTTACTGCTCCTTTAAGCTTTTTTTCTTGAAGTAGTTCATGTTGATTTAGAGGTATGTTTTGGATCATTGTCTTACTGTAATCTCCATCCTCTTTTTAGCTTCAGTTTCTAATCCCACTGTGGGACATCAGCTTCCAGGATTTGTTGATCCTTGGTAGAATCCATTTTTCCCTATACCCAAACAATATTTCCTGTGCCACTGGTTGTCGCGCAATATACTATTGAAATGCTGTCTCCTATATCGCGACCATGAAATGGGTGACATCAATATGTCACGGCATCAAAAGGGCGTTACCTATTTAGGGGTCGCCCTGACATGTAGACGCACAACCACTATAGTAGCTCCTGTTGCTCCTGTTTCACAAACAAAATATAAGTGCAATTCTGGAGAAAAATGGCCTAAACAGAGGGGGGAGATAAGATTCACACTTATTTAATTGGTGCTTTTAATCTGAATGGTAGAGGTCTCCAACGTGTTGCTTTCCTATTCCAGACTATCTCAGTCCTGCCGTTATCAGTCCTGTACCCCTCTCTATATATATATATATGTAAACTGTATATGTATATCCATAATTTAATAAATATGCAAGTGTCCGATAGATACTTTATATAGGCAGTGGCATAACTATAGAGCTCTCACCTGCGACGGGGCCCGTGCACTCCAGGGGCCCGGCCTTCCCCTGCGACCCCTCCGCCTGGCGCCCACAATCTCCCGCCGGCACTCCCAGCGCTTTGCATTACTAAGTGGACCGCGGGAGATCCAGGTAGGAGATGGGGGCATTGTGGAGGGGGTCAATGTGGTCAGGGGAGGCCAGTGGCGCTTCTTGTATCAGGGCCCAGACGCTTCTAGTTACGCCTCTGTATACAGGCACAGAATAATCACGCAGTGCCTTCATTGCAGCACCACAGAACACACAGACATTGTCCACTTAATGCATTGCAAACAAAAAGGTTAAATGTGCTCTTTTGAATAAAAACAAATACTGACATTTAAATGCAAAGCAAAGCATTGGAGACCTCCCTAGCATTCAAGGGGTTAAAGGGACGGTAATGGCCTAGAACAAATATCGTGCATGTTGTAGTGCTTAAAAACGTGAGCTAAATGCAAAAAAATGTATCTCTCAAACCGCTATGGTCTGAGAGATATCTGGATTCAAAGTTTGATATTTCTTGCTTTCAGCTGTAAAGCTGTCAGCAGGAGATCCATGTTGGCCAACACGGAGGCTCTGTAGCAGAGCCGCAATCGCGTTATTTAAAAAGAATTACTTCATTGAAATGGTCTACAACGTGTGCTTGGTTTGAAAACACATGTTGTAGACCATTCCAATGTTTTTAAGCCCTACAACATGCACGATATTTGTTCTGGGACATTACTGTCCCTTTAAAAGCACAATTTAAATAGGTGTGAGTCACATCTTCCCCTTGTGTTGAAGCTATTTTTCTCCAGAATTGTGCTAATATTTGTTTTGAAACAGGAGAACCTATAGTGATGTGGGAGACGTTCTCATGTCGCCCTTTCATGGTCGCTGTATAGGCAACGGCATTTCAAGGGATAGTAATGTTTCATAATAAAAGCAGCTCTAATTAATAATCATAGTATTTGGACTTTGGAGAGTGTTATTTCAATTCTGTCAGAGTTGTAGTTCAAGAGTAATTCAAAGACAAAGTATCCCCCTCCCGCCCCTTTTACTGATGTAACACTGTTCAGCCAGATCAGAAGGGAGGTGCCCAGGTAGACTGCAGAGAGGGACAATCTTCAATTAAGATAAGGGAAAAACCTGAAAAACTTGTCAAGGGGGGGCAGGGCTTTCATTGTTCTCATAGGAAGAAGATTGTCCCCTTCTGTTATCTGTCTGGTCTATGGACTGGATTCCACATCTGAGAAGAGATGGCTTACACTAGGTAAAAGGGGCGGGAGGGGAAACTTTGCTTGTGAATATCTCTCAAATCATAAAGGTTTGAGAGATAAGACTTATATCGTTCTTCATGTTTTTTTAATGGCTACAAAATAAAATAAAGTTAAAACGAAGTATTACTATCCCTTTCAGTTGTAAATCCTGCCACACAACCTCACAGCCTAATAAATCCACCCCATGCTTTACATTAGGCAATGTGTTATGTTTCTTTTTTTTTTCTTTTTTTTTTTTAATCCAAACGTACCTTTGTTGATTATGATTATAGCCAAAGAGTTCAAGTTTAGCTTCATCAAACAACAGTATTTGGTTCCAAAACACTTCTGGCTTACCTAAGACTTGTGTTGCATACTTCAGATGCTGACTTTTATGATGGGATAACAGGTAAGGTTCCCTTATGACTCATCCATTTAGATCATGTTTTTGCACGCACACAAAGCTGCACAGTGGACTGGTGCACCACTGCTCCTATCCCAGCTAAACTTTCCTGCAGGTCCTTTGCAGAGATGTGGGGTTTGCTTTGCATTCCTGACCAGTCTATGAGCAGTTTTTTCTTGGTCTTCCAGATCTTGTCTTGACTTAAAGGGATAGTAATACTTTATTATTACTATTAGCCATATTGTAGATATTTGTAAAATAATTTAATAGCCCCCAGGTTCATCTCTCAAACTTTTATGGTTTGAGAGATAACTGAAGGCAAAATTCCCCCTCCCTCCCCCTTCCCTGAAGTCAGCGTTGTACTGACTGCAGGGGAAGTCTGTTGTACGACAGGCTTGCAGCTCTGCAGCTGAGCCGAGATCCCGTTAGTGAAAAATTATTATTTCACTGAAACGGTCTTCTACATGTGCTTGGTTTGTGCTTGGTTTGCAAGCACATGTAGAAGACCGTTTCAGTGAAATAATTATTTGTCACTAACGCGATCGCGGCTCTGCTGCAGAGCCGCCTGATGAATGTCAGATCGGATATCCCTGCAGTCAGTACAACGCTGACTTCAGGGAAGGGGGAGGGAGGGGGGAACTTTGCCTTCCGTTATCTCTTAAACCATAAAGGTCTGAGAGATGAACCTGGGGGGCTATTAAATTATTTTGCAAATATGTTCAATATGGGGGATAGTAATAATAAAGTATTACTATCCCTTTAACTTCCATTCCTTAATAACTTTTCGGGAAGTGGAAATAGCAAGTAGGAACATTTTAGATATATTTTTACAGCCTTCCCTGCTTCGTAAGAGTCAATTATCTTTTATATTCTGATCCTCGGTCAGCGGCTTATAGAAGCTGATATTTGTTGAGTGTAAGCAAAGCACCCTGAAAGGTTAAAGGAGGCAGATCATTTATTAAATTCTGAAACTGTCATCATCTAACTTAGATTAAGTCCTAACAAGTCAAAGGAAGAACTATCACCCCAACTAAAGTCTACCACACCTAATTACGCGTCTAGCGATAAGATTAACAATTAAACTGTTATGCACAATAAGGACTGGGTTAGTCAGAAATCCTTCCTCAGCTGACACTGACAGCCAGGAAAACAAGTGCTCTAGAGCAGGGCTCAAAATTTCCACTCACCACTAGCCAATGGCGAGTGAAAATTTAGCCCTGGCGAGTAGAAATTCAGCCCTGGTTGGTATGTGGGCAGCACAGTGGCTCAGTGGTTAGCACTGTTGCCTTGCAGCGCTGGGGTCCTGGGTTCAAATCCCACCAAGGACAACATCTGCAATGAGTTTGTATGTTCTCACTGTGTTTGTGTGGGTTTCCTCCGGGTACTCTGGTTTCCTCCCACACTCCAAAAACATACTGATAGGTGAATTTAGATTGTGAGCCCCAATGGGGACAGGAACCAATATGAGTGTAAAGCACTGCGGAATCTGTGTGCGCTATATAAATAAAGGATTATTATTATTATTATGTTTTGGCTTGCAGTGGTGAGTAGCTTTTCAGGTCTGGCTAGTAGCAAAGGACATAAAATTATAAGCCCTGCTCTAGAGGCATCTGCACGCCTGTGCCTTCAGTCTCTTCCGGTACCTTAAGGTACCATACAATGCCTCATAGAGGAAAAAGGGACTGATGGTGCAGGCACGCAGATGTCTGTAAGCAAAGATATCTGCACTGTTGCCTGGCCATCAGTGGTGGCTGAGGTAGGATTTTTGACCAACGCTGTCTTTATTATAACAGTTTGGTTTTTAAGCTTATCACTATAGGTGGAGTGGACTTTAGTTGGGGAGGTAGTTCCCCTTTAGTTCTGAGACCTTACAAAGAAATAACATTAGTGCATCAACTGGAAGGGTGCCCAAACCTGCGCACATGCTTCATTTTCTATTTTATTTTTATAAGTCTGATAAATTCAGAAAATAAATAATAACTGTGCCTTAACATTTACAGAGACATGGGTACTTTCCTGTTATCCGGAACCATTTTCAAAACTATTATGATAAAGATTTTGTTTCAAAGTGTTTGAAAAATGTTTTGAAAATGGTTCAAGATAACAGGAAAGTACAGAAATATGTAATGTTTGTTTGTTTGCTGCAGAGGCCGTGTTAACTACTTTTCGCTTAGAAAACCAACAAAACGTAATTTGGCCAGGGCTACCCAAACTTCTGCATACAACTATAGAAGCTGCAGAGATTACTGCAAATCCTAAATAATAATTTGCTAAGATGTTTGTCAGAAGCCGTCATGCGCAGTAGAGACTGCCCAAACTTGCAGAATGCTGGGAGTTCTGTGCTGTGAGCATTCTGTGCTGGGAGCATTCTGTGTGGAATGCTGGGAGTTCTGTGCTGAGTCGGCGGCAGGATGCAGAGCAGGACCAGCCTCGTAACCCTTTGACTTCCGGAGGGCAACACTTTGCAAAGCAATGATTGATATTAACACAAAGTGGTTGTAAAGCAGTGTAGCAAATATCCTGTGGGAAGTTACAAAGATTCAGTGGTCCAGGCTTCATATTGATTTTTCTGGACCATTTCAAGGTTACAACTTCTTAATGGTGGTAAGCTCTTACTCAGAATAGACTGAAGTGGTCTTAGCTTCATCACATACTTTTGCTTCTACTGCTGCAGTCTATTGATAGATATTTGCAACTCTTGGAATACCACGGGGGAAGATTCACTAAGCGGTGATAAAGAGGTGATAAGGAGGTGATAAAGTAGAGATAACTCTTCCAGTTTATCACTTCTCCAATTCCTGTGTTAGTCTATGGAGTCTATTCACTAAGATCTCCAAAGTTGAAGAAATCTTAGTGAATAGGCTTCATAGAATAACATAGGAATTGGAGAAGTGATATCACTGGAGAAGTCATCTCATCTACAGATGTTATTGTTTCTGATTAGTGGAGCGCTTTTACATCAGAAGAATTCAAGAGATATGCAAGCAGTAACCTCATTAGAGCTGTTGATATTGCCCCTTGCTGTCCTCAAGGAAAAGGAAGTATGATACACACGGTCAAAGATGCTTTAAAAAGAATGTGTGACGAGATTGGCCAGCAAAAGCAGTTTAGTTTCTTTGTATTCAACATGTTACCCTGTATCCAGGTACCGGGTTCAGTCCACCTGTGCTGTAAATGGGGTGTCATTTGAAGACCTGCCTGGATGTCCTCAATCCAGACTTAGGACTTGCAAAAAGAAAGCAACAGCAAGCATTTGACTCTTCCTTATTTTCATTTTCCCTATGGACCTTTATGTCTTAAGATCTTGTGTATGCAAGGAATTCAAGGACTTACAGGGCCGGTCCAGAGTGGATTTCATTTACAGAAGTGGAGGTTACAGGGCCCATTTATACAAACCTGAGATTGGCTACATTTGCACCGTTACGTAGACCAGTTGCAAGACATTTACCCCAAGATGGCAACACTGTAGATGAACACCATGAAGCTGTAGCTGGATTATAATCAGGCTTATCTTGATTTTTTTTTTATAATAAATGTTTACTGTTACTTTTAAACTCTTTTGATGGGTTCCATTCATGCTGGGTCTTCAATTAGCTTTTCTATGCCCCTTGTGATGAATGGCCCAGCATGTAGTGAGGAGTCTCTGCTATAGGTCCAATCAAGAGGCATGAATCAGGAAGTTAACAACATTGTTTTATTAATAGTTACTGGGGCATGGGGATCAGAGCACTGTAGTGGAGCCCCAACCCACGTCTGACAATAACACACATTTTTGTTGTGGCACAGATCCTACTTTCATATCCAGTCCCTGGAACTCTGGATCAACCACAGCATACTATTCTGTCCATACTCAGCTCTGAACACTGGGCAACCAATCAGGACTATGGTTCAGGTTGGGAGATACAAACCAGCCTATCAGAGGACAGCCAGTATCTCCAATTCATGGCTAGGCATCAATGCTGTGTTTGCTAGTAATCTCTCTTCTCAACCACCTGCATTCTCTCCTAACCTTTGATTGGCAAAGGACTACCCAGAGTGACTTCCATTGTCCTAACAACAATAGATACGGACATAGGATATTGTTTTCTCCCTGGTACGTCTAGATACGCCAGCTCCTAGTGTTGTGACTTGCCTGAGCTCGTAATGGTTCTGAATCAGCCAAGTCACATACAGTTAGATATGAAGTACAACACATCAAACAAATGTTTCCAATCCAACCACTGTACCCACCCAAAAACAAAATGTTCCGTTAGGTACAATTTATACCTAAAGAAATCCCTTGTTACATAACATTGAATATACATGCAGATCACTTTTTATACATAAATGTTCCCCCTTGCAAGGGACCTGTGGCCAAAGACAACTGGGGCTGGGAACAAAGGGCACTAGACCTGAGGTCTTGACCATTAATCATATGGTGCTCCCTGGCTCGGTTACCTGTAGGTTACCCTACATAGAAGTTAACCTCTTCATGTTGTGCATTCCTCTGATTCTCATGGGTTAAATTCACTTTTTAGGAAATAGTTGAAGTCTACAGTTTCTATAGGTAGAGCTACAAGCTAATAAACAAATATATACACACTCAGGCGATCTCACAGTTACAAACTTTCATTCATATTACAGAGTTGATGTCTTCCCAGCCTCTTGATAAGGAATCCTTTCTCTCCAAGTCCTCAAAGGATATAAAAGAGAGGAAAGAAGTCCAATCAGGAAAGATTCACTTAGACAGTAATAGATTCTATAGCATCCACTTACACTTAAGATTATTTTGTCGCGCGTCTGCCAGACTTTCCTCCCGTCCAATTCCACCTCCGGCATCAAGATTCAGTAATATTCAATAAATCTGTTCTTTTGTCAGCTGTCCACCAAACGTTATGATGTTGTCTCAATTCGTATGTGTTGTTTCAAAAATCCTAATACACTCAAAGCCTTTCGTGAAAGTTCACTTCCTCGGGGGAAAGCTAGCAGCAGTTTAGTAAATAAAAAAGTAGAAAGGGATAGTAACACTTAAAGGGATAGTAATACTTAAAATGTAAAAAAAATATGTTGAATGTATGAATGAATATGTTTATTTATATAGCGCCACAAGTGTACGCAGTGCTTTACAATTTCAGGGTTTAAATAATACAGGGTTACAGGTGCTTTGTAGAGTGAAACATTGGGTGTGAGGTCCCTGCCCGAAAGCTTACAATCTAAAGTGGTAATGGGAGACATACAGAGAACATTAGGGTCAAGTGCTGAATACAGTGCTAGTTCTGATGATGATAGAGGACATCAGTATATATATATATATATATATATATATATATTATGCCCCCAAATTAAACAAGGTACTCCCACTACTGACAAGAGTACTTTTAAAAAGTTATTTCAGCTCAAATTTGACTTTTTTTAAGATACATTATCTCAATGACCTGAAATGTTTACAGTGGTGCTGTTGCTACACCATCCTATGGAGGTTTATGGTCAACTGACCAGATCTGTCCATAGGATGGTGCAGCAACAGCTCCACTGTAATATTTCAGGCCATTGTGATCCTGCATAAAAAAAAATTCAAGTTTGAGCTTTAATAACTTTTGAATAGAACACCTCACAGCAGTGGAAGTAGCTTTGTTTTGCCAAGGAAGGTAAATTCTATATTACATTTTTTTTTACATAGAAAGTGTTATTATCCCTTGAAGAGATACAAATAACAAAAGCAAATCATGAGAGTTTTTATTTAAAAGGGTGGTAAAGGTTGAAGGTAGAGGCTTCTAGCAGGTGTAGAATTTTACCTGCTGGCTGTGGGAATCGAGAGATAATACTGTTAATGCATTGAGATTAGTAACCCCTCTTCTATTCAGAAAGGCTGTTGCCTTATCATCAGTCATTTAAGGACAATGCAGAAAATCACTTCTTAGACACCTTATCAAGACTGCTATGTAATGGGACCCCTGCAAAAAGGCAGAAATGCATAACTTCTAAATTTTCAAATGACCAATGAGAGACGCTTGTTTTAGGTGGTGTTGCTGGGTGTATGGCTGGTGGGCGAGGCATTACTGAAAATTTATAGGTTATTTCATGAACTATTGACACCTCTTTGCATAGCTGAAAAAAGTATTTAGAGCAAAACTAAAGTATTTTATTTACACAAACTAATTAATGAACACAGATATTAAAGTTTATACAGACATTAATGTGATTTTTTTTTGCTATGGAGCAATGTGATACACTTATATACACATCACACAGTCTGATCTCCTAAACACAGAGACACCAGGGTGATACACTTATATACACACCACACAGTCTGATCTCCTAAACACAGGGACACCAGGGTGATACACTTATATACACACCACACAGTCTGATCTCCTAAACACAGGGACACCAGGGTGATACACTTCTATATACACACCACACTGTCTGATCTCCTAAACACAGGGACACCAGGGTGATACACTTATATACACACCACACAGTCTGATCTCCTAAACACAGGGACACCAGGGTGATACACTTCTATACACACCACACAGTCTGATTTCCTAAACACAGGGACACCAGGGTGATACACTTCTATACACACCACACAGTCTGATCTCCTAAACACAGGGACACCAGTGTGATACACTTCTATACACACCACACAGTCTGATCTCCTAAACACAGGGACACCAGGGTGATACACTTCTATACACACCACACAGTCTGATCTCCTAAACACATGGACACCAGGGTGATACACTTCTATACACACCACACAGTCTGATCTCCTAAACACAGGGACACCAGGGTGATACACTTATATATACACCACACAGTCTGATCTTCTAAACTAGGGTGACCACGGGTCCCGGAACGTCCGGGACTGTCCCTTATTTCAGGGCTATGTCCCGCGTCCCGGGTCCCCTTCAACCGGGACAATGAAGTGTCCCGGAATGAAGGCAAGCCACCCTGGATGTCAGCCTGCAAGCGGTGTGTCACATCATGGACGCCGCTCGCGGCGTCCATGATATGACACACCGCTTGCAGGCTGACATCCAGGGCGGCAATGCAGCTTACCTGGAGGCAAGCGCTCTAGTAATACAGAGCGCTGGGAGATGACATCACTCCCAGCGCTCTGCATTACTGGCCATACCGCACGGGAGCTTCAGCTCTGTGCCGGAGGAGGCACAGAGCACATTCTACGCCGCTAGACCACCAGGGACTTAAGGTATGACGGGGCAACTAGGGTGACCACGTCCCGGAATGGCAGAAGGGAAATGTGGTCACCCTATCCTAAACACAGGGACACCAGGGTGATACACTTATATATACACCACACAGTCTGATCTCCTAAACACAGGGACACCAGGGTGATACACATCTATACACACCACACAGTCTGATCTCCTAAATACAGGGACACCAGGGTGATACACTTATATACACACCACAAAGTCTGATCTCCTAAACACAGGACACCAGGTTTATACACTTATATACATACCACACAGTCTGATCTCCTAAACACAGGGACTCCAGGGTGATACACTTCTATACACACCACACAGTCTGATCTCCTAAACACAGGGACACCAGGGTGATACACTTCTATACACACCACACAGTCTGATCTCCTAAACACAGGACACCAGGTTTATACACTTATATACATACCACACAGTCTGATCTCCTAAACACAGGGACTCCAGGGTGATACACTTCTATACACACCACACAGTCTGATCTCCTAAACACAGGGACACCAGGGTGATACACTTATATACACACCACACAGTCTGATCTCCTAAACACAGGACACCAGGTTTATACACTTATATACATACCACACAGTCTGATCTCCTAAACACAGGGACTCCAGGGTGATACACTTCTATACACACCACACAGTCTGATCTCCTAAACACAGGGACACCAGGGTGATACACTTCTATACACACCACACAGTCTGATCTCCTAAACACAGGGACACCAGGGTGATACACTTCTATACACAACACACAGTCTGATCTCCTAAACACAGGGACACCAGGGTGATACACTTCTATACACACCACACAGTCTGATCTCCTAAACACAGGGACACCAGGGTGATACACTTCTATACACACCACACAGTCTGATCTCCTAAACACAGGGACACCAGGGTGATACACTTATATACACACCACACAGTCTGATCTCCTAAACACAGGACACCAGGTTTATACACTTATATACATACCACACAGTCTGATCTCCTAAACACAGGGACACCAGGGTGGGAAAGAGGGAGAGAGGTATTTGGGTCTCAAAGAGGGACTGTCTCTCCTGAAGAGGGACCATTGGGAAATATGGACCCTAATATTTCCTAAAGAGGGACACTCGGGTGGTATGGACCCCTAATATCTCCTAAGACGGACACTTGGGAGGTATAGAGCCTAATATCTCCTGAAGAGGAACACTCGGGAGGTATGGAAATGGCAGCCTCTAGAGACCATATATAAGTAAATTTGAGGATTTAGAAAACAGACAGAGAATTTTTAGGAGCTATCATGGAGTACAAGGTCTTAAATGTGTATAAACCCTGTATCATTTTTAGATGTTAGTGTTAATTTAAAGTTAAATGAGATAAAAAATATGTGAGGATGATGATTTCCCTTTGAACTTTAGGAAGCACTGAATGTCCTTGTTTGAAGGAGCAGGCACTTAGCGAGGCTGACATGTACGTCACGAAGCCAAGGAGAGCTCGTTATACCAGGCTGAAGTGCGTCATTCTGGCACCAATAACAACCTTGCGCACCCTGGAGGGATCCTGGAGTTGTCCACAGGTTTCATCAGACACAATGGGGGCTCATATGCTAAGAAAATTGGGGCAATTTTGGAGCAAACCATCTGCAGCATTAAATAAGTTAAAATTCCCATTTAAAGGCATAGTAATACTTAATTATTACTAATCCCAATATTAAAGTCCTATTAAAAAGAAATGTTTTGCCCCCAGTGTCATCTCTCAAACCTTTATGGTTTGAGAGATAATTGCTCCTAAAGTTGCCCTCTCCCTCCCCCTTCCCTGAAGTCAGCGTTGTAGCTGACTGAAGGGAAATCTGGTCTTAGAGCATCAGGCGGCTCTGCAGCAGAGCCGAGATCGCGTTAATAAAAAATAAAACTTTCACTGAAATGGTCTTCTACGTGTGCTTGGTTTGTGCTTGGTTTGCAAGCACACGTAGAAGCAGGCCCGGACTGGCCATCGGGCACACCGGGCATTTGCCCGGTGGGCCGGTCCGGTGACCCAGTGTCCGTAGTAATACAGAGCGCTGGGAGATGACATCATCTCCCAGCGCTCTGCATTATTGCGAACGGCGCGCGGGAGATGCAGCTCTGTGCCGAAGATCACCAGGGATTTAAGGTAGGGGATCAAGGGGCATTGCGGAGATGAAGGGGGCGTTGCGGAAGGGGCAATGTGGAGATGGGGGCATTGTGGAGATGAAGGGGGCATTGTGGAGTGGAAGGGGGCATTGTGGAAGGGGCATTGTGGAGTGGAAGGGGGCATTGTGGAAGGGGCATTGTGGAGATGAAGGGGGCATTGTGGAGTGGAAGGGGACATTGTGGAAGGGGCATTGTGGAGATGAAGGGGGCAATGTGGAGATGAAGGGGGCATTGTGGAGTGGAAGGGGGCATTGTGGAAGGGGCATTGTGGAGTGGAAGGGGGCATTGTGGAAGGGGCATTGTGGAGATGAAGGGGACATTGTGGAAGGGGCAATGTGGAGATGAAGGGGACAATGTGGAGATGAAGGGGACATTGTGGAAGGGGCAATGTGAGATGAAGGGGACATTGTGGAAGGGGCAATGTGGAGATGAAGGGGACATTGTGGAATGGGCAATGTGGAGATGAAGGGGACAATGTGGAGATGAAGGGGGCATTGTGGAGTGGGGCATTGTGGAGGTGAACAGTGTGGGGAGGAGGATGGGGTGGGCAGAGTGTGGAGGTGAATATGTGGGCGAGGGCAGGGGATTGTGTCGGAGGGGGGTGGGGACATCAAAATGCACCTTCGCCCTGTGTATACATAAATCCTTGCACCGGCCCTGGGTCCGGGCGTTAAAAAAAAAAAAAGCGAACGCGCGCCCCCCCCCATGGGCTGCTAAAAAAATAAAAATGGGCTGCTCAGCTTTAAATGCCCGGGCCTATTTTTTGTCCCAGTCCGGGCCTGCGTAGAAGTCCATTTTAGTGAAATATGTTTTTTTGTTAACGAGATCTTGGCTCTGCTGCAGAGCCGCCTGATGATCGTAAGACCGGATTTCCCTTCAGTCAGCTACAACGTTGAGTTCGGGGAAAGGGGAAGGAGAGGGCAACTTAAGGAGCGATTATCTCTCAAACCATAAAGGTTTGAGAGATGACACTGGGGGCAATACATTTATTTTTAATATGACTTTAATATAGGGATTAGTAATAATTAAGTATTACTATCCCTTTAAATCAGTGGGAACTTTTATATCTTCCGTATGGGGCAGACGGTGCACTTTACAGTTGCCCCAATTCTAGTCTGGTGATACCTGACAAGGACGTGGCCCAATTGTTTTACAGAAAAACAAGCAAACAACTTACTGAAGTTCTGGCTACCCCCTCCAACCACTATGAAAACCAGAACAACATACTACAGAGGCAAGGAGATAATTATTATTAGTCTTTATTTATATAGCGCCAACTAATTCCGTGGTGCTGTACAATAGGGAATGGACATAGAGAGATATTAAATACTACAAATCAAATGTGGAGAACAGAAGGATCAGAGGGCCCCCTGGTGGTGAGAGCTTACAGTCTAGAGATGGCGCAGACAGGCCTCAGAATGAATTAATCCTTTGAGTGCCACAGGGGTACGCAACGCATTGCTTTGCAATGCGTTGTGTACCCCTCTGGCACTCAAAGGGTTAACTTCGGAAAACACCGTTTGTTAGGTCGTGAATTAAATATATCGTGTAGGTCATGAATGAAGGTCGTGTAGGTTATGAATGAAATGTATCATACAGTACAATAAACAGACAATATTATACTTTAAACGGATAGTAATACTTCGTTTTATCTTTATTTTATTTTGTAGGCATTAAAAAAACATGAAGAACGATATAAGTCTTATCACTCAAACCTTTATGGTTTAAGAGATATTCACAAGCAAAGTATCCCCCCCCGTTCAACCAGATCAGAAGGGAGGTGCCCAGGTAGACCGCAGAGAGGGACAATCTTCAATTAAGATAAGGGAAAAACCTGAAAAACTTGTCGGGGGGGCAGGGCTTTCATTGTTCTCATAGGAAGAAGATTGTCCCCCTTCTGTTATCTGTCTGGTCTATGGACTGCATTCCACATCTGAGAAGAGATGGCTTACACTAGGTAAAAGGGGCGGGAGGGGAAACTTTGCTTGTGAATATCTCTCAAACCATAAAGGTTTGAGAGATAAGACTTATATCATTCTTCATATTTTTTTAGTGCCTACAAAATAAAATAAAGATAAAACGAAGTATTACTATCCCTTTAATTAGGTGACAGTGTATGTTGAATTGAACAAGAGGGGGTCAGCATGTCGGATGTTTAGGAAGTTGCGCAGCGTGGGGAACAACAACATTGTGTGTTAGCCCCACATACACTGCCTAACACCCCCAGCCGTCTTCCCTTGCCCAGACAGTGCACGTGGGCATAGCTGGGAACTCTCCATATTTTCCCCGGACACTCCGGTTTTCACTCTGCATTACTGGGTCTCAGGGGCCGAGGCTGAGTCTCTGGATTTGGGGAGTTTCATTACTGAAAATCTGCCCACTGTGTTCCTCCTTCCCCAGCTTATTGTTGTTGTTTGTGTCACCCCTGTTAATCCCTGCCATCTTCCCTTGGGGGAGATGTGTGGCTAGCAGTGGGCAAGGGAAAAAGCTGGAGAGGGTCAGACAGTGTACAGGGGGATCTGTGGCTACCAGTGGTCAAGGGTACAACTCTGGGGTCCAAGCAGTGTATATGGGGTTCTATGGCTACCACTGAGCACGGGAACAAGGCTGGGGGGCAAGTGATAGCCACAAATCCCCATAGATGCTGACCTCCAGCCTTGTTGCCTTGGGAGTGAACAACATATATCACATATGATACAGAACTAAGGGGATAATTGTGTAGTGCTTGGTGTACTTTTATTTTTAACCCTTGAGTGCCAGAGGGGTGAGCAATGCACATCTCCGTGGCACTCAAAGGTATAAGGGAGTGATGCTGTCCATGGTGCTGAAAGCTTTCTGTTCACTCCCCTAGTGGCCAAGTGGGGAAGCAGAGAGAATGCTCTTCAACTTCAGAATTGTCGTAGTGTTGGTGATGTGTGTATCGACAGCACTTTGACAATCCTGTATGCTAATAGGGACCTTTTCCACCCCTCCCCTTGCATCCAAAAATGTTAGTGAATATGTTGATGTGTGTGTGGATCGAAATGTTGAAGTGTTTTGAACACACTGACAAAATCATATAGTCACAGCATTGACTTTTAGTGAATCTTGGCCATTGAGTGCCAAAGGGGTGGCCAATGCATTGCTCTGTCTTTCAGTGATGTATATATACAAACACATACACGTACTGTATTCTGTACACTGGAGGGAGTGTTGACACTTTTTGCTCACCATAAACACATTGATTATTCTTAGGATATCATTACCATTTAACCCTTTAAAGTGATAGTAATGTTTCACAATAAAGTGATAGTAATGTTTCACAATAAAAGCAGTTCCAAATAATCTTCATAGTATTTGTGCCATGGAGAGTGTTGTGTCAATACTGTCAGAGTTGTAGTCCAAGAGTAATTGAATGATAAAGTATCCCCCTCCCCCCCTTTGCACACCTCCTTGGTTCTTACAGTCGACCTGTCACCTTAAATTTCCTTTACATATTTGAAAACTTTATTCAAACCACCTGTGTGTCATGTTAACCAAAAGTCCAGCATTTGTATAGTTTAGGAGATAACCACACTTTTATTTCTGGGAAAAGTGAAAGTGAATATTTCCTGGTACTGCACAGAGCTTGATTAGTATATGAAACATCTCTGAAACCTTCATTAGCATGTGACTCATCACTGAAAAGGCTTCATTAACATATGGAATATCACTGGAAAGCTTAATTTGAATATGAAATGTCAGTGAGGCTTAATTAGCATATTAAACCTCACTGAAAATCTAAACTGGCTTATGGAATGTCAGTGGTACCTCAATTAGCATACGGTAACAAATATGAATATCTCCTTAACTGTACATCTGCTGGACTTTTTGTTAACATGACACATAGGCAGTTTTTAATGCAGTTTTCAAATATTCAAACCTGAATTAAGGTGAAAGTTGAGATTCACTGGGGTAACTGCGCATCACGGGGCTCAGAAATGAAGAGGTCATTAAAACCCTTTGAGTCCCAGATGGGTATGTGTGGCATACTCCTCTGGCAGTCAAAGGGTTAAAGGGATAATAATTTTGCAAAATAAATGCAGCTACAATTATTCTTTATAGTTTTTAGGCCACGTAGAAGGGTAATATTCTCTACGATGTGTAGTTCCAGAGTAATTGAATGATAAAGTATCCCCTCCCGCCCCTTTTACCTAGTGTAAGGCCCCTCCCCTCAGACGTGGAATCTGGTCTCTTTACCGGACAGATCACAGCAAGGGACAATCTTCTTCCTGTGACCATAAGGAAAACCCTGCCCCTTTGACGGAGGAGATCAGGTTTTTCCTTATGCTAACAGATGATTGTCCCTTACTGCGATCCATCCAGACGGTCTTGCTGTGCAGCTTTACACAGGTAAAAGGGGCGGGAGGGGGACGCTTTATGATTTGATTTCTCTGGAAGTACACATTATAGAGACCGATAATAACGCTCTGTGTGACTCGAAAACTATAAAGAATAATCTGAGCTGCATTTATTTTCAAACATTACTAGCCTTTTAACCCCTTAACGACCCTTGACGGTCATAGTACGTCAAGGGTCGATCTGACTGAACGACCCATGACGTACTATGACCTTCATGGAATTCCGGGCTCCCCCTGTGGCTGCACTCCATTCGGGGAGTCCGTAAGTGGAAGAAGCAAAAAAAAAATGCTCCGTGGTATTTAACTGACCGTGATGTCCCGATTGGCCGGTCGTTAAGGGGTTAAAGGGGAACATTCACATACAGAAATCTTTTGAGCATTTGTTTAATTACACAAGACACATTAGGAAAGGTGCTATCTTTTTATTTTTTTTTTACTTAATTATTAAGATATTACACTTCAAAGTTCTCAACTTCAGCATACAGAGGCACACTGTAGCTGCGGCACGGCTCACAGGACTTCCCAGCAGCCTGTCATTCTCCTCCCAGCTGCCCCCAGGAGCGTGTCCATGCTTCACTTCGGTGTGGTGTGAACGGTTCCTAGTGTTACAGGAAGCGGCGATTAGCATTATACTGAGGTTGCAGTAGTAGTAGTATTATTAGGTTGCAACCTCAGTATAATGCTAATCGCCTCTTCCTGTAACACTAGGAGCTGTTCACACCACACCTAAGTGAAACGTGAACGTGCTCCCAGGGGTAGCTGGGTGGGAGGTGGGAGGAGAACGACAGGCTGCTGGGAAGTCCTGAGAGCCGTGCCGCAGCTACAGTATGCGGAAGTTGAGAACTTTGAAGTGTAATATCTTAAAGGGGAACTACCACCCCACACAATGTTTACCTTTACTAAGTCCCCATCAGGCGACTAGCTGCTTAGTAGCGCTAGTCGCCAGAATAATTACCTTATTTTCAGTGGCGTAACAATAGGGGTCGCAGCGGTCGCACCTGTGACCGGGCCCGTCACTCCAGGGGCCCAGCCACCGCCTGCAACCCCCTCGCCAGCAGCAGTCACTTACCGGAGCTCCCACTCGGCGCGCCGCTGTAGTAATACAGAGCGCTGGGAGATGACATCATCTCGCAGCCTCTGCATTACTACAGCGCCGCGCGGGAGCTCCGGTTGCAGGGATCTGTGCCGAAGGAGGCACAGATCTGTAAAGACACTCCGCTAGACCACCAGGGACTGGAGGTAGGGGAAATGTGGAGATGGAAGGGGGCAGTGTGGAGATGAAGGGGACATTGTGGAGATGAAGGGGGGCATTGTGGAGATGAAGGGGGACATTGTGGAGATGAAGGGGGACATTGTGGAGATGGAAGGGGGCATTGTGGAGATGAAGGGGGGCATTCTGGAGATGAAGGGGGACATTGTGGAGATGAAGGGGGACATTGTGGAAGAGGGGCATTGTGGAGATGAAGGGGGGCATTGTGGAGATGAAGGGGGACATTGTGGAGATGGAAGGGGGCATTGTGGAGATGAAGGGGGGCATTCTGGAGATGAAGGGGGACATTGTGGAGATGAAGGGGGACATTGTGGAAGAGGGGCATTGTGGAGATGAAGGGGGGCATTGTGGAGATGAAGGGGGACATTGTGGAGATGGAAGGGGGCATTGTGGAGATGAAGGGGGCATTGTGGAGATGAAGGGGGGCATTGTGGAAGAGGGGCATTGTGGAGATGAAGGGGGGCATTGTGGAGATGAAGGGGGGCATTGTGGAGATGAAGGGGGCATTGTGGAGATGAAGGGGGGCATTGTGGAGATGGAAGGGGACATTGTGGAGATGGAAGGGGGCATTGTGGAGATGAAGGGGGACATTGTGGAGATGGAAGGGGGCATTGTGGAGATGAAGGGGGGCATTCTGGAGATGAAGGGGGACATTGTGGAGATGAAGGGGGGCATTGTGGAGATGAAGGGGGACATTGTGGAAGAGGGGCATTGTGGAGATGAAGGGGGGCATTGTGGAGATGAAGGGGGGCATTGTGGAGATGAAGGGGGACATTGTGGAGATGAAGGGGGCATTGTGGAGATGGAAGGGGGCATTGTGGAGATGAAGGGGGACATTGTGGAGATGAAGGGGGGCATTGTGGAGATGAAGGGGGACATTGTGGAAGAGGGGCATTGTGGAGATGAAGGGGGGCATTGTGGAGATGAAGGGGGGCATTGTGGAGATGGAAGGGGGCATTGTGGAGATGGAAGGGGGCATTGTGGCGATGGAAGGGGGCATTGTGGAGATGAAGGGGGACATTGTGGAGATGAAGGGGGACATTGTGGAGATGAAGGGGGGGCATTGTGGAGATGGAAGGGGGCATTGTGGCGATGGAAGGGGGCATTGTGGCGATGGAAGGGGGACATTGTGGAGATGAAGGGGGGCATTGTGGAGATGGAAGGGGGTATTGTGGAGATGGAAGGGGGCATTGTGGCGATGGAAGGGGGCATTGTGGAGATGAAGGGGGACATTGTGGAGATGAAGGGGGACATTGTGGAGATGAAGGGGGGCATTGTGGAGATGGAAGGGGGCATTGTGGCGATGGAAGGGGGCATTGTGGAAGAGGGGCATTGTGGAGATGGAAGGGGGACATTGTGGAAGAGGGGCATTGTGGAGATGGAAGGGGGCATTGTGGAAGAGGGGCATTGTGGAGATGGAAGGGGACATTGTGGAAGAGGGGCATTGTGGAGATGAAGGGGGACATTGTGGAGATGAAGGGGGACATTGTGGAGATGAAGGGGGCATTGTGGAGATGGAAGGGGGCATTGTGGCGATGGAAGGGGGCATTGTGGCGATGGAAGGGGGCATTGTGGCGATGGAAGGGGGACATTGTGGAGATGAAGGGGGGCATTGTGGAGATGGAAGGGGGTATTGTGGAGATGGAAGGGGCATTGTGGAAGGGGCATTGTGGAGATGAAGGGGGCATTGTGGAGATGAAGGGGGCAATGTGGATGAGGGGGCCAATGTGGGCGGGGGGGCCCCATGACAATTCTTGCACCAGGGCCCGGTGGCTTCTAGTTACGCCTCTGCTTATTTTATAGATTTCTGCTCTCTTCCATGGGCGACAGGCAGGACGGATTGCGGACATCTTGCCGTTGTGACGTCCACGCGCCTGCGCTGTCAGTCCCAGCCGGGTCTAGGAGGCTTTGCTAGGAGCCATTTCGCTCCGTCTGGGACTGACAGCGCAGGCGCACGGACGTCACAACGGGAAGATGTCTGCGCTCTGTCCTGCCTTTTGCTCATGTTAAAGGGGAGAAATCTATAAAATAAGGTAATTATTCTGGTGACTAGCGCTACTAAGCAGCTAGTCGCCAGATGGGGACTTAGTAAAGGTAAACATTGTGTGGGGTGGTAATTCCGCTTTAATAATTAAGTAAAAAAAAAGAGAAAAGAGAGCACCTTTCCTAATGTTTCTTATGTAATTAAACAAACGCTCAAAAGTTTTCTGTATGTGAATGTTCCCCTTTAAGGTAACAAGGTGCAATTTGTTGCTCCTGGGAAGGAGCTTATTACCCTCTGAGTGCCTCACTGTATGGACTCAGTGGAGCAAGGACGATTAAAAAACCTAGCGGAAGACAAGACAAGATTGTATCGGGGGGCGGGGGGGGGGGAATTGGCAGTGTTGAAAACATTGAGACCCTTTCTCCCCTGGTTTACAAATGTTACTCCGGCCCTTTGAACCCTGGATTAGTTTCTGGACTTGGCACGGAGTCAGACAGGTAAACAGGACCGCTCTTTCTCTAGGTCTGGAGCTTTGTACAACCTGAAGGCTTCTCCTGTGACTCGTGATGAAATGTGGATTAATTGGAAAGTAAGGAGCAACTAATTAACCTCTTGGATGCTCGAGACACCTTTAAAGGGATAGTAACACTTAAAGGGATAGTAAAACTTTATTATTGCTATCCCTCATATTGTAGATATTTGCAAAATAATTTAATAGCCCTCAGGTTCATCTCTCAAACCTTTATGGTTTGAGAGATAACCGAAGGCAAAGTTCCCCCCTCCCTCCCCCTTCCCTGAAGTCAGCGTTGTGCTGACTGCAGGGATACCCGGTCTGACATTCATCATGTGGCTCTGCAGCAGAGCCGAGATCGCATTAGTGACAAAGAATTATTTCACTGAAACGGTCTTCCACGTGTGCTTGCAAACCAAGCACAATCCAACCACACGTAGAAGACCGTTTCAGTGAAATAATTCTTTGTCACTAACGCGATCTCGTCTCTGCTGCAGAGCCCCATGATGAATGTCAGACCGGATATCCCTGCAGTCAGTACAACGCTGACTTCAGGGAAGGGGGAGGGAGGGGGGAACTTTGCCTTCAGTTATCTCTCAAACCATAAAGGTTTGAGAGATGAACCTGAGGGCTATTAAATTATTTTGCAAATACCTACAATATGACGGATTGTAATAATAAAGTATTACTCTCCCTTTAAAATGTAAAAAATATATATTGTAGGACTTATTCTCCTGAGTAAAACAAAGGTTAACCTATTCCTGAGATGAGTTTTACTCAAAAGTTATTGCTGCTCAAACTTGAATTTTTTAGGTGCAATATCACAATGGCCTGAAATTGTACAGTGGCAGTGTTGCTATACCATCCTATGGACATCTCTGTTCAGTTGACAATAAAGCTCCATAGGATGGTGTAGCAACAGTGCCACTGTACAATTTCAGGCCATTGAGATACTGCACCTAAAATATTCAAGTTTGAGCTGTTATAACTTTTGATAACACCTGTCAGTAGTGGGAGACCCCTTGCTTGACTCAGGAGGTTAAAACCTACACTATATTTTTTTTTACATGTTAAGTGTTACTGTCTCTTTAACATCCAAGAGAATAAACCAATAATTCCTGGAATATAAAGTACTGAAAGATGAAATACAACCTAGTAGTGTAAAAGACCGTGTACACGGGCCAAGGTCTGGGAGATGTTTTAAAAGGCCGGTCCCGCTCTGCGTGCTACCGTCTCGCACCCGATGCGCTGCCAGAACACACAGAATGCTCCCAGCACAGAACTCCCAGCGTTCCGCACAGAATGCTCCCAGCACAGAACTCCCAGCATTCCGCACAGAATGCTCCCAGCACAGAATTCCCAGCATTCCGCACAGAATGCTCCCAGCACAGAACTCCCAGCATTCCGCTCTGAATGCTCCCAGCACAGAACTCCCAGCATTCTGAGCATTCCAGCAATCTCTACCGAGCATCACGGCTTCTGACAAACATCCTAGTGAATTATGATATAGGATAGGGATAACTGGCACTTTCTTTTGAATACCAGAGGGATGTGAAACTTTTTGTAAAGAATTGCTCTGGTCAAGCTGCTTGTGCTCAAAGGGTTGACAGAAGGACTTATCTGGGTACATATCCTACATAAACATTTCTTTTGCATTGCAAATCTGTTGTAGTCTACAGCTGGACATGTCATTGCACTATCTGAAAATGCTTTCATGGTTTTAATGGATCATCAGTGTCTCTTTCTCTATCCTATTTCTCATTCAAACTGTTGAAGCTTATTCCCTTTCGTAAGGAGATTTGAGGTAAATGTGGTAAGCGGTAAATACAGGCGGTGACAGAAACAATGCAAACTAACCTATATGTAAATGTACCTGACTGCTGTACGATGGACAATGATCTAAGTAAATCCTTTTGTTATAATAGAAGTTAAAAATAAAATAAATATTGTTACATGTACGTCTAGTAAATAGGAAGCAGGAAAGCTTTAGGAAATCAACTTGATTTGATATAAAAATTGTCTAGTACAGAGCTGTGCCGAGGACGAACTGGAACGATTCTATGACAAAACAAGTTATCCCTTTGAGTGCCAGAGGGGCACGCAATGCATTGATTTGCAATGCATTGCGTACCCCTCTGGCACTCAAAGGGTTAACCATTGGGAACAAATAAAAAATCCCCACTGATCTAAATGGGGCTTTTAACCCCTCGAATGCTAGAGTCCTCCAACTCACGGTGAAGGAAAACATTTGCAGACCTCTCTATCAGTCAAAGGGTTAAAAGCCTCCTTTAAATCGACGACTATTCAGGGGAGATTTTCATTTGATCCTTTAAAGAAACAATAAACTTTTTTTTATGAAAATATATATATTGTATGGTGTTTCCTGTTGAGTAAAATAATGGTAATCTTACTGCTGAGAGATCCATATTTCCAGAATTATTACTGTTTAACAGCATGTTTTTTTAAATTAGCAGTGCCCTCTAATGGTCAAATTCTAAATAGTTATTCTGTTAGATTCTAATGGAGAGGAAAGTCAGTGACTTACAGTTCTCCATAGAATGTGACAGAAACTGCTGAGTCACTTCCTGTCAGTTAGAAATTCCAGGAAGTAAACACAGTAAATTCACTTCCTGTCAGTTACAACTATCAGGAAGTAAACACAGTAAATTCTCTTCCTGTCAGTTAGGAGTATCAGGAAGTAAACACAGTAAATTCACTTCCTGATTATTTAAACTGTTATAACATTTGAATAAAACAACTGACAGTGGTGGGAGTGACCTTGTTTTATTCAGCAGGAAAAGCATTAGAATATATAGGTTTTCATACAAATACGTTTTCTGATCCTTTAAGTTTTAGTTGATTTGACCTACACTTGCTCCAGATCATCATAAACCTCTGAGTGCCCGATAGGTATCCAAAGCATGGCACTGAAATGTATTGGAGACCTCTCTGACACTCATAGGGTTAATGCATCAGCCTGGTTGAAAACTGAAGGCATAAAGCTTCATTTGTCTCATTTTGCCTGCAATTAAAGCTATCCATTGCATGTAGGGTTGCCACCTTTTCTTCAAAAAAATACCGGCCAAGGCATTCCCTCCATAGACTTAACATTGGACAGAAGCCAATTTTTACCGGCCTGCCAGTAAAATATTGTTTGGGTAGCAACCCTAATTGCATGGATTAACTCCTTGGTCACTTTAGAAGCAATGTGTTGGAGATGTCACTGGGGTGACCACAATTCAATTCTGCCATTCAGGGACATTACAGAGAGAAGAGCGCACCACAGCTTTCTAAACACTAGAGGGAGAACTACCCAGTGACTGCAGTGACAAAACGTGATTCCTGTGGTGGGCTAGAAGATAACGTACATCACACCCAAAGGCTTAGATAAGAATTACACCACAACACAATTACACTGCAGGTCCTATTTGATGTCAGGATCATGACTCAGTTCTCACTCTAGTGTTTAGAGGTCTGTCTGGAGGCCATTTTCTTGTAGCCAGCAGAGGCATCACTTCCTGTCACAGTAGACAATGGGCCGTTCTGCTTCTAGTGATTAGAACTCTGTGCCCTGGAGTCTTCATTCCAGGACTTTGTATTGTCCCAGAAGGGAACTGCCCTGGACATGGGCCACACATTTAAAATCCAGGGCTGTCCTGGGCAATCAGGATCACGTAGTCACTCTAGCTAGTTTTCAGTGGGTTAATGTGGTGAGTGTCCCTGTGTTTAGGAGATCAGACTGTGTGGTGTATATATAAGTGTATCACCCTGGTGTCCCTGTGTTTAGGAGATCAGACTGTGTGGTGTGTATATAAGTGTATCACCCTGGTGTCCCTGTGTTTAGGAGATCAGACTGTGTGGTGTGTATATAAGTGTATCACCCTGGTGTCCCTGTGTTTAGGAGATCAGACTGTGTGGTGTGTATATAAGTGTATCACCCTGGTGTCCCTGTGTTTAGGAGATCAGACTGTGTGGTGTGTATATAACTGTATCACCCTTGTGTCCCTGTGTTTAGGAGATCAGACTGTGTGGTGTGTATATAAGTGTATCACCCTTGTGTGCCTGTGTTTAGGAGATCAGACTGTGTGGTGTGTATATAAGTGTATCACCCTGGTGTCCCTGTGTTTAGATCAGACTGTGTGGTGTGTGTATATAAGTGTATCACCCTGGTGTCCCTGTGTTTAGGAGATCAGACTGTGTGGTGTGTATATATGTGTATCACCCTGGTGTCCCCGTGTTTAGGAGATCAGACTGTGTGGTGTGTGTATAAGTGTATCACCCTGGTGTCCCTGTGTTTAGGATATCAGACTGTGTGGTGTGTGTATATAAGTGTATCACCCTGGTGTCCCTGTGTTTAGGAGATCAGACTGTATTGTGTGTATAGAAGTGTATCACCCTGGTGTCCCTGTGTTTAGGAGATCAGTCTGTGTGGTGTGTATATAAGTGTATCACCCTGGTGTCCCTGTGTTTAGGAGATCAGACTGTGTGGTGTGTGTATAAGTATATCACCCTGGTGTCCCTGTGTTTAGGAGATCAGACTGTGTGGTGTGTATAGAAGTGTATCACCCTGGTGTCCCTGTGTTTAGGAGATCAGTCTGTGTGGTGTGTATATAAGTGTATCACCCTGGTGTCCCTGTGTTTAGGAGATCAGACTGTGTGGTGTGTATATAAGTGTATCACCCTGGTGTCCCTGTGTTTAGGAGACCATACTGTGCGGTGTGTATATAAGTGTATCACCCTGGTGTCCCTGTGTTTAGGAGATCAGACTGTGTGGTGTGTATATAAGTGTATCACCCTGGTGTCCCTGTGTTTAGGAGATCAGACTGTGTGGTGTGTGTATAGAAGTGTATCACCCTGGTGTCCCTGTGTTTAGGAGATCAGACTGTGTGGTGTGTATAGAAGTGTATCACCCTGGTGTCCCTGTGTTTAGGAGATCAGACTGTGTGGTGTGTATAGAAGTGTATCACTCTGGTGTCCCTGTGTTTAGGAGAACAGACTGTGTGGTGTGTATAGAAGTGTATCACCCTGGTGTCCCTGTGTTTAGGAGATCAGACTGTGTGGTGTGTATATAAGTGTATCACCCTGGTGTCCCTGTGTTTACTAGATCAGACTGTGTGGTATGTATATAAGTGTATCACCCTGGTGTCCCTGTGTTTACTAGATCAGACTGTGTGGTATGTATAGAAGTGTATTACATTGCTCCACTGCAATACAACTCACATTAATGTCTGTATATATGTCAGTGTATGTGTATATAAATTAGTCTTTGTAAATAAAATACTTTGGACTTGTTATAAGTCATAATAAGCTAAAAATTCTCGGTAATGCCCTGCCTGCCAGCCCCATCCCCAGCAACAGCACTTAAAACACAAGTGTCCCTCTTTGGCAATTTGAATTGTTGGGAGGTATGTGCACATGTATAAATAGCCTGATATTCACTTTCTTTGTGTCGTTAGACTCCAGACCCGTTTTCTCTCATGCAGCTCCAGATCCCTGAATTTTTTTGCTTATCTCTATGGAGGTTCCTGGTTGTGCATTCAGTCTGGGTGACATCTCTGTGATCTTTACATGCCTTTTGATGCTGATTGCTTTATTTTATCCCTGAATAGATACAAGTCATTTCTTAAAGGGGAAATATATACTTGCCAGTGCTGCATGGGGTTGCCCATGGGATTCAGCTCTCCATGCACATTGGGGAATCACTGGAACTTGATGGCTCCCTGAAGCAATTTTCACAGGAGGTGGGGGGCTCAGCCCCCCTAGTCACTACAATGAAAGTCGCTGCTCCTGTGAATCTTGTTACAGAGATTATAACAGGAGTGACCAAGGCTGCTTTGCCCTGTTGCACACCTGGGAACGTTTTCTTCTGGAGTCCCCGGAGGGGGTTTATGTGATGATGGCTGGAGGATATAAATGATGCAATTTGTATCAGAAAGGGGTGTGGCTTAATTGCTGGTGGGGGCAGGGTTAATGGGCTGCCGAATAAAGTGGGTGGGAAGTGGGTAGTAAGTGGGCAGAAACGGGTGGGAAAGGGGTGAAGTGAGAGGAACCGGGTGGGAAGTAGGAGAAACGGGCGGGAAGTGTGCAGTGGTATGAACCCCCAATATATCCTAAAGAGGGACACTTGGAAGGATGGACCCCTAATATCTCCTAAAGAGGGACACTTGGGAGGTATACACCCCTAATATCTCCTAAAGAGGGATACTTGGGAGGTATACACCCCTAATATCTCCTAAAGAGGGACACTTGTGAGGTATACACCCCTAATATCTCCTAAAGAGGTACACTTGGGAGATATACACCCCTAATACCTCCTAAAGAGGGACACTTGGGATGTATAGACCCCTAATATCTCCTAAAAAGGGACACTTGTGAGGTATGGACCCCTAATATCTCCTAAAGATGGACACTTTGGAAGTAAGGAGCCCTAATATATCTTAAAGAGGGACACTTGGGAGGTATAGACCCCTAATATCTCCTAAAGAGGGACACTTGGGAGGTATGTACCCCTAATATCTCCTAAAGAGGGACACTTGGGAGGTATGGACCCCTAATATCTCCTAAAGAGGGACACTTTGGAGGTACGGATCCATAATATCTCCTAAAGAAGGACACTTGTGAGGTAAGGATCCCTAATATCTCCTAAAGAGGGACCCTTTGGAAGTAAGGAGCCCTAATATCACCTAAAGAGGGACACTTGGGAGGTATGTACCCCTAATATCTCCTAAAGAGGGACACTTGGGGGTTATGTACCCCTAATATCTTCCAAAGAGGGACACTTGAGAGGCATGGACCCTAATATCTCCTAAAGAGGGACACTTGGGAGGTATGTACCCCTAATATCTCCTAAAGAGGGACACTTGGGGGTTATGTACCCCTAATATCTTCCAAAGAGGGACACTTGAGAGGCATGGACCCCCAATATCACCTGGACACTTGAGAGGTACGGATTCCTAATATCTCCTAAAGAGGGACACTTGGGAGGTATGGACCCCTAAAATCTCCTAAACAGGGAATTCTTGGGAGGTATGGATCCACTAATATCTCCTAAAGAGGTATGAACACTGGGGAGTTATACAATCAGGACATCTCCTTTTGTCTCTTTCTGTTATTAATCACACCAATTTAGAGACACGGTTAATTGGTGCAGAAACACTTGACCCTCTCGATGTGATTTTGGCTCTACACCCTGAGATTTGCGTCAAACCCTGAGAGTTCCCAGGAATTCTGATTGGTTAACCTGTGCTCATGTAGGGAGATCCTGAAATCCTCTGCTGTGCGTGGTCCTGTGATCCAACTGTGATAACTTGTAATTCTGTATGTTTATCACCATTTTGCTGTTATGCATGCTATTGTTTTGATCTATGATTATAGTTTCTTGCAGATCATTATCTTGCCAATGTCTCAAGTTTAATTACATTTCCTTTTTCCTTCCAGACCAGATGACAATGAAATCCATTCAGTTTAATATAATCCTGTTGTTCCTGTCTTCACATGGTATGTATGAATATACATTTACTAGTGTAAAAGCCCGTGTACACAGCCCAAGGTCTGGGTAATGTTAACCCTTTGAGTGCCAGAGGCACTGAAAGGGTTAAGAGGCCGGTCCTGCTCTGCGTCCTGCCGCCAACGCAGTCATGCACTGTAGAGACTGTCCGAAAGCACAGAATGCTCCCAGCACAGAAATCCCAGCGTTCCTACACCTCCCAGCATTCCCTGCTCCCAGCATTGTGTGCGTTCGGGCAGTCTCTACTCTGCATGACGGCTTCTGACAAACATCCTAGCGAATTATTATATAGGATATTTGTAATGCTTTGCTGATCTCTGTGGCGTCCAAGGAGTCAAATTAGCTCTACTTTACATGGGTATATTTACCTGTCAATGTACAAGTAAACTTTTCTTTTAAATTAATAAAAATACATTCTCTGTTGTGTATATCTGTATGTAAGGAGTTTAGCAGTGTGATAAGAATTATGTGTTTCACTGTGATCCCTCATCTGTTGTGTATATCTGTGCGGAATATATGGAGTGTATCAGTGTGATTAAAATTGTGTGTATCACTGTGATCCCAGTGTGACTGGAATCATGTGTATCACTCTGATCCCTTCTCTGTTGTATATATCTGTGCAGAACTTAAGGAGTGTATCAGTGTGATTAGAATTGTGTGTCTTACTGTTATCCCTTCTCTGATGTGTATATCTGTGCGTAAGGAGTTTAGCAGTGTGATAAGAATTATGTGTTTCACTGTGATCCCTCCACTGTTGTGTATATCTGTGCGGAATATATGGAGTGTATCAGTGTGATTAAAATTGTGTGTATCACTGTTATCCCTTCTCTGATGTGTATATCTGTGCGTAATGTAAGGAGTGTACTTGTGTGTGCGATAAGAATAGTGCCTCACTGAGATCCATTCTCTGTTGTGTATATCTGTGTGGAATGTATGGAGTGTAGCGGTGTGTGATTATAATTGTAATGTAAGGAGTGTATCAGTGTGTGATCAGAATTGTGTGTCTCACTGTAATACCTTCTCTGTTGTATATATATATATATATATATACTAGCAATGTGGGACGGCGCTGCCCATCAGGATATATAGGGAATTAATGCACACATGGATGCAAAACAAACACACACAGAGACACACACACAAATGCACACGCATGCACTGAGATGCATAAAGAGCGACAGTCATACACACATACATGCAATGCACAACATGCAGACACACAGAGTGTGATACAGACATGCAACACACACAGTGAGGAACACACAGGCACACACAGAGACACACACACACAGAAGTGAGTCATAAGGGGGGGACTTATGTGTCATTGTAATGAGTTTATGTTTGTACTTATGCCTCCACTGTGGCATTCATTCATATAGTTGAAATGCATGTGGTGATTGCACATACTATGGTAGAAGGTGGATCGTGCTGGCTCCCAGGGTGTGAGTGAGTGCGAGAGTGAGTGATTGCTTGTGAGTGATTGCATGTGAGTGATTGTGTGAGTGTGTTAGTGAGTGCTTGTGAGTGTGTGTGATTGAGTAAGAGTGTGTGAGTGAGTGAGAGAGTGTGAGTGTGTGAGTGAGAGTGTATGAGTGAGAGTATGAGTGAGCATGTGAGTGTGTGTGATTGAGTGAGAGTGTGTGTGTGATTGAGTGTGTGAGACTGTGTGAGTGAGTGTGTGAGAGTGTGAATGAGAGAGTGAGAGAGTGTGAGTGAGAGTGTGTGTGAGAGAGTGTGTGTGAGAGTCTGTGTGATTGAGTGTGTGTGATTGAGTGTGTGACTGAGTGTGTGAGAGTGAGAATGAGAGAGTGAGAATGAGAGAGTGAGAATGAGAGAGTGAGAGAGTGTGTGTGCTTGAGTGTGTGTGCTTGAGTGTGTGTGATTGAATGTGTGAGTGAGAGAGTGTGTGAATTATTATGAGTGTGTATGATTGAGTGTGTATGATTGAGTGTGTATGATTCAGTGTGTATGATTGAGTGTGAATGAGTGTGTATAATTGAGTGTGTATGATTGAGTGTGAGAGTGTGAGTGAGAGTGTGAGTGTGCGATTGAGTGTGTGTGATTGAATGTGAGTGTGAGTGAGTGTGTGTGTGTGTTTTGGCTGATGTGTTTGTGTCTGTGGTGTAGGAGCGAGTGACAGCATTTTTGTTTTTTCAGTTACTTGGATAGTGGTGGGCGGGCTGGATAGTGGTGGCAGGCCAACTCCCTGCATGATTTAAATCACTCCCCCATTGAATCACCCAATGGGAGCAGTAACTCCTCCTTACTTAACCCTTTGAGTTCCAGTGCGTTGCGCAATGCGTTGCGTACCCCTCTGGCACTCAAAGGGTTAAGTTATGGTAACATAGCAATATAACACACGGTGGCTCTTCAGTTGAGGCAGCGTAGCGATATGCTGAGGGAACAAATAGAAAGTGGTGTTTGAGGCTTGCCCTCTGTAACATACAGCAAAGCATCTCTGTCCCTTTAAGGAGAAAGGGCAGGAATCAGGAAGCAGGAAGTGGAGGAGTGACAGTTGAAAACAGACAGTTAGTGAGGTTGACTGAAGAGATGAAAAGAGTTAAATAAAAGAGTTGCTATTAAGTTTATCCCTGAGTTTGTATTTTATGGAAACACCCTCGTACTGAAACAGAGTGTATGGAGGGTTACAGTTATCTGTGGGAGGTGACACAGAGTGTATGGAGGGTTACAGTTATCTGTGGGAGGTGAAACAGAGTGTATGGAGGGTTACAATTATCTGTGGGAGGTGACACAGAGTGTTTGTGGGGTAATGATCCTGAGTGAGAGTGTGTGTGGACCTGGAGAAGTTACTGATATCCCCTACTTCAGGAGCGAGTGGCAGCTATGTTTTTTTTTGTCATTTGGATAGTGGTGGGCGGGCTGGAAGGGGCAGGCCAACTCCCTGTATGATAAACATGCCCCCATTGAATCACCCAATGGGAGCAGTAATGTCCCAATTGAATCACCCAATGGGAGTTGTGTCTCCTGATGAGACATAAATTATGTAATGAGGCATTCTGTTCAATGTGTGTTTGTTTTCTGAGGAGACATAAATTATGTTCTGTGTGTGAGGTACCATAAATTATGCAATAAGGCTTATTCTTTTATATATATAGATATGAAATGTAATAAGTGTAGCGGTGTGTGTGTGATTAGAATAGTGTGTCTCACTGTTATCCCTTCTCAGTTGTATATATCTGTGCAGAATGTAAAGAGTGTAGCGGTGTGTGATTAGAGGTAAGGAGTGATGCAGTGTATGATTAGAGGTAAGGAGTGTAGTGGTGTGTGATTAGAGGTAAGGAGTGATGCACTGTGTGATTACAGGTAAGGAGTGATGCGGTGTGTGATTACAGGTAAGGAGTGTAGCGGTGTGTGATTAGAGGTAAGGAGTGATGCACTGTGTGATTAGAGGTAAGGAGTGTAGCAGTGTATGATTAGAGGTAAGGAGTGACGCTGTGTGTGATTAGAGGTAAGGAGTGACGTGGTGTGTGATTAGAGGTAAGGAGTGATGCAGTGTGTGATTAGAGGCAAGGAGTGTAACGGTGTGTGATTAGAGGTAAGGAGTGTAGCAGTGTGTGATTAGAGGTAAGGAGTGATGCAGTGTATGATTAGAGGTAAGGAGTGTAGCGTTGTGTGATTAGAGGTAAGGAGTGATGCACTGTGTGATTAGAGGTAAGGAGTGATGCAGTGTGTGATTAGAGGTAAGGAGTGTAGCAGTGTATGATTAGAGGTAAGGAGTGTAGCAGTGTGTGATTAGAGGTAAGGAGTGATGCGGTGTGTGTTTAGAGGTAAGGAGTGTAGCAGTGTGTGATATGGAGTGTAGTGGTGTGTGATTAGAAATAAGGAGTGATGCAGTATGTGATTAGAGGTAAGGAGTGTAGCGATGTGTGATTAGAGGTAAGGAGTGATGCACTGTGTGATTAGAGGTAAGGAGTGTAGCAGTGTATGATTAGAGGTAAGGAGTGACGCTGTGTGTGATTAGAGGTAAGGAGTGACGTGGTGTGTGATTAGAAGTAAGGAGTGATACACTGTGTGATTAGAAGTAAGGAGTGTAGCAGTGTATGATTAGAGGTAAGGAGTGACTCGGTGTGTGATTAGAGGTAAGGAGTGACGTGGTGTGTGATTAGAGGTAAGGAGTGATGCAGTGTGTGATTACAGGCAAGGAGTGTAACGGTGTGTGATTAGAGGTAAGGAGTGATGCAGTGTGTGATTAGAGGCAAGGAGTGTAACGGTGTGTGATTAGAGGTAAGGAGTGATGCAGTGTGTGATTAGAGGTAAGGAGTGTAGTGGTGTGTGATTAGAGGTAAGGAGTGATGCAGTGTGTGATTAGAGGTAAGGAGTGATGCAGTGTGTGATTACAGGCAAGGAGTGTAACGGTGTGTGATTAGAGGTAAGGAGTGATGCAGTGTGTGATTAGAGGCAAGGAGTGTAACGGTGTGATTAGAGGTAAGGAGTGTAACGGTGTGTGATTAGAGGTAAGGAGTGTAGTGGTGTGTGATTAGAGGTAAGGAGTGATGCAGTATGTGATTAGAGGTAAGGAGTGTAGCGTTGTGTGATTAGAGGTAAGGAGTGATGCACTGTGTGATTAGAGGTAAGGAGTGATGCAGTGTGTGATTAGAGGTAAGGAGTGTAGCAGTGTATGATTAGAGGTAAGGAGTGTAGCAGTGTGTGATTAGAGGTAAGGAGTGATGCGGTGTGTGTTTAGAGGTAAGGAGTGTAGCAGTGTGTGATAAGGAGTGTAGTGGTGTGTGATTAGAAATAAGGAGTGATGCAGTATGTGATTAGAGGTAAGGAGTGTAGCGATGTGTGATTAGAGGTAAGGAGTGATGCACTGTGTGATTAGAGGTAAGGAGTGTAGCAGTGTGTGATTACAGGTAAGGAGTGACGCAGTGTGTGATTACAGATAAGGAGTGATGCGGTGTTGATTAGAGGTAAGGAGTGTAGCAGTGTGTGATTACAGGTAAGGAGTGACGCAGTGTGTGATTAGAGGTAAGGAGTGTAGCGGTGTGTGATTAGAGGTAAGGAGTGTAGCGGTGTGTGATTAGAGGTAAGGATTGTAGCGGTGTGTGATTAGAGGTAAGGAGTGTAGCGGTGTGTGATTAGAGGTAAGGAGTGATGCAGTGTGTGATTAGAGGTAAGGAGTGTAGCAGTGTGTGATTACAGGTAAGGAGTGATGCAGTGTGTGATTAGAGGTAAGGAGTGTAACGGTGTGTGATTAGAGGTAAGGAGTGATGCAGTGTGTGATTAGAGGTAAGGAGTGTAGCAGTGTTTGGTTAGAGGTAAGGAGTGTAGCGGTGTGTGATTAGAGGTAAGGAGTGATGCACTGTGTGATTAGAGGTAAGGAGTGTAGCAGTGTGTGATTACAGGTAAGGAGCGACGCAGTGTGTGATTAGAGGTAAGGAGTGTAACGGTGTGTGATTAGAGGTAAGGAGTGATGCAGTGTGTGATTAGAGGTAAGGAGTGATGCAGTGTTTGGTTAGAGGTAAGGAGTGTAGCGGTGTGTGATTAGAGGTAAGGAGTGATGCAGTGTTTGGTTAGAGGTAAGGAGTGTAGCGGTGTGTGATTACAGGTAAGGAGTGATGCAGTGTGTGATTAGAGGTAAGGAGTGTAACGGTGTGTGATTAGAGGTAAGGAGTGATGCAGTGTGTGATTAGAGGTAAGGAGTGATGCAGTGTTTGGTTAGAGGTAAGGAGTGTAGCGGTGTGTGATTAGAGGTAAGGAGTGATGCAGTGTGTGATTAGAGGTAAGGAGTGATGCACTGTGTGATTAGAGGTAAGGAGTGTAGCAGTGTGTGATTACAGGTAAGGAGCGACGCAGTGTGTGATTAGAGGTAAGGAGTGTAGCGGTCTGTGATTAGAATCCTGTGTCTCACTGTGATCCCTTCTCTGTTCTGCAGCATTGCAATGTCTGTGTGTCCAGGAACTGCATGTCGGTCCAGAGGTCTCCAACAAGATCTCTGCAGCAGTACAAAGTAAGTAACACAATTAAAGAGCAACCAACGCCTCCTAATAACAACCCTCACTTACCTCACTATGGCCAGAAAATCCAGTTGTCCCCTATGAACTTTGATTTTGTGTCTTTGTTCAAGAGATAATGGGCTCAGTCAGTCCTGGATGTGATCTCCACGGAGGCCAACATGACAGTTGCTCTCAGTGTTTTTTTTTACCTTAAGCGTGGTCCTTCTTAAACCTTTAAGGATCAGAAGCTGTGCAACACATTGTGAAGCAATGCATTGCACACCACTATTGACCTTACAGGATTAACAATACCATGTGCCCTGAACAGAGTCTGAGGTCCTGTGGTCAGGGCTGGATTTATATATCAGGAGCCTGTAGGCACAGATATCTGAAGCGCCCCCCCCCCCCGTCATCTCCACAATGCTCCATATCTCCATATTGCCCTCACATAGCCCCCCATTAGCTCCACATTGCCTTCCATCAGCTCCACATTGCCCCATCATCTCAACTTTCCCTCACATTGACCCCCATCAGCTCCACACTGACCCCATCACCTCCACATTGCCCCCCCATCAGCTCCACACTGACCCCATCACCTCCACATTGACTTCACATTGCCCCCCCATCAGCACATCGTTTGCCCCCCATGATCATCCCCATAATGACCTCACATTGCTCCCATTATCTCCAAATTAACCCTTTGAGTGCCAGAGTAGTACACAACGCATTGCTTTGCAATGCGTTGTGTACCACTCTGGCACTCAAAGGGTTAAGCCTCATTCTCTCCCCCACATCCGTTTCCTATGTCCCTGGTGGTCCAGCGGCTGGAGAGATCTGTGCTTGTGCACAGACATGGAGCTGCTGGAGCTCCCGCGCGGCTTTCCCTTTAGTAATGCAGAGCGCTGGGAGATTTCATCTCCCAGCGCTCTGCATTGCTAAAGAGCCGGGAGAGCTCACAGCTTGTAATGCGGCGGCTGGCGGCTCGGAGCGGCATGTCAAGCCGCAAAAAAAAAAAAAAAAAAATCAGTTGTAGTGGCAGGCGCCCCTCTGTAGGGTGCGCCTGTAGGCAGATGCCTACTCTGCCTTACGGAAAATCCGGCCCTGCCTGTGGTGCTTCTAGTAACTGTCATGTCCGCCTCCATGGATTTGACATTGAGGATTGAATGACGTTGTTATCTCCTGAACTAAGGCACAAGGATAAAATTCATAGGTTGTTTTGCCCTTTAATCACTCCAATTCTTAGCTTCAATAACCTATCCTCCTTCTGTAGTACACCACACTAAGTCCCCCTTTTATCCGGAACCACAACTGGGCATGCTGCACTAGGAGCAATGTATAAGGAGGAGACCACGTTGCTCCTCCCCATGCATCACTGATGCAGTGTGAGTGATCACGGAGCATTCTATTGTAATGCTTTACCTGGTGCCCTGTCTGTCTGGGTAAGTTCTTTACACTGAGATACTAGGTAATTATTTCAGTCACCTTGGGATTCAACAAATAAAAAAAAATCCTTCTCAAGGTGTTGATTCCATTTTTACATGGTACAACAATGCAGGCATCAGGAACCTGTAATTACCAATCAGACAAGCTCTCACAAGCACAATGCCACTGCCTGGGGCAACTTATCCTGCCGTGTACCTCTTCTAAATCTCTTCAGCAAAGCAGAGGTTAATCCCAGCAGGCACAGTCTTGGGAATCCATTTATCTCTTTACTTGTTGTGTTTAAGGTTGTCTGAGCCGTAGACTTATCCTCATTGTGTGGATCATAATAGCATTTTTGTCATGTCTGCTCTGAGACCAGAACAAAGGACACATTAGACAAAATAAACTGGGTGACGGGGCTTTGGAAATCCCTTAACTATTTGGTCTGTCCAAAATATTTGGAGAAAACACAGTCGGATAAACAAAGAATTATTAACTCTTTGGATGCTAGACTCAATGTATTGGAGACCTTATTAGTATCCAGGTGCAGAATGACCAGGGGGGAGATTCACGAAGTGGTGATAAAGCCGTGATAAAGTGGAGGTAATTTCTCCATTTTATCACTTCTCCAGTTCCTATGTTATTCTGTGAAGCCTATTCACTAAGATTTCTTAACCCTATGAGTGTCAGAGTGGTACGCGACGATTGCAAAGCAATGCGTCGCGTACCACTCTGGCACTCAATGGGTTAAACTCTGGAGATCATAGTGAATAGGCTCCATAGAATAACATAGGGCCTGGAGAAGTGATATCACTGGAGATGTCATCTCCACCTTATCACCTCTTTATCACATCTTAGTGCATCGCCCCCCAGACCTCGGCTTTAACCCTTTGAGTGACACAGAGGTATCCAGCTCATGGCATTGCAATGTGTGGCTAGTTCTCTGGCACTCAAAGGGTTAATTGATGACACATATGAAAAATGCTTACTGCATCTCTTCTTTAATTTCAGTTCATCCATGAAATGTGTATATTTCCCATGTAACCCTGGTCAAAGGTGAGGTCTGGTCAGCTTACCCCAAGGTGTTAAAATAAAAATGTAGAGATTAGCAGTTTATTTGGCTCCAGTGCAATACTAACTAACTGAAATGTATAGGGCACAAGACTAAGAAATACAGTGCCTTGCATAAGTATTCTCCCATCTGACGTTTCCACATTTTTTTGTGTTACAACCTGGATTTAATGGGTTTAATTTGAACTGACTCTGATCTACACAAAAAAAGTACGTAATGCTGAAATAGGAAAAATCTACATATTTTACAAAAAAAAAGTCTTGATTGAATAGGTATATACTCCCTTTGCCGTGACACCCATAAATAAGCTCTGGTGCAACCAGTTGCCTCCAGAAGTTACATAATTAGTTGAATTGAGTCCACCTGTATGTAGGGTGACCACACGTCCTGGAATGCCCGGGACTGTCCCTTATTGGGGGTCTGTGTCCTGCTTCCCGGGTCACTCCCCACCGAGACAACAAAGAGTCCCGGAATGGAGCAACATGCACCAGTCCAGCCAGCCAATGAAATGTATTTGCTTTATGGTCCTCATTGGCTGGCTGAGCCAGCCAGTGAGGACCATATAGCAAATACATTTCATTGGCTGACTGGTCTGGTGCGTGTGAGACAGCTGGGGTGGAGCAGGTATGCTGGTGCTGTAAGTGAGACCTGCGGCTAAGGCTCCCGCCTGCACTGACCATCTTTCTGAGAAGAGTTCTCAGTGGGAACTCTTACTATGTCAGCCTCAGAAAGATGGTCAGCGCCGGCGGGAGCCTCAGCCGTGGGACTAGGGTGACCACATGTCCCGGAATGGCAGAACGGAAATGTGGTCACCCTACCTGTATGTAATTAAAGAGGGACTATCACCCTAAATAAAGTTCCCCCCCACCTACTAATTAGGCATACAGAGATATACTTAGGAAGAGTGCTATTATAGAGCATAAGTACCATGTTATGAAGAAATCCTTCTTCTTCTGAGACTGGCGGCTAGGCACGTGCACAGACATCTTGGCTTAGAGACATCTGTGTGGCTGCGTTGTCCATCCCGGTCTCCTCTAGGAGGCGCTACATTGTGCCTTAAGGTAACAGGAAGTGACTGACGGTGCAGGCACACAGAAGCCTCTAAAGCAAGAAGCCTGCCATCAGTCTCAGAAGAAGAAAAATTCCTTCATAATGTGGTAATTATGCTGGATTATACTTCTATTTCAAAGCTTATCGCTATATGAATAATTATTGGGGGGGCTTTATTTAGGGTGATAGTTTTGTTTTAATGGGATAGTAATGTTTCATAATAAAAGCAGCTCTAATTAATCATCATAGTATTTGGACTTTGGAGAGTGTTATTTCAATTATGTCAGAGTTGTAGTACAAGAGTAATTCAATGATAAAGTATCCCCCTCCCGCCCCTTTTACTGATGTAACACTGCTCAGCCAGAGCAGAAGGGAGGTGCCCAGGTAGATTGCAGAGAGGGACAATCTTCAATTAAGATAAGGGAAAAATCTGAAAAACTTGTCAAGGGGGGCAGGGCTTTCATTGTTCTCATAGGAAGAAGATTGTCCCCTTCTGTTATCTGTCTGGTCTATGGACTGGATTCCACATCTGAGAAGAGACGTCTTACACTAGGTAAAAGGGGCGGGAGGGGAAACTTTGCTTGTGAATATCTCTCAAACCATAAAGGTTTGAGAGATAAGACTTATATCGTTCTTCATGTTTTTTAATGCCTACAAAATAAAATAAAGATAAAACAAAGTATTACTATCCCTTTAAAGTGTCCCATGATCTCAAATGAAATACACCTGTTTCTGAAAGGCCCCAGAGTTTCTTAAAGAACATACTGAAATAAACAGCACCATGAAGCCCAAGGAGCTATCCAAACAAATCCAGGATAAAGTTTTGAAGAAACACCAATCAGGTTTGGGTTATAAAACCATAAAGGTTTGAGAGATGGGGTTTGTGCCATTCAGTTTATTTTCTTCTCCTCTAAAATATTATAAAAAGTTTTTATGGGACATTACTGTTCCTTGAAGCATGGTGGTGGCACCATCCTCGTATACAGATGAGTTTCATCATCAGAGACTAGGAAAACGGTCAGGAGTGTGAACAAGATGGATTAGCCAAATACAGGGAAATCGAGGAGAAAAACCCGTTTCAGTCTACAAGGGACTTGGGACTGGGGCAGTAGGCCACCTAGCAGCAGGACAATGGCCCTAAACACAAAGCCAAAGTTACACTGGAGAGATTTAAAAACAAGAACCTGAATGTCATAAACGGTCCACTCAAAGGCCAGACCTCAATCTGATTCAGAATTTGTGGCAAGACTTGAAAATTGCTGTTCACCAGAGGTCCCCATCCAACCTGACAGAGCTTGAGCAATTTTTCCAAGAAGAATGGGCACAATGGCAGTATGCAGATGTGCAAAGCTGGTAGAGACTTACCCAGAAAGACTCACAGCTGTAATGGTGCTTCTTACAAGTCTTTACTTAGGGGGTGAACACTTAACCCTTTGAGTGCCAGAGGGGTAAGCAACGCATCGCAAAGCATTGCATTGCGTACCCCTCTGGCACTCAGAGGTTTAAATAACAACAAATGTCTGGCTTTATTTTTTTGTTTAATCCATTAATGCAGGGTGACATTCCAGAATCGTCATAGGAATCTATCCTTTAGAAAGGGTGATGGTCTTGGCATGTCAAAGCTTAATGCTCACAGTGCGCCTCATGGGGGAGCTGTGATTGTGCCGGGGAGCCTGTAACTGACTACTTCAGGACTGGGGAAGTCAATTTCAACCTTTCCTTGGTGGATCCACACATGTGATCTCTGCTACAGCAATTATATGTGTCAGTGGAGCCACATGACAAATGTAATGTAAATATACATTGTCTTTGTCACTGTTCTCTGCCTCTCTCTTCCTCACTGTGATTGTGAGGAAGAGAGAAGTAGAAAACAGAGGTCCCAGCAGGGGAAATAGCCAAAAAGGGAGGAATTTTGATTTATATTAATTTTGCTAGAGGCAGAATTAGGGGTAAGCCACCTGATGACCGATTGCCACCTCTAGATTACTGAATAAATGATTTAGAGCAAGACTAAAATATATATATTTACATATATATTATTTATACAGACTAATGAATAAACACATATATTGAAGTTTAAGCAAACATTAATGTGAGTTTTATTTCTGTGGAGCAATTTGATACACTTATATACATACCACACAGTCTGAAAAAATACAGTTGAACAAAGGTATACTAGAAAGGCCAAAATTCCTCTTCTCCTCTAGTATAAAAAAGTGCCTCTTCACTACGGGGTTAATTAAGTTTTGTGTCCCAATAATAACATTTTGCTATTTCAAAGCGTTAAGTGTACTGTATAAATCAAATGGTAAAAATCCTAATTAAATCCATTTCAATTCCTGATTGTAACACTAAAAATATGTAGAAAAAGAGGTACAAATTCAAGGCCGTGTATATTTATCATAACTCTAAGCTACATCTGTATAAAAGGACCAGGTAGACCAGGGATATTTTATTTGGAGAGCCGGTACGCGTGAGTGATCACATGTTCCACCTCATCATGGAAGAGGCTGACACTGACTGCTCCGGCCTTAGTGCAGTCAGTTTTAGACTCCTGGCGTGATCACAACTTGCCTACAGGCATGCTTTGATCATAAAAGTTAAAGCAATAGTAATACTTTGTTTTATCTTTATTTTATTTTGTAGGCATTAAAAAAACATGAAGAACGATATAAGTCTTATCTCTCAAACCTTTATGGTTTGAGAGATATTCACAAGCAAAGTTTCCCCTCCCGCCCCTTTTACCTAGTGTAAGCCATCTCTTCTCAGATGTGGAATCCAGTCCATAGACCAGACAGATAACAGCAGGGGACAGTCTTCTTCCTATGAGAACAATGAAGGCCCTGCCCCCTTAACAAGTTTTTCAGGTTTTTCCCTTATCTTAATTGAAGATTGTCCTTCTCTGCAGTCTACCTGGGCACCTCCCTTCTGATCTGACTGAGCATTGTTACATCAGTAAAAGGGGCGGGGGGGACACTTTGTCATTGAATTACTCTTGTACTACAACTCTGACAGAACTGAAATAACACTCTCCAAAGTCCAAATACTGTGATGATTAATTAGAGCTGCTTTTATTATGAAACATTACTATCCCTTTAATGACTGGCCAGGACCATCACCGGTCTTTAAAGGGATAGTAATGCTTAATAATTACTAATGCCAATATTAAAGTCGTATTAAAAATAAATGTATTGCCCCCAGTGCCATCTCCCAAACCTTTATGGTTTGATAGATAATCGTTCCTAAAGTTCCTCTCTCCCTCCCCCTTCCCCAAAGTCAGCGTTGTAGCTGACTGAAGGGAAATCCAGTCTTAGATCATCAGGCGGCTTTGCAGCAGAGCCGCGATCGCGTTAATAAAAAAAATCTTTCACTAAAACGGTCTTCTACGTCTGCTTGCAAAGAAGACTGTTTAAAGGGATAGCAATAAAAGCAGCTCTAATTAATCTTAATAGTATTTGGACTTTAAAGAGTGTTACTTCAATTCTGTCAGAGTTGTAGTTCAAGAGTAATTCAATGATAAAGTATCCCCCTCCCGCCACTCTCAAACATAAAGGTTTGAGAGATGACACTGGGGGGCTAATACATTTCTTTTTAATATGACTTTAATATTGGTATTAGTAATTATTAAGTAATACTATCCCTTTAAGGACCGGTGATGGTCCTGGCCAGTCATTAAAGGCATAGTAATGTTTCATAATAAAAGCAGCTCTAATTAATCATCATAGTATTTGGGCTTTGGAGAGTGTTATTTCAATTCTGTCAGAGTATTAAGTATTACTATCCCTTTAATGGACCGACAATCATAAAGGTCCTGGGATGTCCACGGTCCTAAAGGGGCTACATCTAAATCCCTATAACAATGGTAGTCAGCTGTTAAGGCTTCTGTCATACCCATGGGCAGTGCCAACACATCAATGATGCACTGGTTATGTTGCATGTGCTGAATGGTAAGCTACTGGAATATGGAATAAAAGAACAAAGAGAGTCTGTCCTAATGCATTATCAATGACTGTTGAGGTCATCCACCAGATACCGCCATACTCACAATGCAAAACACCAATACACAGTGGTCAAGTGGACGTATGGGGGGTTCACACTGCCCCCCACTCAGTGGATCCACAATATAGAGATGTATACGCTGCTTTCCCAGTCCCCAAAAGAGACGTGGAACCTTCACAAAACATAAAGAGATGAACAGAAGGAGGCATCCACTCCACCAGATATAACACATGATATAAAATGGGAATAGATACTCATATAAATGAAGTCTAGCACCTTACACCATCAAGCAGGTTATTATCGCCCGCCCTGCTCAGTGACAACAATTCCAGGTAATAATAACTGGCATTTCTATAGCACCTTTCACCCACTGGGACTCAAAGCACAGCTGAATAATAGATGTTATTATTTTACCCAATCCATGGTACTCATTTATTGACTTGGGAAGGATGAAGGGTTGAGTTGACCTGCCGGGAATTGATCCTGCAACCTTGCGGTTAGAAGAGGCCCTGAAATCAAGGCATTTACCACGGAGCTATCTCATCGACAGCTAGAGTGCTACACTGGAACTGCTGCTTCCAATCAAATAATTTATTTAAAAAATGTACACTTAAACCTCTCCAAAGTCCAAATACTATGATGATTAATTACAGCTGCTTTTATTATGAAATATTACTATCCCTTTAAGAGAAAATACTGAAGGAAACCTGGAATATGGTACCCTTCACACAGGTGACTACTGCCATGCATGAATTCACCAACGTCCAGCAAGCTGCATCATTACTGATCTCATTCATGGAACACAGTAACGATGGTATCCTTTTGAATTGTAGCACACTATTGGGAGTGAACCAAAAGGGCTTAGGGCACATTACAAATGTTGCATTATTCAAAAGGGCGCATTGATAATGGCGAATTACAAATGTTGCATGGTTTATAATGTCGCATTGTTCAACAGAGCGCATTGAAAATGGAGCAGTTGAAATGGGGGTGTCATTCTGATGTCCCATGATTCAAAATGTAGCATTCACTAAAGGTCGATGTTGTGGCAATGCTTTTGTCCACTTGTTCAAAACACAAGGGTCAAAATGTTGCATGGTTGAAATTTGGGCCTAGATTCACTAAAGGTCAAAGCTGTGGCAATATGTTTTTGTCCATGTTTCCCAGTAAGGGTGCAGCAGTGCAGATCTGTACCAAGGCATTTGGGGCTGTTGGCAGACCTTTCACAAGAGGGATGTTGTCATCACAGCCTCTAATGAATGGCCAACCCACATTGGTATGAACCAAGCAATACAGTTCAACACGTTTGCCAGCCGTCAGCCACACCTGACTGGACGGGATCCATGGGGGAATGCATGGGTGACAGAACAGTTCTATTATCCACTTGAAAGATCCTTAACCCTTTGACTGCTCGAGGGTTACACAATGCATTGCTTTGCAATGCGTAGCATACCACTCTGGGACTCAAAGGGTTAAAACACGTGACCACTAATGTAGGTTTTGTTTGATCACTGTTCTTTGCGCAAGCAAGTAATGAATGACTACCCGTCTTCTGAGGACCTTTATAATTTGCAGACACGCCTATTGTTAAAATGCCCTGCAAAGGGTCTAGATATCAGATAGAAGTGAGTGTGTAGTTTGTGCCCTGCTGCACACGTACAGGAATGTTACTTTGTACAGGAAGTTCCAGAGGCAGAAATATAATTACTTTGTGAAGTGTTCGCTGGTCCCATATTCACTGACAGATACTTGTGGTTAAAAAAAATCATTTTCAGTAACTAACTGCCTCTGGCGCATACTTCCATTACAGCTACACATTTTAGACTAACAATTAAAATTCCATAAACTTCTGACTTTAACTGTTTGAGTGCCAGATTGATGTGAAACATATCGGTGGTTTAAAGAGATAGTAATGTTTCACAATCAAAGCAGCTCCAATTAATCTTCATAGAATTTGGGCCATGGAGAGTGTTATTTCAATACTGTCAGAGTTGTAGTACAAGAGTAATTCAATGATAAAGTATCCCCCTCCCACCCCTTTTACTGATGTAACACTGCTCACCTCAGAGCAGCAAGACTGTCCGGATGGATCGCAGAGAGGAACAATCTTCAGTGATCATAACGGAAAACCTGAAAAACCTGTCAAGGGGGCAGGGTTTTCCTTATAGTCACAGTAAGAAGATTGTCCCTTGCTGTGACCTGTCCGGTCCCAGAACCAGATTCCACATCTGAGGTGAGCGGTGTTACATCAGTAAAAGGGGCGGGAGGGGGATACTTTATCATTCAATTACTCTTATACTACAACTCTGACAGTAGTGAAATAACACTCTCCAAGGCCCAAATACTATGAAGATTAATTGGAGTTGCTTTTATTGTGAAACATTACTATCCCTTTCAGTGGCGTAACAATAGGGGTCGCAGGGGTCGAACCTGCGACTGGGCCCGTCACTCCAGGGGCCCGGTCGCCCCCTGCAAATCCATCTCCACTCACCCACAGCAGCTCAGCTGATCTCCCGGTGCTCTAGTAATGCAGAGCACTAGGAGGTAACATCATCTCCCATCGCTCTGCATAACTGAGAACGCGCAGGAGCGGGTGATGGAGGTAGGAGATGGACATGGGGCAATGGGAAGATGGGGGGGGGGCCGCCAGGCCCATGGCAATTTCTGCACCAGGGCCCGATGGCTTCTAGTTATACCACAGATCCATTTAAATCTTTTTTTTCTGCTGCCTTTTGGAGTCTTCAAGATAAAAATACTAGACTGATGTACTCAGAAGTAATGTGTATAAATTTTACTTTATGGAAAGTGTGGTGGAGTCATGGAACAGCCTCCCAGTGGAAGTGTTAAGGACTAAAACTGTAAAGGCATGTAAACATCCCTGAGACTGAGATGCAAGTCTCTTATGAGAGCTAGGTAAAAATGTGTATTTTGTGAAGAAAGGAAAATGGACAGATTTATTCCTATCTGCCGTCAAAATCTGTGTTTCAGACATGTATGGGCCATATACATGAAATAGTAGTGGAAGAATTCTGGTACAAACCAACTTTACTGCAGGGGTGAAATAAAAATTATCATTGATATAAATAAGGCTTTTAACCCTATGATTGCTAGTGAGATGCTTTGGAGACCTCTCTAGCATTCATAGGGTTAAAAGTCCCAGTTAAATCAATGGGGATATTGGAAATGTTTGTTCATTCCAGTGGAGCACTTGGTTTGCACCAGAACCCTTCCACTTTTCTGTAGTACATCAACCTTAAAGGGATAGTAACACTTAATAAGTAAAAAAAAAAACACATGTTGAAGGGTTTATCCTCCTGATTAAAACAAGGTGCTCCCACTGCTAAGAGGTGTTTCGTTCAAAGGTTATTGCAGGTCAAACTTGAACTTTTTTTTAGTTGCCTGAAATGTTACAGTGGCGCTGTTGCTATACCATTCTACGGACAGCTCTGGTCAGTTGACCATAACTCTCCATAGGAGGGTGTAACAACAGCGCCACTGTAACATTTCAGGCCACTGAGATATTACACCTAAAAATTCAAGTTTGAGCTGCAATAACTTGAATAAAACACTTCCCAGCAGTAAGAGTTTTAGCGATTTACTCAATATATATATTTTTTACATTTTAAGTATTTCTATCTCTTTAAAGGGGTATATAATCTGGTGCAGGGACACTGAGATTGCACTAGACCCATCCACAATTTATAATGTGGGTGTGGCCAGCACATTTTAGGCACCTCCCCCTCAATAGTCGGTGCTCTGGGCAGTTGCCTACTATGCCTAATGAGAAATATAGCCACGTCTAGCATCCAATGGGATAAGAGATTCTAAAGGATGTGATTTTTTTTTTGTCTGTATGAGTATTGTGGTGTCTTATACTCCATTTTTTCTGTAATATATTCATGTTACTTGTGCTCCCCCTACAGGAATGCAGTGTTCCGGGTCACTCGATGTTCTTATCCTACTGGACGGGTCCAACAGCATCGGCAAAGGTAGTTTTGAGCGGTCCAAGCATTTTGCAATCAAGTTGTGTGATGCCCTGAACATCGGCTCTGATCTTGTGAGTAGACACATGGATTCCCCCAGATCTGGGAACACCCCCAAATCCCATCAGACTGAAGCCGTGAACAAATGAATCGCCGTTCCCTGTATTAACCATTTAAGGTCCAGTAGGGTGTGCAATGCATTGCAAATCAATGTATTACCCACCCCTTTGGTCCATAAAGGGTTAAATCCGCAGTGAACTTTTTAGATAAAAAAAAATAAATGTTACAGCCATTTCCTGCTGAGTAATACAAGACTGCTTCAACTGCTGGGAGACGTCACTCCTCATATCTTTTTTAAGCAACAGCACCAACTGATGTTCAAAAAGTCACGTTTCCTTTATAATGCACGCTGTGGAAGAACTGGAGTCATTGACTATAGCTCTCCATAGTACATGACAGAAACAGCACCACTTGGAGACCACAGCAGAAAATTGCAGTTTAAAGGGATAATAATACTTAAAATGTAAAAAAATATTTGTTGGAGGGTTTATCCCTCTGAGTAAAACAAAGGCGCTCCCACTGCTGAGAGATATTTTATTAAAAAAATTATAACAGCTCAAACTTGAATTTTTTAGGTGCAATATCACAGTGGCCTGTAACTTTACAGTGGCGCTGTTGCTACACCATCCTATGGACTGCTGTGGTCTGTAGACCATAAATCTCCATAGGATGGTGTAGCAACAGCGCCACTGAAAATTTTCAGGCCACTGTGATACTGCACCTAAAAAAAATTCAAGTTTGAGCTGTTATAATTTTTTTAATAAAATATCTCTCAGCAGTGGGAGTACCTTTGTTTTACTCAGGGGGATAAACCCTACAACATATATTTTTTTACATCTTAAATATTACTATCCCTTTAATTAAAATAAAGGAAGACCTTTAATAATTGTTTAATTAAAATCTTGCAGCAGTAGAAGTATCCCTGCTTTACTCAGCAGGAAAATAATTGGGTTTGTATACATTAGGGAAGCGGAGTCTAAGGGAGGGGGCATAATTACTAGTTACAAATACAAGTCAATACAAATAAGTTTCTTGGAAACTCTTTACGCAAAGAGCTGCGCTAAAAACAATGACCATGCGTTATATCTAAAGGAAAGGCCCTTTTGACTTAAACAAAGGCAGGGATTTTTTACATTAAGGCCAATACTTTTGTGGAATACTTTACCTTACTTACAGTAGATAGTTTCAAAAAAGTATAGGTTACATTTTTGTTTTTTACCTGGAAACAATACAGAGAATTGTCACAGTTGTTTTCTGTGCAGATAGGATGTTGATCCAACGAGATATCCAACTGCATTTTTGCATCAGGAGCCTTCTTCTGGATAAATAAAAACACAGGTGATTAGGCTTAGGTTGAACTTCATGGGCGCATGTCTTTATTGAGCCTCATCAACAATGTTACTCTACACCCCTGTAATTGCCAGATTAGTTAACACCTTGAATGCTGGAGAGGGCAGGAGGTATGGAAGGTGGAATAACACGAGTGGAGATGCTAATCACTGCATGGAAATAGTGCAGGAGGAAGAGAATGGGCTGGAGGGTGAAAAACAGGGCAGGGAAACCAACGGGACAATCCAGAGGAAGAAGAGTGATTGATGGCACTGGGGTAAAGTGGGATTATAGAAACAATAAATGGATGGGAGAGAAAGGTTAACTAAAATAGTAATTTCCTTGGCTGGGGAGCACATGAGAAATCTCTAGAGGGTGCGTGAGAGGGACGGTCAAGGAGACGTTGGACGGTCATTTTATGCATGTATATTAACCCTTTCAGTGCCAGCGGGGTACACAACGTATTGCTTGGCAATGCGTTGCATACCCAGCTGGCACTGAAAGGGTGAAATAAATCAATCTAGGCAACACAGTGGGTTAATAATGTAGACGGATAGCATTACCCCTTGGATTCTACTGAAATCTCTAATGCAGCGAGATGAATAATATACATTTAAAGGGATAGTAACACTTCGTTTTAACTTTATTTTATTTTGTAGGCATTAAAAAAACATGAAGAACGATATAAGTCTTATCTCTCAAACCTTTATGGTTTGAGAGATATTCACAAGCAAAGTTTCCCCTCCCGTCCCTTTTACCTAGTGTAAGCCTCTTCTCAGATGTGGAATCCAGTCCATAGACAAGACAGATAACAGCAGGGGACAATCTTCTTCCTATGAGAACAATGAAAGCCCTGCCCCTCTTGACAAGTTTTTCAGGTTTTTCCCTTATCTTAATTGAAGATTGTCCCTCTCTGCAGTCTACCTGGGCACCTCCCTTCTGATCTGGCCGAACAGGGGGGATACTTTGCTTGTGAATATCTCTTAAACCATAAAGGTTTGAGAGATAAGATTTATACTGTTCTTCGTGTTTTTTTAATGCCTACAAAATAAAATAAAGATAAAACAAAGTATTACTTATCCCTTTAAGTTGTTCTTAAGATGATGCACTAAGGAGCAATGGTATTCTTATGGGGAAGGTATCCTTTTGAAATGTCACCCTCTATTGGGCGACCTACTAAACGGCGCATTAACCATGTTCCCGGGATGAAAAGGGCAATATGAGAATCTCACAGCATCAAAAGGTTGAGATTCTGATGTCGCGGGCTTAAACATTGCTCATTTGAGCAGCCACATCATTCTCCTAAACATACCTTGCTGATATGTGTGTCTTCATAGGTGGACTATAGAAATATCGCCTTCAAGCCAGAACAGTTCTGTGTGTACGCTCGCTCTCCTTCCCCTCAGTGTCCGCAGTTCTTAATAATAACAAATAAAATCATATGATAGGGTGACCAAACCTCACCTTTAACTGGGGACACATAGAAAAAATGCATACTGAAGGATTGCTTTGATTTCAGTGCAGTTCTGATATATGTCTATTTCCTATGTGTCCCCGGTTAAAGGTGAGGTCTGGTCAGCCTTTCATTTGACCATCTGCAAAGACACAGGCGAGGAATTCACCCCTACAGTAGTTAAAGATACTGCTTCAATACGTGCACATACTGTAGGGGTGAATTGCGTGCTGTGTCTTTGCAGATGGTCATATGATTTTTCTTTATTATTATTAGGCGGAGTACAAAAAAACTATTCGGGCTTCACCAAGGTATGTTTATGAAAATTATACGGCCGCTCAAAGGAAATGGATAGTAATGTTTCATAATAAAAGCAGCTCCAATTAATCATCATAGTATTTGGACTTTGGAGAGTGTTATTTCAATTCTGTCAGAGTTGTAGTTTAAGAGTAATTCAATGACAAAGTATCCCCCTCCCGCCCCTTTTACTGATGTGACGATATTCAATTAAGATAAGGGAAAAACCTGAAAAACTTGTCAAGGGGGGCAGGGCTTTCATTGTTCTCATAGGAAGAAGATTGTCCCCTGCTGTTATCTGTCTGGTCTATGGACTGGATTCCACATCTGAGAAGAGATGGCTTACACTAGTTAAAAGGGGAGGGAGGGGAAACTTTGCTTGTGAATATCTCTCGAACCATAAAGGTTTGAGAGATAAGACTCATATCGTTCTTCATGTTTTTTTAATGCCTATAAAATAAAATAAAGATAAAACGAAGTATTACTATACCTTTAAGCACTCGACATGAGAATCTCGTCCTTTTGATGCAAGCGAGATTCTCATGTCTCCCTTTTCATTCCGGTGCCGCGGTTAATATGCCATTTAGTTGGTTGCCCAATAGTGGGAGAAATTTTAACAGTGAACCCTTCTGGGGCAAACCAACTGTCATAATGTCAGATAAACATCTCCTTTGATTTTAAATCGTATTTTTAACCCTTTGTGTGCCAGAAGGGGTAGCCAACGCATTCCTTGAATGTTGCAGAGGTCTCCAAAAGGAATTGCTTCGCATTCCCAAGAATTGAACATGGATTTTTAAACCCTAGAATGCTGGAGAGGGCTACAACACAGTGCAAAGCAATGAGCTGGAGACCATTCTAGCGTGCAAGGGGTTAAAAGCCTGTTTTCAATTTTTGGGAATGTTTTTGTCCTCTGTGAAGCGGTTGGTTTGCCCCAGAACCATTCTTCTTAGTTCATTGTCCTCGCTATGTACCCAAAATATTTTAGTTTATTATAGACAACAGACATTTGTTTTGGATAAACAAATTAAATACCTCCCTCCGCGTGGGCTTCTTTCCTTGTAATCAGGATTAATTACTGCCTGTTCAGCAATACAACACCTGTTTTTGGTGACTCTATGATGTCCCTATTAGCAGACTCGTCGAGTCTGTCAACTTCATCAAAATAATTATTGCAACAAAAAAAACGCCACAATTTTCACACTGTTGTAAATCTAAAATGACTGCCTGCCATGAACCATGCATGTTCTACAGCACTGAACGATTCCAAAAATCCCTTTCATGAATACCGTAATACCGGGAGAGAGATTAACATTCTTTCCTTAATCCGTAAAATTGATGGAGATTAGAAGTCTAGTCGGGAGTTTATGCAAATGGGAACAGTCACCAGGTGGTGGGAATTACTGCAGGGGATTAACCCTTTGAGTGCCAAGTGCCTGATTTCTTTTTTTCATTCATTCTGTGTATTTGCATTAAATCTTCTCTTCTTTCCTCTTGTATGTGCCCCTACCTGCAGTCTGCAAAAAGAGTCTGTGACTCAACTGTGCGTGTCAACGATCATAAAAACTGCACTGCACGTTTATCAGTGTGTCACTGAAATTTTATACTGTGGTCACCAGGTGGTGCTGTTTGTACCACCCGCTATATAGAGGGCATGGTCAATAAACAACAATGTACCTTTTGGACACAGGGGGAAATGCTTGTTAGAAGATGTTAGCGTTCCTTTAAAGGGATAGCAATGCTTAATATGTAAAAATATATGTATTAAAAGGTTTATCCTTTTGAGTAAAACAAGGATACTCCCAGTGCTGAGAGGCAATTTATTCAAAAGTTATTGCAGCTGTAAAACTTGAATTTTTTATGTGCAGTATCTCAGTAGCCTGAAATTGTACATTCACATTTGAGCTGAAATAACTTTTGAATAAAACACCTCTCAGCAGTGAGTGTTCCCTTGTTTTACTCAGGAGAATAAACACTACAAAATATATTTTTACATATTAAATGTTGCTATCCCTTTAAGTGTTTTTACAGCTAGGGCAGAGGCAGGCAACCTATGGCCATCCAGCAGTTGGAAACTAGAACTCCCATCATTCTCAACCAGTTTTAGCCCCCAGCTGGAGAGCCAACAGTTGACTACTTACAGGATTTGTTGACCATCTTTTCTCATACAGGTCAGAGTGGGAGCCATACAGTACAGCGCGTCCCCCCAGCTGGAGTTCCGCCTCGATTCAGCATTCAGCAGAGCAGATGTTAAAGAGAAGATCAAGTCTATTGTGTTTAAGTAGGTTCTTTTCTCCACCTACTGCGCTGTATGTGGGGACCATTTAACAATTAAAGGGACATGTCCACGCTTTCAATTTGTCCCATCATCTTGCTAAATTAGCCGACTGTGACCACAAACATTGAATGTGGCACAATACGAAGTGTGGGCTCCTGGGGAGGTTTACATTTAGGACAGTGATTCTCAACTAGGGTGCCATGCCAGTTTGTTGTGCCCCGGGCATCCACTTCGTGTGCCCCTTGTTTTCTACAAAGACTTTCAAATTTATATTTATGGAAACGTTTATACGTAGTATGTTTATTTTAGTTATTCTGATCGTGAATTCTAATATTAATTTATATATTACTTACTAGTTGAACAGCCCGTTACACAGGCCACATTGCCTCTGGCAGCCGGTCGCGGGGCAGTCACGCGCGGTAGAGACTGCCCGCACCGCTGCTGATACAGAGCTGGACGCTCCTTCGGAGCGCCAAGCTCTGTATCAGCTGCGGCGCGGGCAGTCTCTACTGCGCATGACTGCCACACGCGCAGCAGTGTCTACTGCGCATGTCGGGCGTTACACACGATTTAGCGAATTATTATATAGGATTTGTACCTTTTCATAATGCCCTTGAAGAATCACACATAAAATGTTAGGGGTTCCCCAAAGAATCTAGATTGAGTATTAGGGATTCTCTGGACAGAAAAAAAAACATGGTAACCACTGATTTAGGAGAATGAAACCCTCAGATGCTAGATGGTTCTCCAATGCATTATGGACCACTGTGAAGATCTCCCTAGATTACATGGGTGCATGGCTGTGGTAGCAGGCCTATGAATCTTTTATATAAAAAAATAGATCTGGGACAAATATTTAAAGGGATAGCAATGTTTCACAATAAAAACAACTCCAATTAATCTTCATAGTATTTGGGCCATGGAGAGTGTTATTTCAATACTGTCCGAGTTGTAGTTCAAGAGTAATTGAATGATAAAGTATCCCCCTCCTGCCCCTTTTACTGATGTAACACTGCTCACCTCAGATGTGGAATCTGGTCTCTTGACCGGACAGGAACAATCTTCTTAGTGTGATCATAAGGAAAACCCTGCCCCCTTGACAGGTTTTTCAGGTTTTTTCCTTATAATCACTGAAGATTGTCCCTCTCTGTGATTCATCCGGACAGTCTTGCTGCTCTGAGGTGAGCAGTGTTACATCAGTAAAAGGGGCGGGAGGGGGATAGTTTATCATTCAGTTACTCTTGTACTACAACTCTGACAGCATTGAAATAGCACTCTCCAAGGCCCAAATACTATGATGATTAATTAGAGCTGCTTTCATTGTGAAACATTACTATCCCTTTAAGGCACAGACACAGATACGTTCCTGGCACATCATCAGTCATTGTGGAGTTAATGTCTAGTGAAGAGCAAGGGTTATTATTATCTTTTATTATAAAGCTCCAGCATATTCCTTGGCACTGTACAAAACGAGGGATGCAAATAAAATGAATATACAAACTGGACAAGTGGAGACAGGGCCTTTCTAGTAGGAGACTATTGACTTGTAACTGACGTGTGTGACATATCCCATCTCCTCTACTAACAAATCATTATACACTTCATTTTCTGGCCTCAGGGGCGGCAGCACAGAAACAGGACTGGCTCTGAAGTACATTTTGCGTAAAGGTTTTCCTGGCGGCAGGAATTCCTCCGTAGCCAAGGTCCTGATTATCCTGTCTGATGGGAAATCCCAGGGGAACGTGCTCGCTCCGGCCGCGGAGATAAAGGAACAAGGCGTTGAAGTGTTCACTGTCGGGGTGAAGTTTCCAAGGTAAAGAGTTCAACCTACTTCTAACGAGGTGCAATATTCAACAAAACCAGCTACGCCATAGGGGGTAACATTAAAATTCACATTAATTTATATAGGTCTATTAACCTCTTGAATACTAGAGAGGTCTCCAAAGCATTTCAAGACCTCTTTTGCATTCAGGGAGTTAAAATTCCCATTTAAGTCAATGCAGATGAAATCAAATCAATAAAATGTGGGATATTTCATGTGTCCTTATTTAAAGTGGATGTATCACCTATGCACAACATCCTCTAAATAGTTAGGTGACACATCCAATAGCATAAAAACGTTATTATTATTTCATTTTAAGCTTCCATTTGGTTTTAATGTAACTTATAAAAGTCTGGGCTGCAGCCGCTTCTGTATAGACTACAGCCCGACGCTCTGCCTCTGCTCTCCTCCTTCCTCCAATGACAGAGGCTTCTGTCTGTAAGCTGGAGCGCTCTCATTGGATAGATATCGATCTCTGCCAATGAGACCGCTCCAGTTTACTGACAGACGCCTCTGTCATTGGAGGAGGGAGGGGAGCAGAGGCGGAGCTCTGTAACCGTGGAGAACAGCAGAGTACTGCAGTCACCGGGAAGTGGCTGCAGCAGATACTTCTGTAAGTTACATTTAAACCAAACGAAAGCTTAAAAAATAACAATAATAAGGTTTTAATGCTACTGGATGTGTCACCTAACTATTTAGGGGATGTTGTGCATAGGTGATACATCCACTTTAAGAACTGGACCTATTTAGTATATTGAATTGCAACTTTGAGACCTTATTTACAAAAGAAATGAAGAGCAATTCTGCATCATACCAACTACACCACATCACTGTTGAAATGTGTTTTATGCAAACATTATTACAGCTCAAACTTGCATTTTTTAGGTGCAATATCACAGTGGCCTGAAATTGCACAGTGGCACTGTTGTTACACCATCCTATGGACAGCTCTGGTCAGCTGACCGGAAATCTCAATAGGATTGCATAGCAACAGCGCCACTTTACAATTTCAGGCCACTGTGATATTGCACCTAAAAAATTCAACTTTGAGCTGTAATAATTTTTTGAATAAAACACATTTCAGCAATGAGAATACCCTTGTTTTAATCTGGGGAATAAATCCTAAAATCCTACAATGCAGTACAGTTGGGTCCCCCCAAATTGCTCCCCTTTTTTTTTGTGCACACAGATCTTGTAGTAGCACGACTGGTGACGCTTTAAGAGAATGGATGAATGGAGAGAGAGAGCAGGGGAGAGAGAGAGAGAGATACACAGTGACAGATAGATAGATAGATAGATAGATAGATAGATAGATAGATAGATAGATAGATATGAGATAGATAGATATGAGATAGATATGAGATAGATAGATATGAGATAGATATGAGATAGATAGATAGATAGATAGATAGATAGATAGATAGATAGATAGATATGAGATAGATGGATAGAGAGATAGATAGATAGATAGATAGATAGATAGATAGATAGATAGATATGAGATAGATGGATAGAGAGATAGATAGATAGATAGATAGATAGATAGATATGAGATAGATAGATAGATAGATGATAGATAGATATGAGATAGATGGATAGAGAGATATGAGATAGAGAGTTAGATTGATACAGAGATATGAGAGAGATAGACAGATAGATAGATAGATAGATAGATAGATAGATAGATAGATAGATATGCGATAGATTAATAGAGAGATATGAGATAGATAGACATATGTGTATTTATTCCAGCAATCTATTACTTTGTCTCTGTAGACATTTTTGTGTATTGTTACACTGTGATGGGTACTTATCAAGTGGCAAAAGGCCACTTTATCTCCCCTTATCCACTAAGCCTATTAAACACTGAACCCATTGTCTGCATTTCACTCATCTCCTGTGTAACCTTATGTTACCCAGCGGACATTTCTACTGTGTGGATACCTGGGAACCAGCGCAGCCCAGTAAAAACCACTGAAACCCTGCAGCAGGCATATTTCATGTGGACAAATACAAATTCCTAAAATTCCTACAGATTTAAACACTACTTTTATTTGCTAGAAGATCTAGAATTCATGTGGTTAAAAGCTTTGGTTAACCCTCCGAGTGACAGAATGGTGTCCAACACACTGCTAAGCAATGCGTTGGACACCCCTCTGGCATTCAAAGGATTAAATCAATCAGACTTTTTATTGCTACTGTAAAATCACCCTAAAATTATCCCTTTTTTTATTTTGTGTATAAGGCCCACAGTGTTACACTGTATCTTGTACACGGGTTTGACCATTGCCTTCTGTATTGAATTGTGCTTCATTGTGCCTCCGGTGACCTCCCTACACCCCTTCCTTGCCTGAGAGGTCTGTGTTTCCTGTGTAGGTGGGAGGAGCTACACTCCCTGGCCAGTCCACCCCTGGAGGAGCATGTCTTGTTTGCGGAGCACGTGGATGATGCAGTTAATGGTCTGACCAGCTCCCTGAGTAATTCCTCTGCCTGCAATGCCGTACCGCCAGGTAAACTACTCTATATATGACTTTTTCACTTCATTTTGTAAATAAAAAAAGACTAAAGAGAAATCTCTATTCTTCATGGACTGACAGCAAGACGGAGTGCGGACATCTTGCCCTAGTGACGTCCACGTGTCTGCGCTGTCAGCCCCAGCCTGGTTTAGGAGGCCTTGCTAGGAGCCATTTGACTCCGGCTGGGACTGACAGCGCAGGCGCTCGGACGTCACTAGGGCAAGATGTCAGCGCTCCGTCCTGCTGTCAGTCCATGAAGATTAGAGATTTATCTTTAATCCGGTAAGAATTCTGGTGACTAGCGCTACTGAGCAGCTAGACGCCAGATGGGCAACGATGTGATGCTATCTTATTATTCGGTGGTAGTTCCGCTTTAATTTTGTTGTTTGTATGACATTTTTTGTCATTATTCCCCTGAACCAGTAGTTCTCAATCTTTTTTTGTTCGGGGCACCACTAACGCATAATCTAGAACATTCGGGGCACCCCTAACATATTTAATGTACTTTATCAAGGGCCTAAGAAGGGTACAATACATAAATATACAGTTATTATCAGATCTTATAATCATAATAACAAAACTAAACATATTGTGCATAACAATTCCTATAAATCTTTATTTAAAAGTCCATTATTGTTAGTCTTCATAGAAAACACGGGGCACCCTAAGTTGATGTCCGTGGCACACCAAAGTGCCACTGCACCCTGGTTCAGAATCACTGCTCTGATCATATGGCCCTTAATGTCCAGCCAAAAAAGAGGACTAAGGGGCTTCCTTATATTCTGGCCTTTTATATTTATTTGCATTAACCCCTTAAGGACCATTTACGTACCCGGACCATCACGCTCGGCACTTAAGGACCAGTGACGGTCCTGGTACGTCATGTACTTTTAATCACCGCTCTCCTGCCGGAGCGCGGTGAGTAATACCGGGGACTGAAGCTGATCGCTCCAAGACCGGAGCGATCTCTTTCAGTCCCTCGTTCTGCATGCCAGTACACGTGATCAGTCATGTGGGGCGGCACGTCGAATTTCCCTATCTGGTCCTTAAAGGACCACACACTCCGGGACCGCTGGTCCTTAATGGGTTAAGATGCTAGCTTTGTGGGATGTAGTATTTTCAAGCACAGTATTATTAACTAGTGTAAAAGCCCGTGCACACGGGCCAAGGTCCGGGTAATGTTAACCCTTTGAGTGTCAGAGAGGTACGCAAAGCATTGCTTTGCAATGCGTTGCGTACCCCTCTGGCACTCAAAGGGTTAAGCGGCCGCTACCTCACTGCTCCACGTGACGCAGTCTTGCGTCGCCTCACTCACGCGATGCAATCATGCGCAGCAGAGACTGCTGAATGCGCACAGTTTCTACTGCCCATGACGGCTTCTGACAAACATCCTCACAAATTATTATATAGGATTATAATCATTTATTTATCAAATGGTAACAGAGAGTGCAGCACAGTACAATAGTGTTACACTTTGCAGAGCAGGGTAGACAGCTCCCTGTAAAGCAATGCGTTGTATACCCCTCTGGTCTTTAAAGGGATAGTAATGTTTCATAATAAAAGCAGCTCTAATTAATCATCATAGTATTTGGACTTTGGAGAGTGTTATTTCAATACTGTCAGAGTTGTAGTTCAAGTGTAATTCAATGATAAAATATCCCCCTCCCGCCCCTTTTACTGATGTAACACTGCTCAGCCAGAGCAGAAGGGAGGTGCCCAGGTAGACTGCAGAGAGGGACAATCTTCAATTAAGTAAGGGAAAAACCTGAATAGCTTGTCAAGGGGGGCAGGGCTTTCATTGTTCTCATAGGAAGAAGATTGTCCCCTGCTGTTATCTGTCTGGTCTATGAACTGCATTCCACATCTGAGAAGAGATGGCTTGCACTAGGTAAAAGGGACGGGAGGGGAAACTTTGCTTGTGAATATCTCTCAAACCATAAAGGTTTGAGAGATAAGACTTATAGCGTTATTCATGTTTTTTTAATGCCTATAAAATAAAATAAAGATAAAATGAAGTATTACTATCCGTTTAAGGCATAGCGCAATGTATGATGGGGTACAGTAGATAAAGGATATTGAGAATCAGCATTATGAGGTGTTAGAAACAGAAAGATAAGCAGGTCCTGCTCACTGAAGCTGTTGGAACTTGTTGCCAGTGCATTGTCTTTACAGGCTGCAGTATCCAGTCTTATCCTTGTACACGAAAGACCTTGGAGACCGTGAAAGAACTGACCGGGAACTACGTGTGCTGGAGGGGTTCCCCTGGTCCCAGCAGTGTGTTTGCTGGACACTGTCCCTTCTATAGGTGAGTTACTTAATTACCAGGTCTCCTGGGACAGAGGCTGATTTGCATTAACTCCGCCCAGTTCACTGCCAGATCCTATCAGTCTCTGCCCTGTTCTTCCCACTCTCCACCCACTACAAGGGCAAACCCCACCTTCTCCCAATCTCACCCACTCTAATCGAGCCCCTCCTATTTTATGACACAAATACCGCCATTAGGACACTCCCACCCCATGACCTGAGGGGACCTCGAGAGTTTTGCGGCAGGAAGGTTACCCGGTATGTTACTTACCTGTGACTTTGTGCATTCCTCGGCAATCCTTTCTTATGGGGGGACATGCCCATATGTACAAAGACAAAAAAAGAGGAGAAATTTTATGACATATCAGCTACATCATAGGGAACAAATAAAATTTACTGTTGATTTGCAAGAGGCTTTTAATGTCATCTCTCATTTCCAAATACACTCCCACTCGCCATCGTCGCTCTGCACCTGACCTTCTTCTCTCCGCAGCTCTTATTACATCCTCCCGCTCCCGCCTACAGGACTTCTCCCTTTAAAAGCCCGCATGACTTCTCCCACTGCCGCCTACAGGGCTTCTCTCACTCCTACCTACAGGACGTCTCCCACTCCTGCCTACAGGTCTTCTCCCACTCCCACCTACAGGACTTCTCCCACTCCCACCTACAGGACTTCTCCAGTACTGTACCTGAGTCCCTGAAAACTCACCTCTTCAGGGAAGTCTATCAACTACCTCCATAAGCATTATCACCAAGACCCACCCCTTCCCTGGACCACTGCACTCACCAGCACTTCTCTCCCCCACCCACTCACCGGCAGATCATGTGGCAGGAGGCACCTACACTCAATAGCACTTACCCCTTCTGTGTCCTACCTACCTTCCTCTAGACCAGTGGTTCTCAAATGCGGCCACTGTGGCCACTATGAAAAATTTGGAAATGGTGGCCACATGTGGCCACCGGCCGCATTCAAATGGTTAAATTTTGCGTGCCAGTTCCATCCCTGCAATGTTGCCGTTCAGATTCCTGCTGGACCCCCGAGTGTACTTGCGGGAAGGCATGAACGCTGTGGTCACTCTGTAATTGTCGAACACATTGCAGCCAATGAGAGAAGAGAATTCTTCCAGAATACTCCTCTCTCGTAGGCTGCCAACTGTGTATGATGGGCAGAGAGGAGAGATGATGAAACACCAGGCTGAGCAGGCTGCATTGGTGGCCACCAGGAAAAATCCCCTGAGAACCACTGCTCTACACTGTAAGCTCTCACCAGCAGGGGGCACTCTGATCCTTCTGTTTTCTATATTCCATTTGTACTGTTTAATTTTACAGCGCTGCAGAATAAGTTGGCACTATGTAAATAAAGTATAATGATAACAATAATAATAATAATAATAAAAATAATAATAATAATAATAATAATAACGTGTTTAATGCTAGAGGGGTCCCTGACGCATTTGGCAGTATTCTTTAAACTAAAGAGCTGTAGTTTGTGGAACAGTGCCTTGCAGACCTCTCTAGCATTCAGTGGGTTAAAATTCCTATTTATATTGATGCTAATTTGAGTAATGATGTAGTTGGTTTGCTCCAGAACCACTTCTCTTATTCTTGATAAATAAGAGACATTGTTGGAGTGGAATGATGCCATTAAACCAGCTCTCATTAATTGACTAGAAAGGACAATGATAATGTATAGGAGACAGATAATCCTATATCCTAATTCGCTAGGATGTTTGTCAGAAGCCGTCATGTGCAGTAGAGACGGCTGCGCGCGCTGCAGTCATACACAGTAGAGACTGCCCGTGGCGTGGTGGTGTGGGCAGTCTCTACTGTGCATTGTTGCAGTGCGACCAGTCACAAGAGATGATCCGCCCACCAGCCGAGGTTGCTGGGTGGCACTGTGCCCCATGTACACAGGCTTTTCAACTAGTATGTATATATATATATATATATATATATACGAACTTATGACTGATTTATTAACCTTTTGTGTGCTACAATGCGTTGGATACCTCTCTGACACTCAAAGGGTTAAACTAAACGGAGACCTATAGGTAAAATTAGTGACAGATCAAAAGCGAGCTCCATCAAAACGCAATAGAGACCCACAGATACAAATGTGTCAAACAGAGTGGAAGAAATTGAGACGTAACAGGGAAACACACATAAAGATTTAACACCTTATAATAAAGTACAGCCCAGACAGTGATAAAACGCGAGCCATTGTCCCAATACTCTCTGTAAACAGAAAAAAAGAATTAGAAGAGCGCAATCCACTCTAAGTGTAGTACGTCGGACTGTATTACTTCAAGTCAAAAACAGGTATAAGGAAATCCCCTCTTCAGGGTACTCACATTCGCCTCTAGATATGCTCGCCAGATCTGACCCCTGGTCACGGTCACTCTTATCCGTCACTCTGCTCCTCTTTCCCTCGTCTTTCCAACAAAGTTCTCTCCTTCCCCTTCCAAAAGGTTTATTCCCAAGAACAATGCCTTACCTTCAGGGGTGTAGGAACTGTAAGGGATGGGGGGGGGGGTGACGGTTACCCCCCAGGAAATCATGCAGGGGACAGATAATGTACAGATCCCCCCATGCGCTATGTGCACTGGCCCGGTGGGCACAGGCTCTGGGTGACCGGTAGGAGGTGAGCGCACTGCACACCGCTCCCTCCTGTCGGTCACCTCCTCGTAGCGTGGCCGCGCAGAGCGGACCGTGGGTAGAGGAGCTTCTGTATCCTCTAGACCTCTGACAGGAAGCTGCTCGCTGAGCACAACAATCACAGGACAGGAAGCTGCTCGCCGAGCACAACAATCACAGGACAGGAAGCTGCTCGTCGAGCACAACAATCACAGGACAGGAAGCTGCTCGCTGAGCGCAGCAATCACTTCCTGTCAGACCGAGTAGAGGCTCAGAAGTTCCTCTACCACGGTTCGCTCTGCTCAGCCACACTACAAAGAAGGTACATTGAGGCTGGGGTGGTATAGAGACACAGTGGGGGCTGGGGGGGGCGCTAAATGATACACAGGTGGCTGGGAGGGCAACGTGGCACACAGTAAAAATGCGACCCCCCCAGGGCTAAATGTTCTCACCAACCAAAGTGGAAAAGGTATAGGGAGAGATAAAAAGAGAGAAGGGATGGAGCCAATAATAATTAGAGGGATAAATATCACATTTATTTTAAAACTAGTTGAAGAGCCCGTTACACGTGCCACAGTGCCACTGCCAGTCGGTCGTGGGTCAGCCATGCACAGTAGAGGCTGCCCACGCCGCGGCTGATACAATGCCAGACGGTCGCGGTGCAGTCATGCTGCTCAGTAGAGACTGTCCTCACAGCGGCTGATACAGAGTGGGACACTCCTTCGGTGCGCCCCGCGCTGTATCAGCCTCGTCACTGGCAGTCTCTACTGAGCATGACTGCATCGTTACACACAGTTTAGCGAATTATTATATGAGATAATAGCTATTTTACGGGTAGCAACCCATCAAGCTTAAAAACAATACAGGACACAAAACAAATCTCTCTGGAAACAAGTCCGGGAGAACTCAGTGTTAGTGACGGAAATGTGTAAAAAAAAAATCATATTTGAAGAGAAAACAAAAAGTACTTATCATCTGACTTAATGTATTATGCATGTACAGAGTATATAAAGTGAAAATAAAGTTACTGCTGCTTTAAAGAACTTTTTATTCCAATAATTGTTGAACTTGTAGTGAGGCGTTGATACAAATGCTACTGTATGTTTTACATTATTCCATTTGTCTTATAGCTGGAAGCGCTTCTACACCAAACATCAAGCCCAGTGCTACCGAACTGTCTGTCCAGGTAACGTGCTCTGAGCTGGGGACTCTGTACACCAGAGAGTCTCAGCTGTGGTCCTCTAGTACCTCTAACAGTGCAGGGCAGGGGTGGATTGTAGGGGAATACCAGCCCGGGCATTTTTTTTTTTTAAAGCAGCCCACTAGCTGGTGTTTATATATATATATATATATAACATTTTATACATATCTGGCACTCATAGGGTTAGATACAACCCTAGCAACTCTCTTGCATTCCCTGGTGGTCCAGTGTGGGAAGTGAGAAGTCAGTGCAGCCTCCAGCACCGACGTCCCTATCATCGCCCCCTTGTGGTCCCTGTGCGGCATGGGAGAGCAGGCGCCAGGATATTATGTCATATCCTGGTGCTCTGCATTAAGAAGGAACGCGAGGGCTGTCACAGAGAGTGACTGTGCCAATGGCAAGACAGAGCTCTCCTTCAAAATATCATGGGAGGGTGAGGTGAGATCCTCTGATCTCCCCCACCGGCCCATGACTTAGCGGCCCAACGGGGGATGCCTAATCCCCCCATAGGACAATCCACCTATGGTGCAGGGTTTAAAGTGGACTTATCAGCATGAATTTTCTTTACAAGTTTTAAAATATCATTTAAAACTAGTTGTGTATCATGTTAAAGGGGAACTATCACCCCACATAAAGCTTCCCTCTAAGAATTACCCACCTGGCGATTAGCTGAACAATAGTACTATTATCCAGAATAATTACCGCCTTATAGACAATTCCTACTGCTGCCGAGACTGATGGCCAGGCAACAGCGCAGACATATTTGCTTAGAGATGTCTGCGTGCCTGCGCTGTCAGTCCTGGTCTCCTCTAGGAGGCGCTGCTTTGCACCTTAAGGTACCGGAAGGGACTGACGGTGCAGGCGCGCAGATTCTTCTAAAGCGATGTTGCCTGGCCTTCGGTCTCGGCAGCAATAGGATTTCTCTTTAAGGCGGTAATTATTCTGGAGAATAGTACTATTGTTCAGCTAATCACTAGATGGGTAATTTTTAGGGGGAAACTTTATGTGGGGTGGTAGTTCCCCTTTAACCAAAATTACAGCAGATGTATAAGATATTTTCACACTTTTATTTTGGGAAAGTGAAAGTGAAAATGTCCTGGTACAGCACAGAGCTTTATTAGCATAGGAAAAGTCACTGAAAAGCTTTATTAGCATATGAAGTGTCACTGGTACCTCATGGATAATGCAATTAGCATACATTAGCCTATAGCAACAAGTATGAATATCTCCATAACTGTACATTTGCTGGTCTTTTAGCTAACATGTTACATAGGCAGTTTTTAATGCATTTTTCAAATATACAGACTTGAATTAAGATGAAAGTTCCACTTTAACCTCATGGATTCTAGACACTCTCCAACGCATTGCATCTCTAGTACCCATTGGTTGAAGGAGCAGTAAACATTGAAAAAAAAAAGAATGAAAGATCTACTAATTACACATCTGCACTCGGGTAACGAAATCCTCAAAATCTGAACTGCTAGGGAAATTGAGGAGAGTGTTTAAAGGGATAGTAATACTTCGTTTTAACTTTATTTTATTTTGTAGGCATTAAAAAAAAATGAAGAACGATATAAGTCTTATCTCTCAAACCTTTATGGTTTGAGAGATAATCACAAGCAAAGTTTCCCCCTCCCGCCCCTTTTACCTAGTGTAAGCCATCTCTTCTCAGATGAGGAATGCAGTCCATAGACCAGACAGATAACAGAAGGGGACAATCTTCTTCCTATGAGAACAATGAAAGCCCTGCCCCCCTTGACAAGTTTTTCAGGTTTTTCCCTTATCTTAATTGAAGATTGTCCCTCTCTGCAGTCTACCTGGGCACCTCCCTTCTGATCTGGCTGAGCAGTGTTACATCAGTAAAAGGGGCGGGAGGAGGATACTTTGTCAATGAATTACTCTTGAACTACAACTCTGACAGAATTGAAATAACAGTCTCCAAAGTCCAAATACTATGATGATTAATTAGAGCTGCTTTCATTATGAAACATTACTATCCCTTTAAGGAATTCTAATATAAGCAACAATCCAAACTGAAACACACAAAAATGTCAGGCAGGAATACAGAAAGGTTAATGAAAAATGATCATGAAAAAATAACTTGGCTTTATTACAAGCAATATGATGTACCTTGCAGCAGAAATGTGTGAATCCTGTTGATTTTTGTTGATTTAGGAGTAAGAATGGGCTTGAAATTCAAGATCCGAGTTATTACTCGAAAGTAATATTTCCTCAAAATACACTCGCTAAAAAAACACCTGTACTTCAGCTACATGGCTGATATAGTAATGCTGATCTGATGGAACAAAAGGCCTGCTTGCCACACGACTAGCATAGGATATTTTCAAAGATATTTTCAAAGATACACTGCTCTTCACACAACTTGATATATCTTACCCTATGTCTGTCTATTGTTATGATACATCGCAACGTAGAGTCTTGGGCAATAACAAAACCTTATGTCTCCTTTGAAAATGCTTCATGTCCCCTGCCTCTGTTTGGGAATCACTGTTCTAAATAAACTAGAGATATGTTATGTGAGGACACCCTTACACAGAAATGTTGTAGAGCACTTAGACTTTATATAAAATTAATAAATAAATGTGATTGCTTCTGTTCTAGATCCCTGTGACTCCCAACCATGCAAGAATGGAGGGACCTGCATCGCAGATGGACTGGAAAAATATCACTGTATTTGCCCTGCTGGGTTTGGAGGGGATGTCGAGTGCGGTATGCCATTGTCTATCTGTATTTCCCTTAATAGACAAGGAAACCTTTTTCAATAAAAAAATATATATATTATATGTCATTTCCTTTTGAGTAAAACATAGGTTCTTTCAATGATGGGGGATGCCTTGTTCCAAAATTAGTACGGTTTAAAATGTTGTTCTATTACGTTGACCCTATCTAAAAATTTCAACTATAATGTACCTTGAATTCATCAGTTGTTCTATGCAACAGTGTAAGTAGGAAACCCTGATACCATGTATGTTTTATTGTAAAAAAATTGTAAAGAAAAAGTTAATGCACCTTTAACTCAATGGGAATGAGGGGGATTTTTACTTGTTTATGGTGCAGTTGGTTTGCCCCAGAATTTCTCCATGTTTGGCATGTGCATGCATCCTTAGAATATAATTTTCTTATACTTTGTTTCAGCTCCCAAGCTAAGTCTTGAATGCAGCATTGACCTTCTCTTCTTGGTGGACAGTTCGACTGCCTCATCTCTAGAGGGTTTCATGAGACACAAATCCTTCCTGAAACGGTTTATTCAAGCCTCTCTTTCTGAAGACTCCCCTGTCAATGTTGGCGTGGCCCAGTATAGCAATGAAGTCCACATGGTGGTGAGAATCGGTGAATACCAGAACACTGCAGAACTTCTGAAACACATAGACAACATGCGCTTTACGGGTGGTGGACTGTATACTGGGAAAGCTCTGCGCTACGTTACTCAGCATGGATTTAAAAGCACTCCATCCTTTTCCGATGTTCGTGATGACCTCCCACGTGTCGTGGTACTCCTCACTGGATCGACATCTCAAGACTCTGTGAAGGAACCCGCAACCTATGCCAGGGACCATGAGGTTTTTCTTATTGGGGTGGCAAGTGATTCATCTAAGGAAGAGATGTCCGATATTGTAAGAGACCCACAGAGGATAATCTCCTACTCTAATCCTCAGCAACTGTTCAATCAACTGCCTCAGCTTCAGAAGAAAATCTGCAGTGTTGACGTTCAAGGTAGGACCCACAATTAAGTCCTTGCCGAGGCAAACCCAGGCTTTTCATAAAGGGTTTGTTTTGGAATCACAAAATGTATAATTTCTTTTGTGCCTTTGCTTTGGGTGTAGGGGTGTTGGAGACCTACCCTCCAGCTGTTGTTGAGCTACGGCTCCTGTCATGTTCAGCCAGGCAACGGCTGGCTGAACATGATGGGGATTGTAGTCCAACCATAGTGGAGACAAGCAGACTGAAAATACGTTGGGCTTAAAGGGATAGTAATGTTTCATAATAAAAGCAGCTCTAATTAATCTTCATAGTATTTGGACCTTGGAGAGTTTGCGCTTCTCCATTCCTCTACAATATTGACTTCTATAAGTGATAGGTGCTGCATAGGACACTGTGGACTATAGCTGCATCCCACGGGCATAATAGCAATATGTATTTGGTTCCGATATATATATATACATTTTGGCTTTTTAAAAAAGCAGTTATTGGAGCACTATCAGTGTATGTTTTCTCTTTTTTGCTTTTTTATAATTTCCTGGGGTAAACTGAAGACTGAGGTCTAAGAAAAGAGGCAAAAGGAAAACGCACTGTATGGTTCAGACTTGTATCTGATAGTAGTGTTCGCCTCATACACTCAATATATTATGGTCCTTTCTTCATTTCAGGCTGTCAGGCACCACTGGATTTGGTGGTTGTGATGGACGCTTCGGCAGCTGTTGGACAAGAGAGATTTGATCGCCTGCGGAACTTTGTGACAATGATCTCTCTCCAGTTTGATATTAACAGAGATGTCACTCAGATGGGTCTTGTTACTTACAGCAACCGACCTGCGACAGTCTTCGGGCTAGACACTTATGACACTAGTTCAAGCCTCCTTCAAGCCATCAACCGAGCTTCTTACATTGGTGGAACCTCTTCCACTGGAAACGCCTTGTTACATGTTTACAATGAAGTGATGACCATCCAGAAGGGGGCTCGACCCGGCGTGAACAAGGCCGTGATAGTGATCACTGATGGAAGGGAAGCAGAAGACGCATCTCTCCCTGCCCAGAAACTGCGGGATAACGGTATATCCGTCTTTGCGGTTGGAGTAGGTAACATAAAGAAGAATACTCTCCTGCGGATGACTGGCGCAGAGAAGTTCCTGACTATTGTTCCATCCTACGATACCCTGAGTCACTACGAAGATGTCCTCGTCCAAAAAGTGTGCGAAGGTAAATATACTTATTCTGATGTCTCTGAATATAAAAGCTTGAGTTAATTTTGGTTTAATTTCATTAGGAGTCTTTTTTTATTGAAGACTAAATTAACACAATTAACACTTTAAGGAACAGAAACATTTAAACTGATAGTAGGGCATTTCCAGTTGAGCAAAACTCTTACTGCTGACATCGGCATTGCGGTTTGAGACACGCTAAGATACATCATAGGACTGAAGTAAGAGGCCACCCAAACATTTATGGGATTAAGATACATTGATTGTGAACTGTTAATTATTAATTTACCCAGAAGCTCTCCATTTTCTATATAGAGAGCCTTCTCTCTATACTGATATATAAGCTCATTAATATTAGTCCTCTTTATGTTTATGTTTTGTATCTCTATATTTTATATTCTTTTATCCTGTTTTTATTTCTCTATCTCCATTTATACTGTATTACTATATTTTTAACGGATACATGCTTTTATTTGTATTTTTGTACACTAATCTATTTTCAATTCTTTGTATAATTCTTTGTATCATGCTTTTGACTCAATTAAATTAATTACTACACTTAGATTTTATTGCTCTGTCTCGCCCCTCCCCACTTCTGTTCTTTTTGCATGACGATCATCCTTGGGAGATTGAACTGTAACATTTTATTGAGACAAGCAGTAAAGGAGAATATGCCCTAAGAACTGATTGATAGGGAAAGTGCATATCCCTACACATGTCTAGTACCTGAAACTAAAAGGGAGAATAGATTGTGTTATTGTTGTAATTGATACACTGTTATATCTATCATTATTCTTTGACTTATCCTCTGATCCTCTTTTTGTGGTGGGTTTAAGGTTAGGTAGCGCTGTATACACTACCCCAAACTTTGTTTTATTAGAAAGCGCCTTTCCTCTAGTCTTAACAGTTGACCTCTCGTTCTTAACTCAGGTCTTTGAGTAAAAAGTTCATTGCAGAGTTCTAGGATTGGACTACGCGTCAAGAAATGAGTGTGAAATCCTATATAATAATTCGCTAAGTTGTGTGTAACGCCCGACATGCGCAGTAGAGACTGCCCGCGCCGCGGCTGATACACAGCTGGGCGCTCCGAAGGAGCGTCCAGCTCTGTATCAGCCGAGGCGCGGGCAGTCTCCACTGCGTGTGACTGCTCCGCGACCGGCTACCAGAGGCACTGTGGCCCGTGTAACGGGCTGTTCAACTAGTTAGTAATAATCCCCCACCTGACTATGGCCAGAAAATCCGAATGGCCCCTATAAATTCTGCCCCCCATGCCTTTGTTCAATCAGTCCTGAATGCCATGTCCATGGAGGTAGACATGACAGTTGCTGGTGGTTTTTATAAACTGAAGCAGGCAGAATGCATAAGACTGCTTAACCCTTTAAGGACCAGAGGGGTGCACAATGCATTGCAAAGCAACATGTTGTGCATCCTTAAATGTTTAAGATTACCATGTGCAGTGGGCAGTGTTTTAGGTCCTGTGGTCCAGCGGGCAACTGTCATGCCTGCCTCCATGGGCGATTCATACAGGACTGATTGAAGTTGTTATCTCTTGAACAAAAGGCACAAGTTCAGAATTAACAGTGGCCATAGTAAGTGGGGGTTATTAGTATAATATGGAACTTTGTCTTATTGATCCCCCGGAGAGGGCTCATGTGGTGTGACTGAGGATATAAATGACGTGATTTATGTCACAAAGGTAGGGTGGCGCTCAATCATGAGTGGGGGTGTGGTTTAAGGATCTTGCATCATCATGTGGGCAGGAAGCGGGCACAACAGGGTGGGAAGGAAGAGAAGTGGGTGGGAAGTGGGAGGAGCATGGTGGGAAAGGGGGGAAGTGGGGGGAAGTGGGAGGGACATGGTGGGAAGCAGGAGAAGTAGTCAGAACAAGTGGGAAGGAGAAGTGGGCAGAACAGGGTAGGAATGAGGAGACGTGGGTAGGAAGTGGGAGGAACATGGTGGGAAGGAGGAGAAGTGGGCAGAAAATGTGGGAAGGAGAAGTGGGCAGAACAGGGTGGGAAGGAGGAGACATGGGCAGAACATGTGGGAAGGAGAAGTGGGCAGAACAGGGTGGGAAGGAGGAGACGTGGGTGGGAAGTGAGAGGAACAGGGTAGGAATGAGGAGAAGTGGGTAGGAAGTGGGAGGAACATGGTGGGAAGGAGGAGAAGTGGGCAGAAAATGTGGGAAGGAGAAGTGGGCAGAACAGGGTGGGATGGAGAAGACGTGGGTGGGAAGTGGGAGGAACATGGTGAGAAGAATGAGAAGTGGGAGGATAGCAAGAGGAACAGGGTGAGAAGGAGGAGAAGTGGGCAGAACATGGGGGAAGGAGAAGTGGGAGGAACAAGGTGGGAAGGGGGAGAAGTGGGTGAGAAGTGGGAGGAACAGGGTGGGAAGGAGGAGAAGTGGGCGGAAAGTGGACGGAACAGAGTGGAAAGGAGGAGAAGTGGGTGTAAAGTGGACAGAACAGAGTGGAAAGGAGGTGAAGTAGGAGGAACAAGGTGAGAAGGAGGAGAAGTGGGAGGAACAGCGTGGGAAGGAGAAGACGTGGGTAGGAAGTGGGAGGAACAGGGTGGGAAGGAGTAGAAGTGAGCAGAAGTGGGAGAAATGCACCACTGCCAGAGAATCAGCCTCTGTCCCCGGAGACCTGATAATTAACTGCAAAAAAACGGAGTCTTCGGGGCAGATCTGGAGAGTTTCCCAGGGATGGTTATTAGCAGAAGACGTTACTTCTTCTTTCAGAGGCCTCTCCTCTGTGTACTGTTTTAGATGTGATAAGTGGTACAGGGGGCACTGAGGCTGATTTACTAGGTTAATACTTTAATTCAGGAGAAGAGCACGTGCACCATACAGAACCGATAACATTCCTCCCAACAGAATGGTAGAGAGATCTCCATCGTATTGGTAAATATAGCCCCCCACAGCTGCTTTGAAATGCATTGTAACCAGGAATCAAGAGGTTAAGATCCCCATTTAAATCAATGGGGCAGGTGGTTTACTCCAGAAGAGCTCAAGTACTGAATTGTACATCAGACTGACATTGTAGACAAATTACTTTTTAATCCTTCCCGATTCCATCTTTATGATTTACAGATGTGTCCCCTGTCCAGTACAACGTGTCCCCGTCCAGTACAACGTGTCCCCTGTCCAGTACAATGTGACCCCTGTCCAGTACAATGTGACTCCTGTCCAGTACAACGTGACCTCTGTCCAGTACAACGTGATTCTTACAGTTGATATTTTTGTATTTCAGAGGCAAAATCCCCGGTTAACCTGTGCAAACCGAATCCATGCATGAATGACGGGGTGTGCATCCTGCGCCAAGGCAGATACCGCTGTGATTGTCGTGGCTGGGAAGGGCCACACTGTGAGAACAGTAAGTACCACCGATGCGGGTGTGTATAGACATAAACATAGGTATTGTGGTTATTCAAGGGTAATACAGTTATAGCATCAATAATACTAATTAACTCAGGGATCTGAGTGATGACTTTTATAGTGAGATAAACTCTCCAGTTCCTATGTTAATCTATGGGATATCTTTAGTTATAGACTACAGGGGAGATGTACTAAGGTGTGATAAAGAGGAGATAACTTCTCCAGTGTGATAAACTCTCCAGTTCCTATGTTATTCTATGGGAGAGGTTTAGTTATAGACTACAGGGGGAGATGTACTAAGGTGTGATAAAGAGGAGATAACTTCTCCAGTGAGATAAACTCTCCAGTTCCTATGTTATTCTATGGGAGATCTTTAGTTATAGACTACAGGGGAGATGTACTAAGGTGTGATAAAGAGGAGATAACTTCTCCAGTGAGATAAACTCTCCAGTTCCTATGTTATTATATGGGAGAGATTTAGTTATAGACTACAGGGTGAGATGTACTAAGGTGTGATAAAGAGGAGATAACTTCTCCAGTGTGATAAACTCTCCAGTACCTATGTTATTCTATGGGAGATCTTTAGTTATAGACTACAGGAGAGATGTACTAAAGTGTGATAAAGAGGAGATAACTTCTCCAGTGTGATAAACTCTCCAGTACCTATGTTATTCTATGGGAGATCTTTAGTTATAGACTACAGGAGAGATGTACTAAAGTGTGATAAAGAGGAGATAACTTCTCCAGTGAGATAAACTCTCCAGTCCCTATGTTATTCTATGGGAGAGATTTAGTTATAGACTACAGGGTGAGATGTACTAAGGTGTGATAAAGAGGAGATAACTTCTCCAGTGAGATAAACTCTCCAGTTCCTATGTTATTATATGGGAGAGATTTAGTTATAGACTACAGGGGAGATGTACTAAGGTGTGATAAAGAGGAGATAACTTCTCCAGTGGGATAAACTCTCCAGTTCCTATGTTATTCTATGGGAGATCTTTAGTTATAGACTAAATGGGGAGATGTACTAAGGTGTGATAAAGAGGAGATAACTTCTCCAGTGTGATAAACTCTCCAGTACCTATGTTATTCTGTGGGAGAGATTTAGCTATAGACTACAGGGGAGATGTACTAAGGTGTGATAAAGAGGAGATAACTTCTCCAGTGAGATAAACTCTCCAGTTCCTATGTTATTCTATGGGAGAGATTTAGTTATAGACTACAGGGGAGATGTACTAAGGTGTGATAAAGAGGAGATAACTTCTCCAGTGTGATAAACTCTCCAGTACCTATGTTATTCTATGGGAGAGATTTAGTTATAGACTACAGGGGAGATGTACTAAGGTGTGATAAAGAGGAGAGGACTTCTGCAGTGAGATAAACTCTCCAGTTCCTATGTTATTCTATGGGAGAGATTTAGTTATAGACTACAGGGGAGATGTACTAAGGTGTGATAAAGAGGAGATAACTTCACCAGTGAGATAAACTCTCCAGTTCCTATGTTATTCTGTGGGAGAGATTTAGTTATAGACTACAGGGGGAGATGTACTAAGGTGTGATAAAGAGGAGATAACTTCTCCAGTGAGATAAACTCTCCAGTTCCTATGTTATTCTGTGGGAGAGATTTAGTTATAGACTACAGGGGGAGATGTACTAAGGTGTGATAAAGAGGAGATAACTTCTCCAGTGAGATAAACTCTCCAGTTCCCATGTTATTCTATGGGAGAGGTTTAGTTATAGACTAAACGGGGAGATGTACTAAAATGAGATTAAGAGAAGCTAAATTATCCAGTGATATAAACTGTCCAGTTCCTGTGTTATTCTATTATTAGTTCTAAACTACAGTGGAGATGTAATAAGGTGTTATAAAGAGGAGATAACTTATCCAGTGTGAAAAACTTTAAAATCCCTATATTATTCCATGGAGCGTATGTTGTGAGATTGCTTAAACTGGTAGTGTGTGACATAGAATATCTAGAGACATTCTCTCCTCTTTATCACACCTTAGTAGATCTCCACCTGTAGTCTATAACTAAAGATCTCCCATAGAATAACATAGGAACTGGAGAGTTTATCTCACTGGAGAAGTTATCTCCTCTTTATCACACCTTAGTAGATCTCCACCTGTAGTCTATAACTAAAGATCTCCCATAGAATAACATAGGAACTGGAGAGTTTATCTCACTGGAGAAGTTATATCCTCTTTATCACACCTTAGTACATCTCCACCTGTAGTCTATAACTAAATATCTCCCATATAATAACATAGGAACTGGAGAGTTTATCTCACTGGAGAAGTCATCTCCTCTTTATCACACCTTAGTACATCTCCCCTGTAGTCTATAACTAAAGCTGTCCCATAGAATAACATAGGAACTGGAGAGTTTATCTCACTGGAGAAGTTATCTCCTCTTTATCACACCTTAGTACATCTCCCCTGTAGTCTATAACTAAATCTCTCCCATATAATAACATAGGAACTGGAGAGTTTATCTCACTGGAGAAATCATCTCCTCTTTATCACACCTTAGTACATCTCCCCTGTAGTCTATAACTAAAGCTGTCCCATAGAATAACATAGGAACTGGAGAGTTTATCTCACTGGAGAAGTTATCTCCTCTTTATCACACCTTAGTACATCCCCCTGTAGTCTATAACTAAAGATCTCCCATAGAATAACATAGGAACTGGAGAATTTATCTCACTGGAGAAGTTATCTCCTCTTTATCACACCTTAGTACATCTCCCCTGTAGTCTATAACTAAATATATCCCATAGAATAACATAGGAACTGGAGAGTTTATTACTCTGGAGAAGTTATCTCCTCTTTATCACACCTTAGTACATCTCTCTTGTAGTCTATAACTGCATCTCTCCCATAGAATAACATAGGAACTGGAGAGTTTATCACTGGAGAAGTTATCTCCTCTTTATCACACTTTAGAACATATCCCCCCCCTGTAGTCTGTTACTAATGTTGTCCCATAAAATAACATAGGAACAGTTGATCTCTCTGCAGAAGTTATCTTCTCTTTATCTCAGCTTAGTACCCCCCACCCCCCAATAGTCCAATACTAAAGTTTTCCCATAGTTTATCTTAAGTACTGGAGAGTTCATCACACTTCAATACATCGCTCCCTGTAGTCTATAACTAAAGTTCTCCCATAAAAATCCCATACCAGTTTTTTGTGGTTCATCAGCTTTCGTGAGTTATTGTCTGCCTGACTGACAATATCTTATAATCACAGTGCATGCACGTTTCACAATCATATATACATCATCAAATAATTATATATTTTAATATTTTTTCAAAGATGTAAATAGACAGCACACACACTGGACTTTTTAGGAGCACAAACAAGCAAGATCTGTGTTTATTGTATGAAGTAGATGTTTTGGTGTTAGCAGCCATCCTTCTCAAGACAAACGTAAGAAAAAGACACACCAACATAATTATACCCTTGTATCCCACAACACAGTTTAATTTGTGTAGTTTTGCAGGCCTTTGTTGTGGGATACTGGGGTATACAGCGAGGGAAAAATTATTTGATCCTTCTGATTTTGTACGTTTGCTCACTGACAAAGAAATGATCAGTCTATAATTTTAATGGTAGGTTTATTTGAACAGTGAGAGACAGAATAACAACAAAAAATCCTGAAAAATGCATTTCAAAAAAGTTATAAATTGATTTGCATTTTTCTGAGTGAAATAAGTATTTGACTCCCTATCAATCAGCAAGATTTCTGGCTCCCAGGTGTCTTTTATACAGGTAACAAGCTGAGATTAGGATCACTCCCTTAAAGGAGCAGTAAACTTTTTTTATGAAAAAATATATATAGTAGGGATTTTCCTATTGAGTAAAATAAGGGTACTCCCACTGCTGAGAGATTTATATTTCCAGAGTTATTACAGTATAAACCCATGTTTTTTTTACATTAGCAGTGCCCTCTAGTGGTCAAATTCTAAATTAGATTTCCTGTTAGATTCTAATGGAGAGGAAAGTCAGAAAAGTCAGTGACATACCATTCTCCATAGAATGTGATAGAAACTGCTGAGTCACTTCCTGTCAGTTAGAACTATCAGGAAGTAAACACAGTAAAGTCACTTCCTGCCAGTTAGAACTATCAGGAAGTAAACACAGTAAAGTCACTTCCTGTCAGTTAGAACTATCAGAAAGCAAAGCACAGTAAATTAGCTTCCTGGTTATTTGAACTGCTATAAATTTTGAATAGAACATCTGACAGCAGTGGCAGTGACATTGTTTTATTCAGCAGGAAATGGTCTATAAAATATGTGTTTTCATAAAAAAAGTTTACTGCTCCTTTAAAGGGAGTGCTTCTAATCTCAGCTTGTTACCTGTATAAAAGACACCTGTCCACAGAAGCAATCAATCAATCAGATTCCAAACTCTCCACCATGGCCAAGACCAAAGAGCTGTCCAAGGATGTTAGGGACACAATTGTAGACCTACACAAGACTAGAATGGGCTACAAGACCATCGCCAAGCAGCATGGTGTGAAGGTGATAAAGGTTGGTGCGATTATTCGCAAATGGAAGAAACACAAAATAACTGTCAATCTCTCTTGGTCTGGGGCTCCATGAAAGATCTCTCCTCGTGGAGTTTCACTGATCATGAAAATGGTGAGGAATGAGCCCAGAACTACACAGGAGGATCTTGTCAATGATCTCAAGGCAGCTGGGACCATAGTCACCAAGAAAACAATTGGTAACACACTACGCTGCGAAGGACTGAAATCCTGCAGCACCCGCAAGGTCCCCCTGCTCAAGAAAGCACATGTACAGGCCCGTCTGAAGTTTGCCAGTGAGCATCTGAATGATTCAGAGGAGAATTGGGTGAAAGTGTTGTGGTCAGATGAGACCAAAATTGAGCTCTTTGGCATCAACTGAACTCACCATGTTTGGAGGAGGAATGCTGCCGATGACCCCAAGAACACCATCACCACCGTCAGACATGTAGGTGGAAACATTATGCTACAAGAAACGTCTGACCTCTGTGATTGCCAACAAGGGTTTTGCCACCAAGTACTAAGTCATGTTTCGCAAAGGGGTCAAATACTTCTTTCACTCAGTAAAATGCAAATCAATTTATAACTTTTTTTAAATGCGTTTTTCAGGTTTTTTTTATTGTTATTCTGTCTCTCACTGTTCAAATAAACCTACCATTAAAATTACACACTGATCATTTATTTGTCAGTGGGCAAACGTACAAAATCAGCAGGGGATCAAATAATTTTTTCCCTCACTGTAATTTTGTTGGTTTGTCTTTGGCTTAGCGTTTGTTATGAGAAAGATGGCTGCTGTCACCGAAAAGCTACATTTTTTATGCTCCAAAAAAGTCCAGTATGCGTTGTTCATTTACATCTTTGGATTTGTGTTTACTTGCATGCACCTTATCGTGAGTGCGTTTGATATTGATTTTAATATTTTTCTGTAGAAATATTAAGAGGTGACACCCACTGGCCCCTCAATGGAAGCAGGATTCGCCGGCAGAGACATTCCTCAAAATCCCGACAGTGGATGAAGGCAGCATCCAGCAGAAAATATCCAAGGCGCAATTCTTAACGTATGGGATGTAAATACTATCCTGTTACACAAGGTGCTTCCCATAGCTATGTGCTATTAGCACAGAACTCTGTGAAACCAGAAGATAAGGCCAGTAATCAGTGTTGGACCCGAGGCATTATCCCAGTGTTTCTCACCCAGTGTGCCATGGACATCCACTTAGGGTGTCCATTGTATCTATAATGCATTGACAAAAATGTTAATGTGGTCTTCTAGCTGTATACTTAAAGGGATAGTAATACTTAAAATGTAAAAAAAATATGTTGGATGGTTTATCCCCCCTGAGTAAAACAAGAGTACTCCCACTGCTGAAAGGTGTTTCATTCAAAAGTTATTAATTTTCAAAGTTGAATTTTTTAGGTGCAATATCACAGTGGCCTGAAATTGTACAGTGGCGCTGTTGCTACACCATCCTATGGAGACTTATGGTCCCGGGACCAGAGCTGTCCATAGGATCGTGTAGGAACAGCGCCACTGTACAATTTCAGGCCACTGTGATATTGCACCTAAAAAATTCAACTTTGAAAATTAATAACTTTTGAATGAAACACCTTTCAGCAGTGGGAGTACCCTTGTTTTACTCAGGGACAGGGGAGGGCTGGCCTGGGGGGCAGGGGGGCAATTGCCCCCTGGGCCAGTCATATGTCTGGAACAGTGGGCCACTGTCTACCTCAGTCTCCCACTTGCTGCTGTAAATGAAGCTACACTATTGATACCACAGAGCTTACAACTGAAATGAAGCTACACTATTGATACCACAGAGCTTACTCCAACCAGTTCCTAATGATGAGCATCCTTGGTCACACCTATCCATAGACTTCATGGTCGAATTACCTGCATGTAAGGGCCACACAGCCATACTTATGATTGTTGACAGATTCTCTAAGACGGCTCACAGGTCCTAGCCTCAATGAGGTTTATAAAGCAGCAGAAGGAGGAGGCCCAACAGAATAGGCCCATAAACAGACGTCCATCCCAGTGCCTGTAACATGAGTTAGCACTGAGGAAGTGGCCGGAGGCCATACAGAGGTAAGAGCACAGGATCGCTTAGGACTCAAAGGGAGACTGTGATAGTGGGCTGCGAGAGTGGGCTCGAACAGTAATAGAAATGGGACACTTGATTGTATTTGCCCCCCAGGCCACAAGTTGCCAGCCCTCCCCTGCTCAGGGGGATAAACCCTACAACATATTTTTTTTTACATTTTAAGTATTACTATCCCTTTAAGGCTATTACTATGCACAATATGTTTATTTTAGTTGTGAGGTCTAACGATAACTCTGTAATTATGTATTTGTAACCTTCATTACAACCTAGATAAATTACATAAAATGATAGGGGTGCCCCGAAAATACCAGACTGAGTGTTAGGTGTGCCTTGAGCAAAAAGAGCTTGAGAACCACTGCATTATCCATTTTGGCAAGCTAAATAGCAAATAACAACTATTTCACTAGTGACAGATATGTGCAAAAAAAAGCAGGGAACATTAAGGAATAGTAATGTTTTTGTATGAAAAAATATATCCTATTGCTCCTCCAGCTATTAAAATGTACTCATTCTGCTAAGAGATGTTTTATTCAAAAGTAATAACAGTCCAAGTTAACCCTTTGAGCGCCAGAGTGGTACGCAACGCATTGCAAAGCAATGCGTTGCGTACCACTCTGGCACTCAAAGGGTTAATGCCTCTCTAGTCTAGTGTTCTGAAAGCTGTAAAGTCAATCAGCTTAAGTTTCCCATAAGGACTAACGAAACAGCACCACCTAGAGGTCACTCTTTATGAAATGTTTTTCATAGAAAAGATGAAAGAAATCAAACCAGTTTGAGCTGTTACATCTTTTGAATGCATTATCTCCCATCATTGAGAGTACCCTTGTTTTCTAGGGTGAGAAAACTCCTAACATATACGTATATATTTCATACAAAAATGTTACTATAATTTTACAGATTTGTATATAAAGTAAACCATAGATGACAAATAAAATTCCACAAATGCCTGTGGATTTCAGTTGGGATTTTAACCCCTTAAATGCTGAAAAGGTCTCCGACGCCTTGCTCTGCAAAGCGTCTGAGATATCGCTGGCGTTCAGTGGGTTAAAGTTTCCATTTTAATCAATGGGAATTTTTATTTGCCTACTAAGGTAAATTGGTTTGCCCCAGAATTGTTCTGCTATACCTTTGTATATAGATACACAGATCAGACATTACAGAGAGATTAACCCTTTGATTGCCAGAGCAGTGAGCAACACAAAGCAATGGGCCAATCTGTTTCACTAAAGGTCATATGGAGCGAGCAGTGACTCATCTTTCTATTGGGCGGTACATGCCACTGTATTATATTAGTGTTACTCTTGTGTTTTCTGTTTGTTTCATATCATATTATCTCTATTTCAACTGGAAGGTGCTATAAATATGTCCAGTTTTCCTCCTCTGGATTTTCTTAAGGATCAGTCATTTTTATTATAAAAAAAAATATATGTTATACGGCTTCACATGTTGAGTAAAACAAGGGGATTCCCACTGCTGGGAGATAATTAATTCAGATGTTACAAGTACTTGAACTTGTGTTTTTATCAGTTAGCAATTGCAGCAGATGTGTGTTTTATTACTCTACTAGTTGAAAAGCCCGTTACACGGGCCACAGTGCCACTGCCAGCCGGTAGCGGTTCAGTCATGCTCAGTAGAGACTACACACGCCACAGTTGATACAGACCGGGACGCTCCTTCGAAGCGCCCGATCTGTATCAGCCTCGTTCACTGGCAGTCTCTACTGCGCATGACTACAGCATGCACAGCAGTCTCTACTGCGCATGACTGCAGCGTTACGCACATTTTAGCGAATTATTATATAGGATATGGGAGAGCAGGCACGTGCACACATAGTCACCAAGGGGGGCATGACTACAACAGAACATTTCAGTTTAATTAATGTTAAAGCGGAACTACCACCCGACAAAATCTTTAGCGTAACTAAGTCCCCGTCTGGCGACTAGCTGCTTAGTAGCGCTAGTTGCCAGAATAATTTCCTTATTTAATAGATTTCTGCTGTCTTCTATGGGTGACAGTAGCACAGAGCGCGGACATCGTGCCTCTGTGATGTCTGCGCACCTCCGATGTCAGTCCCAGACGGTGCCAAATGGCTCCTAGCAACGCTTCCTAGACCCGGCTGGGACTGACAGAGCAAGCACGCGGACGTCACAATGGCAAGATGCCCGCGCTCCGTGCTACTGTCAACCATAGAAGAGAACAAAAATCTATTAAATAAGGTAATAATTCTGGCAACTAGCGCTACTAAGCAGCTAGTCGCCAGATGGGGACTTAGTTAAGCTAAAGATTTTGTCGGGTGATAGTTCCGCTTTAAAGTTTCAGTTGTAATAATGTTTGAATTAAACATTTCCCAGCAGTTGAAGCAAACCTGTGTTACTGAGCAGGAAAAGCATTAGTACATAATATATATCTCCACAAATAATATACTAGTGGAGTTTACACATGCCCAATGCAGAATACTTTTAAAGGGATAGTAATAATTAAAATGTAAAATAAAAATAAAATAATAAATATGTTGTAGGGTTAATTTATCATTCTGAGTAAACCAAGGGTAACTCCCACTGCTGAGAGGTGTTTCGTTCAACAGTCATTACAGCTCAACCTTAAATTTTGTTAGGTGCAATATCTCAATGGCCTAAAATGTGACAGTGGAGCTGTTGCTACATTTACGGCCATTGACATATTGCACCTAAAAAAACTCAGGTTTGAGGAGCAATAACTTTTGAATAAAACACCACTCGGAAGCTGCAGTACCCTTGTTCTACTCAGGAGGATAAACCCTACCGTATATATATTTTTTACATTTTAAATATTTCTATCCATTTAATTTTTATTTTGTAAATACAGTATATATAACTATACCTTTATTACATTGATAAGAATTTGTTTTGTTTATAGTATAATAAATATATTTAACCCTTTGCAATGTTGTGGATAGGGGTATAATTACAGGGGGTGCAGAGAGTACGATTTTGTCGGGTCCCGATCTGCCCTGTAGGTTTTATTTGTGCTTCCGTGGAAATATATCTGTGTTAGGGGCTCAAAATATGTCTGCACCGGGGCAGTCCAATGCCTAGCAACTAACACCCCTCTGGCACTCAGTGGGTTAAACAAGAGTTTGTACATTTGTTCATATGGTCTGTAAAGTATTCAGTGTAACTGGTGAGTGACCAGATATATTACTATATTATACTTGCCTATGTCTGTAACCTGTGTGTGGTGTCTGTGTGTTTCTGAGCAGTATTGTACATTATAACACAGTCACAAGTCCCCTCAGGGGGTGTACTAAGAGGAAATAGAGTCATTCTGTGGCAAACCAACTGCACCATAAACCTCCTTAAAGTCCAATGGGGTATAGTTTGTAGACACACAGACACACACATACAAATACACACCCATACACACATATATATACACAAATACACACACACATCTGAAATCCGAGCCTCTGCTAACTGGTTGTCACATAACAACACACACTCAGTCATCCCAGTCTTGCACCAATGCCAGCTGGTGGTCACAGAAACACACACACACACACACACACACACACTATATCATGCCAGCCTTCTTTCACTGTCCACTGGTATCACAGAACCACACATACACTGTAACACTCCCCAGCCTTGTACCACTGGTATCACAGACCCACACATACACTGTCTGACACCCCAGCCTTGTTCCACTGGTATCACAGACCCACACATACACTGTCTGACACCCCAGTCTTGTTCCACTGGTACCACAGACCCACACATACACTGTCTGACACCCCAGCCTTGTTCCACTGGTACCACAGACCCACACATACACTGTCTGACACCCCAGCCTTGTTCCACTGGTACCACAGACCCACACATACACTGTCTGACACCCCAGCCTTGTTCCACTGGTACCACAGACCCACACATACACTGTCTGACACCACAGCCTTGTTCCACTGGTATCACAGACCCACACATACACTGTCTGATACCTCAGCCTTGTTCCACTGGTATCACAGACCCACACATACACTGTCTGACACCCCAGCCTTGTTCCACTGGTATCACAGACCCACACATACACTGTAACACTCCCCAGCCTTGTTCCACTGGTATCACAGACCCACACATACACTGTAACACTCCCCAGCCTTGTTCCACTGGTATCACAGACCCACACATACACTGTAACACTCCCCAGCCTTGTTCCACTGGTATCACAGAACCACAGATACACTGTAATACTCTCCAGCCTTGTTCCACTGGCATCACAGACCCACACATACACTGTAACACTCCCCAATCTTGTTCCACCGTCCACTGGTAGTCACAGGACTACAAGTGTCCTGAGTAATGCCTCAGCTTTGTTCCACTATCCAATTAGTCCTTTACCTGATGCTGCAAATCCACTCCATCATGTGCCTTGGTACTCTTCGGCAGGACCTATGTGGTGGAAGCAACTTGGCTCCTCGCCTATATCATCGTGAGGAACAGACGCTAGCTATATCATCTGGATTTTTTCCAGTGAGGCTAGGGGATGTGCTATCCATTAGTAGTGTGGGCTGAGTTCATTCTAGTCTGCCCTCTGCTGGAAGGCGCGGGGAGAGTAGGTCCTGGAAAGCACAAACCCTTATGGTGCAATGGCTAAGAAACCTTTTGGGACAACTATATAGACAGAAGAAGAAACATACCAGCTGTGTTCTACTGTCTACTTCCCCAGACTTAAACACATGAGTATCAGAGGGGTATTCACTACATTGCAAGGACATGCTTTAGATATATCCCACTGCCATTCAAAGACTTAAATATTTCTGGCCATCAGATTTTGATCAGGGATGAACTTTGCATGTCAACATCCGGTGACGGATTCAGTGACGAGAGCGCAGCCCTGTGCTTTTTATGAATGACCTGGTGACAGGATTCATTCATTGAAGGCAGCGTTTCTAGTAGATGTGGCTTTTACAGCCGTTCAGTTAAAGAAGGCAGAAAATGCCTTGGGGTCATCTCATGGATCAGCTATCCTTTAGGATAGATGATCCATGATAGGGGGGCTATCAGGAGGGGTCCTGGTGCCCCCCTTTGAGGTCTGAAAGGCTTATTTAACCACAGTGGAGTAACTATAGGGGTAGCAGGGGTTGCACCTGCGACCAGGCCCGTGCGCTCCAGGGGCCCGGCCTCCCCCTATGACCCCTCCGCCTGGCGCCCGCGATCTTCCACCAGCGCTCTAGTAATGCAGAGCGCTGGGAGATGACATAATTTCCCAGCACTCTGCATTACTAAGGGAACCGAGCGGGAGCTTCAGGTAGGAGATGGAGGCATTGTGGAGATTGAGGGGCATTGTGGAGGGGGTCAATGTGGTCGAGGGGGGCCAATGTGGTGGGGGGGCCCGTGGCACTTCTTGTACCAGGGCACAGAGGCTTCTAGTTACACCTCTGTTTAACCATAAAACGTGCATATAACCTATATGAAAGGTTATATGCTCTTTATTTAAAACACCAGCAATTGTCCCCCCATGCTATGTCATGACCCCCATGTCATGAGGGGTCATGATACCCCCCTGAGGTCTGATGTTTTGTTTAAGCACAGTAAACATGTTATATTACACATATAATTAAATGTTTTAAACATTACATGTTTTACACATATATAGGCAAAGTATGCAGCCGCATACCTTGCCTATTAATCCTCTGAGTACCAGAGGGGTAGGAAACACATTGCTAAACAATGCCTTCCTACCTCTCTGGTAATCAAAGGCTTAAGTGTCGAATAAATAAATTCCTGTTCAATGAAGAGGTTAAAGTCTAATGAGTCGAATGAAGTTAGTATGTCAAATATATGCAATATATGTCAACATACTAATGGGGGGAGATATGTTGAAGGGGGGAATATTGTGTAGTGCTTGGTGCACATCCCTATGGCGTTCATGGTGCTGAAAGCCTTCTCATTATTCCCCTACTGGCTGGGTAGGGAAGCACAGAGAATGCTGTTCAGAATTGTTGTAGTGTTGGTGATGTGTGAGGGGAGGAGATCCCTTCCACACTGACAGCACTTCGAAAATAAGGATCCTCTTCAACCCTCTCCTTCCATCAAACAATTTTGGTGAATATATGAACGTGTGTGTACAGATCGAATTGTCGGAGTGATTTGAACACATAGAAAATATCATACCGATACCATACTGACTTTTAGTGCATCTAGGCCCAGTTGTTTCAGAAGTGAGTGACAGTGTCATTACTTCCTGAAAGTAATGAGTGACAGGAAGTGACTCGGCAGTTTCTATCAAAGTCTATGGAGAACTGTTATCTGACTCACCTCCCACTGCTGGGAGATTTATAATTCAAACGTTATTCCATCTCACTTTGTTTAAATGAAAAATAATCTGTCCGCAGTGGGACTGCCCTACTTAAAAAAAAAGTCTATCACAGTTTTCATTTGTTTAATAGAAAGCGTTACCTACCTGGGTAACAAGAGACATGGGCCTACCTGGGAACTCTCCGGAGCTGACCCGGGACAGGGGCTGATTCTCCGGTGGTGGTGAACCTCCCCTGAAACTCTGCCCACTTCTCCTCTTTCCTACCCTCTTCCACTTCTCCTCTTTCCTACCCTCTTCCACTTCCCACCCACTTCTCTTCCTTTCCACCTTGTTCCCCCACTTCCCACCTACTTCTCCTCCTTCCCACCCTGTTCTGCTCACTTCTAATCCTTCCCACCCTGTTCCTCCCACTTCCCACCTACTTCTCCTCCTTTCCACCCTGTTCCACCCACTTCTCCTCCTTTCCATCTTGTTCCTCCCAATTCTCACCCACGTCTCCTCCTTCCCACCCTGTTCCTCCCACTTCTCACCCACTTCTCCTCCTTCCCACCCTGTTCCTCCCACTTCCCACCTACTTCTCCTCCTTCCCACCCTGTTCCTCCCACTTCCCACCTACTTCTCCTCCTTCCCACCCTGTTCCTCCCACTTCCCACCTCCTTCTCCCCCTTCTCACCCTGTTCCTCCCACTTCCCACACACTTCTCATCCTTCCTACCCTGTTCCTCCCACTTCTCCTCCTTCCCATCCTTTTCCTCCCAGTTCCCACCCACTTCTCCTCCCTCCCACCCTGTTCCTCCCACTTCTCCTCCTTCTCACCCTGTTCCTCCTACTTCTCACCCTGTCCTCCCACTTCCCACCCACTTCTCTTCCTTCCCACCCTATTCCTCCCACTTCCCACCCACGTCTCCTCCTTTCCACCTTGTTCCTCCCACTTCCCACCCACTTCTCCTCCTTTCCACCTTGTTTCTCACACTTCCCATCTACTTCTCCTCCTTCCCAACCTGTTCCTCCCAAAAACTTCTGCTCCTTCCCACCCTGTTCCTCCCACTTCCCACTCACTTCTGTCCTTCTTACCCTGTTCTGCCCACCCACTTTATGATACAAGGATGATAAGCCAACCTCATCAAATTAAGCCCCACCATTTTATGATGCAAACCACACCATTAACATCCCCTCTCCAGGGCCTCAAGAGGATGAAGTTCCCAGGTATGTACATGGGTGAGGGTGCATCTATAGGGTTTAATACAATGGAAGGAAGCCTTTGGCAGCTGTCGAATGTTTGGGGAGGATATGAATTGTAGTCTCCAACCGCTGGAAACCCAAAGATTGCCTTCAACTGGGTTCCACTCAAATGAATATGTGTGTTGGGATTATTGTGGCTCTATGTACTTGTGGGGGATATTACACCGTCCGGCTCCCTGTGAAAATCAGGAGGAAATGTTGCTGGACTACAAATTCCATCATCTTCTGGCTGCCAAAGCAAAGGCTGGAGAACGTCATGTTGAACACCACTGACAAAGATGGATCCCAATCAAATATAACTCATCACAAAATGTCCTTCAATGTATATTTTATCCTAATAAAAACATTACTATTTCTTTACATTTTTTTATTATCATTTGGTTGGGCAATGACAAGAAAATGCAAAAGAATATTTCCCTTTTCCTTGTGAAATCCTCCTGAATGTTACTGCTCTTTAAAGCAATAAGGCTCCCATATTCCAACATACGTATTCAGAAATGGCTTTCCAAATAGGCCGAGTAGGCAACTGCCAACAGCTCCAAATGTTGAGGGGCGGTGCCTCAGCTGTGTTGGCCACACCCACATTCTAGATGGTGGGTGTGGCCAGTGCAATCTCAGTGTTCCGGCACCAGCTGTATATCTATTTACAGGTTATTATTTATCCCCTTTGATGCTAGAGAGATCCCCAAAACACTGCTCCACAATGGATTAGAGATCTCTCTAGCAACCAAAAGGTTAAAAAAAAAAATTTGTCCTTGTTATAGGCCAAGGGTATTTTCTGTGCCAAGAAACAGTGGATGGGACTGGGGGCGGAGTCATGTGAGAAATGGAGGTGTGGTTATAGGTGGAGCTGAGGGCACATAGAATGCCTTGTCTAGGGATGCCTCAGCATTTTATAAATAAAAGATTAAAATCTGGTAAATGTTTATGCAGAATCATGGGATATATTAAATAAGTGTATGCACAAAAATAGTGACTTTATCTTACTTTCTACAACATGAAGAGGACAAATATAATGCCCTGTAAGGAACAAATACAGTTTCCCCAAATATCCATTGATTTAAATGGGTCTTTTAAACACTTGAATGCTAGAGAGGTAACCAATACATTGCGGTGCAATGCACTGGAGACCTATCTAGCTTTCCAGGGGTTAAAAATCTCATTTAATTCATGGGGAATTTTTTACTTTTTATTTGCCTCCCGTGGTGCAGTTTGATTTCTTCCCCCAATGTCTTTGTCCATCAGCCTTTGTTGCATTTAGCGAGGCAGCACCTTAAGGTCCCTTTTCCTAAAATAATAATAATAAAGGTGCCCCCTTATTATAACACTGTTCTGCCCTGGATCACAAGGTTCACATGGCCCCATTTCTCTATAAAAATGTTCTGTCACAGTTCAAAACCCCCCCAAAAATAAGCGTGTAACTGAATCCTGATTTTTCTGCCGCTGTGGACACAGTTTTGCAAATTACACAGGAGCGGGACTGTACGGCGGTGAGGCGAGTTAGCGGTCAAGGGGAATGGGGCGGTATTCTAGTTGACCTATCCCAATCTAGAATGGCCAAGGTCAGCAGGAAGGCTCCTTGTACAGGAGAAGGGTTGACAGAGCAAATGGTCATCTTGAGCATCACCATTTTCAGCGCAAGAAGAGCGTCCTGTAGCTCGGTATAGATAATGCTGATCTCAAGGTCCGGCTGATTTAGAGACTGGGATCTGACGGTCTGTCGCTAATGGGCTGACGCCATCTCAGTATTAAATAAAGCTCTCAGGAGCCGCTGTCCAACAAGTTACAGATGTGAAGTCCATTAATAGGCTCTGGGTCTTCCTAACTCGCTCCTTTCTTCTCCCATTCCTGGATTTACACAAAAAGAAAAAAAAAAATAGAAAGTCCGTTTAGTTACCTTTAAAGGGACACCAACTTGTCCTAATAACCGTACCTACTTTCCTTAACCCTTTGAGTGCCAGAAGGGTTCACAATGCGTTGCTCACCCTTCTTTCACTCAAGCGGTTAAAAGAATGGAGTGGTTTAATCATATTATCATATTGTGAGGTTTTGTTTTTGGTTTCCAGTTGTTATTTTTTTTTTAGTTTTTATTTCCATCAAGGGCTGTAAAGCTATGGAATTCTTTGCATCGGGATGTTGTGCTTGCAGATAATGCAACTGCTTTCAAAAAAGCAATGGATGCCTATCTAGCACAGAACAATACTGACAATTATGACAGCTGGATTCAATGCAGATAGGATGTTGATCCAGGGAAATATCTGACTGCCATTTGGAGAAAGGAAGGAATTTTTTTACCCATTTGGGGCTAAATTGGAAATGGCTTCTGAGGGCTTTTTTTTGCCTTCCTCTGGATCAACAGGGCTGATTTTGGCATGGGACACCAATCACACAAGAAAGAGCACCGGAGCACTCACCATATCACGGCTGTAGTCATAAACAGTGCAGATGAAAAGACTTGATCCACATACATCGGGTTGTTAAAACAAATCTTTATTCCAACATTAAAAGTTGACTGACATTACGAAGAAGGGAGCGGGACACATATGCACTCAACTGGTAGTCACCTGAAACGTATCTAACGCTTTTCATGCTACAGAGCGGTAATCATAGATGAAGTGCACAACCGGAAGGACTGATTTAAAAACTTACAACACAAACGTGTTTTTGGTTTAGGCTGTGGAATACCTCCTGCGCCACAATTATTTCGCTTTCGATGGGGGTTTCTACCTCCAAAGGTGTGACGTAGCTATGGGAGTAAGTTTTGCCCCATCTTTGGCTAACATGTTTATGGGGTGGTGTGATAGGGTGAGTGCTCCCGTGCTCTTTCTTGTGTGATTGGTGTCCTATGTACGGTGTTGGAGCACTGTTTACGGTGAAGCACCCTTTAACTGCTGAACAATCGTTATTGCTTTCCCAATATCAAGCCTACCTTTACTTCATATTTAGTGTGAAGCACCAACTGTATTTGTTCGATTTTGCCATGGGTTGGACTTGATGGACGCATGTCTTTTTTTAACCTCATCAACTATGTTACTACTAGTTAAAGAGCCCGTTACACGGGCCACAGTGCCACTGCCACATGTTCGCGGGGCAGTCATGCGCAGTAGAGACTGCCCGCGCCGCGGCTGATACAGAGCTGAAGCGTCCAGCTCTGTATCGGCCGCGGCGTGGGCAGTCTCTGCTGCGCATGACTGCAGCACACGCAGCAGTGTCTACTGCGCATGATGCGACATTACACACGTTTTAGCGAATTATTATATAGGATGTATGTTACTATGTATGTCTTACCTTGGCCTTCTGCAGAACAGTCCCTTTGCCAGCAGTCATGATGGACACCGGCCTGTTCTTAAGGACCATTGCTGCGTTCACTGGTGAGGAGTCAGGGGCATGTGTTGGGCTGCTGGTCTTCATCTGGACAACAGAACAGCAGATTGCAACATTGTCAGTAACCAGACGGAGATGCAAAACAAAGCTTGGGATAAGGCATATCCAGCCCTGGGGTTCATGAGCTACCACCAGTGATGGATTCAGGGATATACCTGCTTTGTTACAGGAGAATAAATGAAAGTGACTGTGCCACTGAGCGATCCCCATGTGCTCAAGCAGTGATATCCCAGAAACCTGCACTGGAGGTTTAAGACTGAGTTCAAGTTCTAAGCTCTAGTTTTTACTGCCATGATGCAAAGGGAGATCTGAAAGAAATGTGTGTAGACTCCAGACAGGGTCACGGGTCCACTTTACAGTCCACCTGTCACCCAGAAGTCAAGGTCACATTTGTGAAAATTTCATTTAAAATGGTCTGTGTCTCATGTTAGCCAAAAAAACAGCAGATACAGAGTCCGGGACATAAAGGTAATTTTTCCTCATAAAAGAGATCTTTCTGAATGCAATACCATACACTAATTAACTCTTTCAGTGCCAGAGGGGTACGCAACGCATTCTACCCTTCTAGCACTCAAAGAGTTAAAGGGATAGTAATACCTAAAATGTAAAAAAAAATATGTTGTAGGGTTTATCCCCCTGAGTAAAACAAGAGCACTCCCACTGCTGAAAGATGTTTCATTCAAAAGTTATTAATTTTCAAAGTTGAATTTTTTAGGTGCAATATCACAGTGGCCTGAAATTGTACAGTGGCGCTGTTGCTACACGATCCTATGGACAGCTCTGGTCTCAGGACCATAAATCTCCATAGGATGGTGTAGCAACAGCGCCACTGTACAATTTCAGGCCACTGTGATATTGCACCTAAAAAATTCAACTTTGAAAATTAATAACTTTTGAATTAAACACCTTTCAGCAGTGGGAGTACTCTTGTTTTACTCAGGGGGATAAACCCTACAACATATTTTTTTTTACATTTTAGGTATTACTATCCCTTTAAGATCTCAGTGAAGTACAGAGCCTGATTCACATACAGTGCTACAATGAAAACAGACTCACTTTTCAGCAATAAATGTATCAATAATTCCTAAGACATACATCATCTGGTTTTTAGTGGTGGCGGTGGGGGGTATTCATTAAGGCGTGATAAAGTAGAGATAACTTGTCCGGTGATATCACTTCTCCAATTCCTATAGCATCCCTCCCAACATTTCAAATGGCGAAAGAGGGATCCTTTTGATTTAGGGGGTGTGGGTGGGAGATTACCAGGAATTTTTAGGTTATTTCATGAACTATTGCTATCTCTTTGATTAACTGAATAAACAATTTATAATAAGACCAAAGTATTTTATTTACACAGACTAATTTATAAACATGTTTATGGATGTTTATAGAAACATTAATGTGAGTCTTATTGCTGTGGCGCAACGTGATACACTTATATACACACCACACAGTCTGATCTACTAGAGGGACACCAGGGTGATACACATATATACACACCACACAGTCTGATCTCCTAAACACAGGGACACCGGGGTGATACACTTATATACACACCACACAGTCTGATCTCCTAAACACAGGGACACCGGGGTGATACACTTCTATACACACCACACAGTCTGATCTAAACACAGGGACACCAGGGTGATACACTTATATACACACCACACAGTCTGATCTCCTAAACACAGAGACACCAGGGTGATACACTTATATACACACCACACAGTCTGATCTCCTAAACACAGGGACACCAGGGTGATACACTTATATACACACCACACAGTCTGATCTAAACACAGGGACACCAGGGTGATACACTTCTATACACACCACACAGTCTGATCTCCTAAACACAGGAACACCAGGGTGATACACTTATATACACACACCACACAGTCTGATCTCCTAAACACAGGGACACCAGGGTGATACACTTATATACACACAGTCTGATCTTCTAAACACAGGGACACCAGGGTGATACACTTATATACACATCACACAGTCTGATCTCCTAAACACAGGGACACCAGGGTGATACACTTCTATACACACCACACAGTCTGATCTCCTAAACACAGGGACACCAGGGTGATACACTTCTATACACACCACACAGTCTGATCTCCTAAACACAGGGACACCAGGGTGATACACTTCTATACACACCACACAGTCTGATCTCCTAAACACAGGGACACCAGGGTGATACACTTCTATACACACCACACAGTCTGATCTCCTAAACACAGGGACACCAGGGTGATACACTTCTATACACACCATACAGTCTGATCTCCTAAACACAGGGACACCAGGGTGATACACTTATATACACACCACACAGTCTGATCTCCTAAACACAGGGACACCAGGATGATACACTTATATACACACACCGCACAGTCTGATCTCCTAAACACAGAGACACCAGGGTGGGAAAGAGGGACAGTGGGAGTTGGGACTCAAAGAGGGACTGTCTCTCCTAAAGAGGGACACTTGGGAGGTATGGACCCCTAATATCTCCTAAAGAGGTACAGTTAGGAAGTATGGACCCCTAAGATCTTCTAAAGAGAGACACTTGGGAGGTATGGACCCCTAATATCTCCTAAAGAAGGACACTTGGGAGGTATGATATACTATTCTATGGAGCCAATGTACTAAGATCTCTCCTGCTTGACAATTCTTAGTGCATTACCTCTATAGAATATCAGAGGAACTGGAGAAGTGATATCACTGAAGGAGCATTTTCCACCATATCACCTCTATTGTCAGTATTACTGCATTCAGTTCCAACTATTCTGATTTTATCAGTGTGTCAGGTTCCAGATAATGACGGCTCCAGCAGGTTATCAACTTGCAGCAGGTACTGTCAGACTTACACTCGGAGAATTGTCCAGGTGTGTGGCGTCTACAGTGGTACCCAGGGTCGCGGGTCCGAGTTCGGCTTTTCTCAGGTTCTCCTTCACCTCCATGATACTCAGCTCCAAGTCCACACGATGGTTCTCCTTCTCTTTGCATTCTTCCTCTTTGGATTTCAGCTTCTCTTCCAGGCTGGGCAAGAGGCCTTTATCTGCCACAAATCAAACGAGACTCTTTAGATTAACAGAACGCGCCAATCAGGAGAGAAGAGTTCCACCAGGAAGAGTTACAGGGACAGTGAATAAAGGTGCAAAGGTAAAATTCAAAAACGTCATCTGGATTTTCTGTCCATAGTTAGGTAAGCAGAGGGTTATTATTTGGAAGTGTTAGTTCTGCTTTAAAGGAGCAGTAAACTTTTTTTATGAAAACATATATATTGTAGGGATTTTCCTATTGAGTAAAATAAGGGCACTCCCACTGCCGAGAGATTTATATTTCCAGAGTTATTACAGTTTAAACCCATGATTTTTTACATTAGCAGTGCCCTCTAGTGGTCAAATTCTAATTAGGTTTCCTGTTAGATTCTAATGGAGAGAAAAGTCAGAAAAGTCAGACATATACAGCTCTCCATAGAATGTGATAGAAACTGTCTGACACTTCCTGTCAGTTAGAACTAACAGGAAGTAAACACAGTAAATTCACTTCCTGTCAGTTAGAACGATCAGGAAGTAAACACAGTAAATTCACTTCCTGTCAGTTAGAACTATCAGGAAGTAAACACAGTAAATTCACTTCCTGGTTATTTAAACTGCTATAAATTTTGAATAAAACATCTGACAGCGATGGGAGTGACCTTGTTTTATTCAGCAGGAAATGCTCTAAAAAATGTGTGTTTTCATAAAAAAAGTTTACTGCTCCTTTAAGCACAGGTGATCTAACCAGTGGCACATTCATTTGGACTGAGCAACCTGTGGCCTTGAGGACCGATACACGAGCACTCCTACTCTACAGCTAATTCACAAACAGCTGGCACCAGTACCCCCCCGAGGAGATTCTGGATTTTCTCTGGTACCTTCACAGTTGGTGAGGGCTTCCTTGAGCTCCCTCCTCTCTTTACGAAGCTTTGCCAGTTGCTGGCGGATCTCCTCTCTCTCTTTCTCCAGCTTTTCTTTCTCCTCTGTGAAGCGCCTAATTTCCACTTCTGTTCTGTTCTTCCCCAGTTTGTTCTCTATGGCTGCTGTGCAATAAAGACAATTAAGAACGTTGAGGACATGTTTAAACAGCGTACTTAGAGCGAGATGTTCAAAACGTTGTGTTAAAGTGGATCTATCACATATAGATATCTAATGCTCAGATAGAGCATTTAGCGAAAAAGTTTAATATGTTAGTCATTTTTTAAAAAAACAGTTATCTACGCAAAAATTCAAGTTTAAAAGGTGCCCAGCAGCCACTTCCGCTTGCCGATGCGGCAAGCTGCTTGCCGAACAGAGGCTGCTCCCGTCCCACTACCCAGCATCCTCTGATGATGGAGGATGTCTGTCTCTAAGCTGGAGCGATCTCATTGGCTAGATATCGATCTCTGCCAATTAGATCGCTCCAGCTTAGAGAAAGAAAGCCTCCGTCATTGGAGGATGCTGGGTAGTGGGACGGGAGCAGAGGAAGTGCTTCAAGCAGGAAGTAGGCTGCTGGGCACGTTTTAAACTTGAATTTTTGAGCAGATAACGTTTTGTTTTTTTTTAAATTACTAACATGTTTAACTTTTTCGCTAAATGCTCTATCTAATGGGCATTAGATATCTATATGTGATAGATCAACTTTAAGTGAAATTGTCTGTAATCAGAATAAAAATGTTCTTACGCCATGGTCCGTCGGTTCTCAGACGTAACCATCATTTTTTGCATCCAATTCCACCATCTTTGTCAAAGGGAAAAAAGTAATCTTAAAAGTTTAATCTACAGTCATATTGGAAGGAATTTTGAGAAAAAAATATTCTTCTCACCGTCACTTTTTTGTCTGATTAACTTCATTTTTACCCGACAAAATAAAAATGGTCTAAACTTGGAGAAGACAAATTAAAGTACTATTAGTAGAAGAGAGAAAATGTACTATAGCGTTAAAGGGAGAGTAATACTTAAAATGTAAAAAATATATGTCATAGGGTTTATTCCCCTGAGTAAAACATGGGTACTGCCACTGCTGAGAGATATTTTATTAAAAAATGATAACAGCTCAAACTTGAATTTTTTAGGTGCAATATCACAGTGGCCTGAAAATTTACAGTGGCGCTGTTGATACATCATCCTATGGAGATTTATGGTCTACAGAACAGAGCAGTCCATAAGATGGTGTAACAACAGCGCCACTGTAAATTTTCAGGCCACTGTGATATTGCACCTAAAAAATTCAAGTTTGAGCTGTTACAATTTTTTAATAAAATATCTCTCAGCAGTGGGAGTACCCTTGTTTTACTCAGGGGGATAAACCCTACTACATATATTATTTTTTACATTTTAAGTATTACTATCCCTTTAACTGGTTAAAAAAAAGGCTTTGTTTGAAAATCTGTCATTTTCAAAGACAAAAAAGTTTTGTTTCTTTGAAAATTTTCTTTCACAGATAAAATCAAAGACATTTTCAACATCAGAATTTTTAAGGGCAATATTCATCAAGAGCTTCTTACCGTCATTTTTAATTATTTTATGACACATTTTCAAACGTGACGGATTTACTTCTGAAAAAACTGTCAGTCTTTTACCACCAATTCATGAACTGACAATTTTTTCACTGTGATGACATCTCGCCCGACGTGTACGTTTACTAACTGTCATTAAAGATCACCACATCGGGTCATATGTATAAAGAGTTAGGCAAGTTTATATATATGTCCTATCTGAGAAATTTCTGAGAAAATACACAGCAAATTCACAACTGAGATTATTTTTTTCTCATGCACAGCTGTAACTATAGGCAGAATGCAAGAAATGTGTGGAATCGCTATTTTTTTCTCAGTTAGCGAACGCCTGCTGATTTTTTAGCGAATCCGCTTCAAAAAGTGGGCGTGGCTAAAATGTCCACCTTTTTGAGAGAGGATTAGCAATTTTGTATAATTCGGCAAAGCAGTTAGCACATATTTTCATACGTCTGGCTAACTTGGCCATTAAAGGAGCAGTAAACTTTTTTTATGAAAAAATATATATTGTAGGGATTTTCCTATTGAGTAAAATAAGGGTACTCCCGAGAGATTTATATTTCCAGAGTTATTACAGTTTAAACCCATGTTTTTTTACATTAGCAGTGCCTTCTAGTGGTCAAATTCTAATTAGATTTCCTGTTAGATTCTAGTGGAGAGGAAAGTCAGAAAAGTCAGAGACATACAGTTCTCCATAGAATGTGATAGAAACTGCTGAGTCACTTCCTGTCAGTTAGAACTATCAGGAAGTAAACACAGTAAATTCACTTCCTGTCAGTTAGAACTATCAGGAAGTAAAAACAGTAAATTCACTTCCTGGTTATTTAAACTGCTATAATTTTTGAATAAAACATCTGACATCGATGGGAAATGCTCTGTAATATATGTGTTTTCATAAAAAAAGTTTACTGCTCCTTTAAATTACGAGCCTGTGCTACCTTTGCCGTTAATTTAGGAGCATGTGCAATTCAGTATCAAGGTGTTAAAAGGTTTCCAGCATGAAAATGCGAGTGATTGCAAATAGCACGTACATTTATGATTTTTGTAATATAGCGAATGCTCCACTTTCATGCATTTTACTCTATATACTTTCACTAATAATAGGATATACCTGGTGTTAAAGTGTAACTGTCACCAAATGTAAACCCCCCCCGAATCAATAACTTATATGATAAATATTGCAATGCGGGCAGTTTCAACTACTAAAGATTTTCAAGCACACATCTTCGGCAGAGACGAGGGCAGCCAACTTTCCTCCATTACAGTGCTCTCCCTGTCATTTGCTTTCCACTTTTCCTCTAGTAATGTGTCTAAACAGCTGCCTGCAGGCAGCAGCAACAGGAAGAAGCAAGCCAGACAATAAATACACAGTAAAAAGCAACATCCTGCACTGTAGGACATTGCTGTTTACTGTGTATTCATTGCCCGGCTTGCTCCTTCATGTCACTGCTGCATATAGGCAGCTGTTTAGACACACTACTGAAAGAGAAGGGGGTAGGCAGATATATAATGCCATAGTGAGCCTGCCCATGCAGCAGGAAAGCTGCATAATTAATTTTATAAGTGTTTTCTAGAAAACAAAGCAAAGTTTAAAATAATTACGACTTTTTATAGTTTTTTTTTTTTTTTGCTTCATTTTCAAACGGCAGCAAGAAGTTCAAACGTGACCGTTCCCCTTTAAGTTTTAATCACTAAAACAGAATTTATTTTTAGCTCATTTAGTAAATTTTTTTATGAATACATTGGGACACAATTCTTATTTGGACAAGACCATTTCTACTACACTTCAATACAGTTGACTGAGTGGAGTTAGCACAAAGAGGAAATATCTCTAAATGTTTATACATAGCCTTATGTTACTTTGGGACACATTAAATGACACTTGCTAGTGAGATGGCTCAGTTGGTTAAGGCACCAGCTGTAGAACCTGATGGTCACAGGTTCTAATCCCGGCAAGGTCAACTCAGCTTTTTCATACTTTCCAAGGTAGATAAAATGGGTATCATTAAATTGTGTAATAATATCTCTACCCCCAGGACATACTTGAAAAAAGTGGATATCATCTTCATTCTCATTTCATCATCTACTAACATCATTTCATCACTATCTACATCCATTGACAATTTAATTAATTTAAATTAGGAAGTGATAGAGACACAGTAGAGTGAACTATTCTCTTTCCTATTTGAATAATTCCTCTTATGACACCAATATTATATTTTGGTTTGTGTGAATGTCTAATAGCACAATATAAATGATATGGAAAGTGTGAAAAATAGATTATATTGAATTAGTATGCTGACCATTCTAAGCCTCTCTTAAAGGTATAGTAATGTTTCACAAAAACAGCAGCTCCAATTAATCTTCATAGTATTTGGGCCATAGAGAGCTTATTTCAATACTGTCAGAGTTGTAGTACAAGAGTAATTGAATGATAAAGTATCCCCTCCCACCCCTTTTACCTAGTGTAAGCCACCTCCCCTCAGATGTGGAATCTTTTAAGACCAGACAGATAACAGCAAGGGACAATCTTCTTACTATGAGAACAATGAAAGCCCTGCCCCCCTTGACAAGTTTTTCAGCTTTTTACCTTATCTTAATTGAAGATTGTCCCTCTCTGTGATCCTTCTGGACAGTAAAAGGGGCGGGAGGGGGATACTTTATCATTCAATTACTCTTGAACTACATCTCTGACAGTATTGAAATAACACTCCCCATGGTCCAAATACTATGAAGATTAATTGGAGCTGCTTTTATTATGAAACATTACTATCCCTTTAAGGTGTTCGTACAATAGTATATCTGGATACAGGGTGGCACATTCTATCAAATTGTTTGCTTGGTATACTTGTTTGGGTCTGACAGTAAAAGGGTACAGGGAATGTCTCCCTGCAACAAATACATTTTGGGGGTGGGGGTTATATGCGCTGACACTAATGAATTATAAAATAAATAGCAAAAATAGTTTGTGCAGCTCTGGCACAGTACTAATCTGTTAGATAAACCCATACAGCTCATTTGTATTTTTGGCACAGGTAAGTGTGTGTGTGTGTGTGTGGAGGGGGGTAGTATTAGGAGGTCTGTTCTTTTAACAGCAGAATTGGTTAAATGGTTTCATTGCTTATCAGACTGACAGACACTTGAACACCATCCGTGGCTCGTATACTTCTTAGCAGCGAAGTAACAATAATTATCCAGTAGTTTTACCTTTCTCTGGCTTCTCCTTGGTACCTTTGCCCAGAAGAGGACTGGCTGCTGCTGTTAACGCCGGTTTTATGTGGGAATCAGCGGTCATCTGCGCAGGGGGTGCGTCTGCTTCCTGTGCCAGAAAAATGTGAGGGTGGTGACTGCATGATCTTATATTGGGAATAACTGTGTTAACCCTTTGTGCACCAGAGGTGTACGTAACGCATTGCAGAGCAATGCGCTGCATACCCCTCTGGCACGCAAAGGGTTAAAGTACATGTTTCATTGCCATACATATGCTGCATTGTCAGTACTAATCAGAATTATCCAGAGTGTCTACATATTACATGACCTGTGCTGTTTTTTTTTTTTTTTTTTAATTTTAGCCAAGGCACATGCCTAGACGTCCAGTTGTTGAGGGGCGGTGACACTGTTGTGCTGGCCACACCCACGTTCTAGATTGTAGGTGTGGCCAGAGCAATCTCAATGTTCCTTCAGCAGTTTTATACCCCTTTACAGGGTCGGAGATCTCTATAGGAACCAAGGGGTTAAAGCTTCTTTTTATTGCATGTTGTAGGCTAAGAGTATTTTCTGGGCAAGGATAGAGTGGATGGGACTGGGGGCGGATTCATGTGAGGAGTGAGGTTGTGGCTATAGGCGGGGGTAACAGCACTTAGGCTGCCTTGCCATGGGGCACCAAGGATGTAAATCCGGCTGGGCAACATTGGGAAATCATTTTACTTCCCACTCCTGGTTTCTTGGTGAGTAGGATGCATACCGTGCTGCACAGGTAGTCAGCCTCTGGCACTGCAGCTTTTGTGAACTACAGCTTCCATCATCCCCAGCCACATCTTGGCTGGGTGGAGATAATGGAAGATATAGTCCACAAAAGCTGGACAGCCACAGGTTGACTACCACAGCTTTATTTTGTAAGACACAGCAGGAAGTGTGATCAATGCTTTAACACACCGGATGAAATCATGGTCGTTGTCACTTGCTCCCCCTCTGCACTTGCCTAGGGCCAGCACTTAAAGGAGGACTTTATCATAATAATAAAACACCATTCAGTCATTAACCCCTTTGTGTCCTGTGACGTACCCGGACTGTCACGCTGGTCCGGCACTTAAGGACCAGTGACGGTCCTGGTACGTCACGTACGTGACGAGTAATACCGTGGACTGAAGTTGATCGCTCCAAGACCGGAGCGATCTCTTTCAGTCCTCCTTTCGATGTGCCGCCCCACATGATCAGTCACGTGGGACGGCACGTCGCACTCGTCTGTCTGGTCCTTAAAGGACCAGACACCGCGGGATCGTCGGACCTTAAGGGGTTAAGCAAATGGTGACTAGCTTGAAAATACGTCTCTTCCCTATCACAAGTGACAGATTCTAAAGAAATCTTTACCCTTTGGAGACTGATGGAAAGGTTAGTTAATTTTGTGCACCTGCGCCGTCAGTCCTTTCCGGTTACCATGTGGCACACTGCAATGCTTTACAGGAGACCGAGACTGACGGTGCAGGCGTGCAGACAATATGTCTGCGCTGTTACCTGGCTTCCGGTCTCCTCTTTAATACATACAATATTATTGCCTGCCAAAAAGAAATATTACTATCCATTTAAATAGCCTTCAGTGGGAAGAGATCGGCTTTAAGGGAGACCTGCAACAAATAATCATGTCTGCCTCCATATAGATATGAAATGCATTACTAATTAACAGGGGAGGGCTGGCAACTCGTACGTGCTGGAAGTACTATCTACTGGCCCGTTTACAGCACACCCCCTTTGGTTAATTTTCAAATTGGCATTAATGTTGTAAAGTAAGGCAAGTGATACGAAAGAGCTCTCAACTGAAATGAGTGTACACTACTGCTACTACAGAGCTTACAATGTAAGAAAAGCTACACTAGTGATACCATAGGGAAATGGGTTATACTACTAGCATAGCTCCATTAGGATTGTAGCTCTGTGGTATCATTTGTGTAGCTCCATTTCAATTGTAAGCGCTTCTGTATCAATAGTGTAGCTCTATTTCAATTGCAAGGTCTTTGGTATCAATATTGTAGCTCTATTTCAATTGTAAGGTCTTTGGTATCAATAGTGCAGCCCCATTTCAATTGTAAGGTCTTTGGTATCAATAGTGTAGCTCTGTTTCAATTGTAAGCTCTTCGGTATCAATAGTGTAGCTCCATTTCAGTTGTAAGCTCTTTGGTATCAATAGTGTAGCTCTGTTTCAATTGTAAGCTCTTCTGTATCAGTAGTGTAGCTCCATTTACAGTGGCAAATGGTTGAGTGAGGCAGGGGTCCACAGGCCCCCATCTCCTGCCCCCCCCCCGGCCAGCTCTCCCCTGCTAATTAATTATTCATTTTGGAGAACCAACTGAATCAGAATTGATGTACAGTGGTCGTTAAGAGTTTATGCCCAGATTAAAGAAGCAGAAATTAAAAAAAAAAATCTATGTTATAGAGATTTTCATGCTGTGTAAAACAAGAGCACTCCCACTACTGGCAGCTAGTTTACTCAAGGTTATGACAGTTCATATAGTTAGGAAGTGAGTAAAAGCACCATCACTTCTTGAAAGTTGGGAATGACCGAGCCGTTTTATGCCATTCTATTTAGAACTGTTTGCCAGTGAATCATCTCTCCCACAGAATGTAAAAGAATGATAACATCTGACCCCTAGAGGGCACTTTTACCCCTTTGAGTGCCAGAGGGGTATATCCATCTCACACTCAAAGGGTTAAGGTAAAAAAAAAACCTAACAGTTTAAACTGTAATAACTCTGGCAAGAGGCCCTTGTTTTACTCCAAAAGAAAAGTTCTACATGATACGGTTTTCTATAAAAAGAAAGGTTTACTGCTCCTTTAAGGTAAGTGGCAGTTTATTAATAGGACATGCCAGTGTGCCTTTAAATTGAAAGTGTCAGCTAAAATGTATTCCATTTAATGTGTGGATATGATATCTGGCCTTTTGAATTTTTTGCCCGGATTAAGGTAAGAGGGGATTTATTATTAAGGGTTATGAGTGTTTGTTTAACCCTATAGGATCAGATTGGATACCACTTAAGGATCAGGAGAGTGCAATGCATTATAAACTGGTCTTTAAGGGGTTAAGTATCTCCCCCCTTCTCTTCTATTACCTGTATGGTGATATCAATCAGAGGGAACGGGGGTTCCTGGCCCTTGTTCGAAACAGTCAGCGGTTCTGTTTCCTCTTTGTCTTTCTGAAAATTGACCCTCTCCGGACCAGGAGAGCCTGTCTGGACTTTGCTGAGATATTTAACCCCGGCATTATGCAGGAAAGATCTGTTCTCAGGCAGAATATCCAAATAAATCTTCCCTTCCTCGTCAACGGTCGTCTCAGTATTGGGGTTGTCATCCTGCACAACAAAACCAAACACCGACAGTGAATGAAAGGTTATGGCCATGAATATGTGATTTAAAATAACAGGAATCCTTTATTAGAACATTTCAACCACTTGGAGGCTAGATAAATCTCTAATTCATTGCATTGAAATCATCTCCAGCATCAAAGGGGTTAATAATATGCATTTAGGGTATATTAAAATTGTATAATAAATAAACAAATATGTGCTTAAATAAATATACTTTAGACTGTAAGCTTTTGGGCAGGAACCTCACATCTAGTGTGTCACTCTACAAAGCACTTGAAACCCTGTATTGTCTAAAGCCTTAATCCTTTCAGTGCTGGAGATCATAATGCATTCAAAGGGTTAAATTCTGGCACTATATATATGTCTATATATATAAAAGAAGACTTTGTGCCTGCCAAAACACACCCAGGGGAGGCATAAAGCAGGAGTTACTATTCCTATTGGGTGATTCAATCATGCAGGGAGTTGGCCCTCCCCCACTATGCAGCCCGCCCACCACTATCAAAGTCAGAAAAAAACAATATGGCCGCCACTTGCTCCTACACCACAGACAAACACACATGCCTCACTCATACAGCACCAAACTCACACACATGCCCCACTCACACAGCACCACACAAACACACACACATGCCCCACTCACACACACAGACCACCACACACAATGCCCCACTCACACAGCACCAAACACACATGCCCCCACTCACACACACAGCACCACATACACACACAAAGCCAGAAATGAATATGGCTGACACACACACACACTCACTCACCCTGACTCCCAGTGGCCTCAGCAGGACCTGTAGTGCAGCACCAGAAGAACAAAATGGCACTCAAAGGTTTAAGGTAGGCCCTCATTGCTCAATTATTTCTTCACTGTCATCATTTGGCATGCAAGACACAGGACAGACAGCCATCAGATTCACACTTAACTCACTGACTGCCACAGGGTTGTGTATTAAGTTTTAGCCCTCAGGGAGTGTGTTCAAACCCCTCACATTGTAAACTTGCATTTCCCTCCCACATCTCCTCCTTCCACAGCCTATTACTAGCACTTTTCCACATTTATGTTAAGCCCCGCCCCCTACTAGCGATTAAGCCCCGCCCCCTTTTAACCCAGATTGCCCCATTTGTCTCTCCACATCAGCACCACATCAGTCCCCTCTAGGGACTCCACAAGTCAAAGTTCCCAGGTATGAACACACTTCCCACTGCTATTTAACTCTGACATGCCTCTCTATACATTAACCCTTTGACTGCCAGAGGGGTGCACAACTCATTAGTGCATGTGTTTCTGCTCATATATGTTGCATGTGTGTTTGTGTCCATCTCTGTTACATATATGTGTCCATGTGTGCATCTCCAGTGTGTCTGTGTGTGTACATCTGTTACATATGTGTGCATCTCCAGTGAGTCTGTGTGTGTGCGTGTCTTTTGCATGTTTCTGCCGCTCACTGTGTGTATGTGCATACCTCCCAACATTTCACATGGCCAAAGAGGGACACTGTAGTTTTAGGTGATATTGTTGGGGCGTGGCTGGTGGGCAGGGCATTAGTAAGAATTTTTAGGTTATTTCATGACCTATTACTGGCTATTTATGTAACTGAATAAATGATTTAGTGCAAGACCAAAGTATTTTATTTGCACAGACTAATGTATAAACATATACTGAAGTTTATTGCTTTATTGCTGGAGAGCAAAGTAAAACACACCACACAGTCAGGGCTGGTGCAAGGATTTTTGCCACCCTAGGCAAAACCTAATTTTGCTGCCCATTTCGCTCCGCCCCTTGTGTCCCACCCCTTTATACCCTGCCTACTTATACCCCACCTCTTTTCATGATTGTCCTCTCTCTGCCCCCTGGGCCAGTCTGCCCCTGGTCTGGAGATGCCTGTAAGAGATGCCCCCTACCAGCTCCAACTTGCCCCTTATCAGCTTCACTTTGGCCCACCAGCTCCACTTTGCCACCATCAGCTCCACTTTGCCCCCCATCCACTCCAACTTGCCCCCATCAGCTCCACTTTGCCCCCCATCCGCTCCAACGTGCCCCCACCAGCTCCATTTTGCCCCCCATCTGCTCTAACGTGCCCCCACCAGCTCCACTTTGGCCCCTCAGCTCCACTTTGCCCCCATCAGCTCCACTTTGACCCCCATCCTCTCCAACTTACCCCCATCAGCTCCACTTTGCCCCCATCTGCTCCAACTTGCCCCCCATCCGCTCCAACTTGCCCCCACCAGCTCCAACTTGCCCCCACCAGCTCCACTATGCCCCCATCCGCTCCAACTTGCCCCCCATCTGCTCCACTTTGCCCCCCATCCGCTCCAACTTGCCCCCCATCTGCTCCACTTTGCCCCCCCTCAGCTCCACTTTGACCCTCATCCGCTCCACTTTGCCCCCATCAGCTCCAACTTGCCCCCACCAGCTCCACTATGCCCCCTCAGCTCCAGCTTTCCCCTAACAGCTCCAACTTGCCCCCATCATCTCCACTTTGCCCCACATCCGCTTCAACTTGCCCCCTCAGCTCCACTATGCCCCCTCAGCTCCAACTTGCCCCCCATCACATACCTGTAGCTCCTGCGCAGTCTTCTCTTCAGTAATGCAGAGCGCGGCGGGAGATCATGACTCCCAACGCGCTCTGCATTACTAAAGATCCGACCAGATGAGGGAGCGCTGTAGCAACACAGACCTGACTGTGTTGTGGTTCCCGGCGTGGTGTGTGTGCGGACGCAGCTCTTCTCCGCTGCATGCCCGCGCCCCCAGTACGTGTGCGCCCTAGGCCGGCGCCTACGTCGCCTATAGGTGGAGCTGCCCTGCACACAGTCTGACCTCCTAAAAAGAGGGACAACAGGGTGGGAAAGAGGGACAGAGGGATTTGGCCCTCAAAGAGGGACTGTCCCTCCTAAAGAGGGACACTTGGGATGTATGGTATGTGTCTGCCTGTGTGTTGTATATGTCTGTGTTTATCAGTGTGTCTACATTTCACACACGTGCGCCCAACGGTCATAACATGACGGGCAACGCCGTCCCACATTGCTAGTATCCTATATAATAATTCACTAGGATGTTTGTCAGAAGCCGTCATGCTCAGTAGAGACTGCTCGAACACTCAGAATGCTGGGAGTTCTGTGCTGGGAGCATTCTGTGCAGAATGCTGGGAGTTCTGTGCTGGGAGCATTCAGTGCTGAATGCTGGGGGTTCTGTGCTGGGAGCGTTCTGTGCGGAATGCTGGGAGTTCTGTGCTGGGAGCGTTCTGTGCAGAATGCTGGGAGTTCTGTGCTGGGAGCATTCTGTGCATTCGGGCAGTCCCTACAGAGCATTGCGTGAGTGACGGCAGTAAGAAGAGCAGGACCGGCCTTTTAACCCTTTGAGTGCCGGAGCCTGGGCAGCAGGACAGGGCCTTTGCTCGCATAGCAGCCAGCTTGTAATCAGTGACTTAGTGATTTTGGTTGAACTGTTTGTGCTTAATATATCCTTAAACCTTTGAGCGCCAATGGTTTGCAATCCAATGCGTTGCATACACCTCTGGCATTCAAATGGTTAAATGTACCGAGGACTGAAGGAGGGGATCTCTCATCTAGACATTGAGAAAAAATGTTTGGACACCCCTGTTTTATTTGCAACATGTCCATTCCTCTGATATTATGGGTGAAAAGAACAAAAAATAGAGTCGTACCATTGTGTCGACGTCAACATCATCGTATAAATCCTCCTGCTCGGCCCTCGCGCCACGCGGATTGTCTATATACGTGTTGGGCTCAGAGTGTTTCCTCTGCATTAGGCTGCAAGGCAGAAATGGAGATGCGTAAGACCATAAGCATAGAGATAATATAGGAGCAATTATGAAACAATTCAGCTGCTCACGTTGACTGGATCTTTAAAACTTAAAGTGATAGTAATATTTCACAATAAAAGCAGCTCCAATTAATATTCAGAGTATTTGGGCCATGGAGAGTGTTATTTCAGTTCTGTCAGAGTTGTAGTACAAGAGTAATTGAATGATAAAGTATCCCCCTCCCGTCCCTTTTACCTAGTGTAAGACTGCTCACCTCAGATGTGGGATCTGGTCTCTTCTCCGGACAGATCACAGCAAGGGACAATCTTCTTACTGTGATCATAAGGAAAACCCTGCCCCCCTTGACAGGCTTTTCAGGTTTTTCCTTATGATCACTGAAGATTGTCCCTCTCTATGCGATCCATCCGGACAGTCTTGCTGCTCTGAGGTGAGCAGTGTTACATCAGTAAAAGGGGCGGGAGGGGGACACTTTATCATTCAATTACTCTTGTACTACAGCTCTGACAGTATTGATATAACACTCTCCATGGCTCAAATACTATGATGATTAATTGGAGCTGCTTTTATTGAGAAACATTACTATCCCTTTAACTACTGAAAGGAGAAATAACTCCTAATAATAACCACCCACTTAAGATATTATGGCTGGAAAATCCTAATGACCCCTTAATTTAGCTCTTGTGCCTTTATTCAAGAGAAAACATCTTCAGACAGTCATCAATGTCATGTCCGTGGAGGCAGACATGACAATTGGCAGCAGGACCAAAGGACACTGACTCCACCCACTGAATGTGATTTTAACCCTTAAAGTGCCAGAGGAGTGTTGCGCTGCACATTCCTCTGGTCCTTAGAGGTCAAGTAGGCTCCAGCACTCTGATTTCTTCAGTCAACTCTTTGAGTGCCAGAGTGCCAGTGCAAAGCAATGCGTTGCTTACCCCTGTGGCACTCAAAGGGTTAAAAAAAATGCCAGAAACTGTGTGTATGATGGACATGACATCCAGAACTGAGGGAAGAGGTTGTCTCTTGGATCACGGGGAAAAATGCACAGGGGCCATTAGAATTTTCCTGCCATAGTAAAGGAAGAGTAAGAGTAAGAGTGGAGAATAATTATTACAATGATGTTCCACCTCTGGTTAGGAAGCAGTAGGGGGCACTGTTGCAATAAGTATAACTAAGTAACCACTCTGTAGTGAGCAGTAGAGGGCGCTGTTTCAGTAAAGAGTGGATCCACCAGACTCCCAAGAACAGTATATATATGTGGATGAATGAATAGAAGAAACCAACTCTGACTTTACTGGAATTAACGCTTTGAGTGCCAGGGGACGCAAAGCAATACATTACCTACCCCTCTGGCACTCAAAGGATTAATAAATAATTCCACCCAACTGTACCTATATAACATGTGCAGACTTAAAGGGATAGTAATACTTGATTTTAACTATGTTTAACCCGTTAAGGACCCTTGACGGTCCTGGCACGTCATGGGTTGGCGTGCCTTAAGGACCCATGACGTGCCAGGACCTTCATGGATTCCGGGGATCCCGGCACGCCATTCAGGGATCCCTGAACCGGGATCACATTAAAAAAAATGGACTCTGGTCCTTATATCCTTAACCCCTTAATGCCCGCGTGCTGTGCTATGACCGTCACGCATGTTTTGGGTTAAAGGGATAGTAATACTTGCAAATTACTAATCCCCATATTGTAGCTTTGTTAAAAAGAAATTTATTGCCCCCAGTGTCATCTCTCAAACCCTTATGGTCTGAGAGATAATAGCGCTCAAAGTTCCCCCTCCCTCCCCCTTCCCTGACTGAACGCTGACTGCAGGGATATCCAGTATTACTTGCATCAGGCGGCTCTGCAGCTGAGCCGAGATCACATTTATAAAAAACAAATCTTTCACTGAAATGGTCTTCTATGTGTGCTTGGTTCTCTCTCAGTCCCCAGCACAGTGTGCCGGTACGTGTCACAGGTCACGTGTACTGGAGCGTTCTCTCTCAGTCCCCAGCACAGTGTGCCGGTACGTGTCACAGGTCACGTGTACTGGAGCGTTCTCTCTCAGTCCCCAGCACAGTGCGCTGGTACGTGTCACAGGTCACGTGTACTGGAGCGTTCTCTCTCAGTCCCCAGCACAGTGTGCCAGTACGTGTCACAGGTCACGTGTACTGGAGCGTTCTCTCTCAGTCCCCAGCACAGTGTGCAGGTACGCGTCACGGGTCACGTGTACTGGAGCGTTCTCTCTCAGTCCCCAGCACAGTGTGCCGGTACGTGTCACAGGTCACGTGTACTGGAGCGTTCTCTCTCAGTCCCCAGCACAGTGTGCCGGTACGCGTCACAGGTCACGTGTACTGGAGCGTTCTCTCTCAGTCCCCAGCACAGTGCGCCGGTACGCATCACAGGTCACGTGTACCGGAGCGTTCTCTCTCAGTCCCCAGCACAGTGTGCCGGTACGTGTCACAGGTCACGTGTACTGGAGCGTTCTCTCTCAGTCCCCAGCACAGTGTGCCGGTACGTGTCACAGGTCACGTGTACTGGAGCGTTCTCTCTCAGTCCCCAGCACAGTGTGCCGGTACCCGGTACGCGTCACAGGTCACGTGTACTGGAGCGTTCTCTCTCAGTCCCCAGCACAGTGTGCCGGTACGCGTCACAGGTCACGTGTACTGGAGCGTTCTCTCTCAGTCCCCAGCACAGTGTGCCGGTACGTGTCACAGGTCACGTGTACTGGCGCGTTCTCTCTCAGTCCCCAGCACAGTGTGCCGGTACGCGTCACGTGTACTGGCGCGTTCTCTCTCAGTCCCCAGCACAGTGTGCCGGTACGCGTCACAGGTCACGTGTACTGGAGCGTTCTCTCTCAGTTCCCAGCACAGTGTGCCGGTACGCGTCACAGGTCACGTGTACTGGAGCGTTCTCTCTCAGTCCCCAGCACAGTGTGCCGGTACGCGTCACAGGTCACGTGTACTGGAGCGTTCTCTCTCAGTCCCCAGCACAGTGTGCCGGTACGCGTCACAGGTCACGTGTACTGGAGCGTTCTCTCTCAGTCCCCAGCACAGTGCGCTGGTACGCGTCACAGATCACGTGTACTGGAGCGTTCTCTCTCAGTCCCCAGCACAGTGTGCCGGTACGCGTCACAGGTCACGTGTACTGGAGCGTTCTCTCTCAGTTCCCAGCACAGTGCGCTGGTACGCGTCACAGGTCACGTGTACTGGAGCGTTCTCTCTCAGTCCCCAGCACAGTGTGCCGGTACGCGTCACAGGTCACGTGTACTGGAGCGTTCTCTCTCAGTCCCCAGCACAGTGTGCCGGTACGCGTCACAGGTCACGTGTACTGGCGCGTTCTCTCTCAGTCCCCAGCACAGTGTGCCGGTACGCGTCACAGGTCACGTGTACTGGAGCGTTCTCTCTCAGTCCCCAGCACAGTGTGCCGGTACGCGTCACAGGTCACGTGTACTGGAGCGTTCTCTCTCAGTTCCCAGCACAGTGTGCCGGTACGCGTCACAGGTCACGTGTACTGGCGCGTTCTCTCTCAGTCCCCAGCACAGTGTGCCGGTACGCGTCACAGGTCACGTGTACTGGAGCGTTCTCTCTCAGTCCCCAGCACAGTGTGCCGGTACGCGTCACAGGTCACGTGTACTGGAGCGTTCTCTCTCAGTTCCCAGCACAGTGCGCCGGTACGCGTCACAGGTCACGTGTACTGGAGCGTTCTCTCTCAGTCCCCAGCACAGTGTGCCGGTACGCGTCACAGGTCACGTGTACTGGAGCGTTCTCTCTCAGTCCCCAGCACAGTGTGCCGGTACGCGTCACAGATCACGTGTACTGGAGCGTTCTCTCTCAGTCCCCAGCACAGTGTGCCGGTACGCGTCACAGGTCACGTGTACTGGAGCGTTCTCTCTCAGTCCCCAGCACAGTGTGCCGGTACGCGTCACAGGTCACGTGTACTGGAGCGTTCTCTCTCAGTCCCCAGCACAGTGTGCCGGTACGCGTCACAGGTCACGTGTACTGGAGCGTTCTCTCTCAGTCCCCAGCACAGTGCGCTGGTACGCGTCACAGATCACGTGTACTGGAGCGTTCTCTCTCAGTCCCCAGCACAGTGTGCCGGTACGCGTCACAGGTCACGTGTACTGGAGCGTTCTCTCTCAGTCCCCAGCACAGTGTGCCGGTACGCGTCACAGGTCACGTGTACTGGAGCGTTCTCTCTCAGTTCCCAGCACAGTGTGCCGGTACGCGTCACAGGTCACGTGTACTGGCGCGTTCTCTCTCAGTCCCCAGCACAGTGTGCCGGTACGCGTCACAGGTCACGTGTACTGGAGCGTTCTCTCTCAGTCCCCAGCACAGTGCGCCGGTACGCGTCACAGGTCACGTGTACTGGAGCGTTCTCTCTCAGTCCCCAGCACAGTGTGCCGGTACGCGTCACAGGTCACGTGTACTGGAGCGTTCTCTCTCAGTCCCCAGCACAGTGTGCCGGTACGCGTCACAGGTCACGTGTACTGGAGCGTTCTCTCTCAGTCCCCAGCACAGTGTGCCGGTACGCGTCACAGGTCACGTGTACTGGAGCGTTCTCTCTCAGTCCCCAGCACAGTGCGCTGGTACGTGTCACAGGTCACGTGTACTGGAGCGTTCTCTCTCAGTCCCCAGCACAGTGTGCCGGTACGCGTCACAGGTCACGTGTACTGGAGCGTTCTCTCTCAGTCCCCAGCACAGTGTGCCGGTACGCGTCACAGGTCACGTGTACTGGAGCGTTCTCTCTCAGTCCCCAGCACAGTGCGCTGGTACGTGTCACAGGTCACGTGTACTGGAGCGTTCTCTCTCAGTTCCCAGCACAGTGTGCCGGTACGCGTCACAGGTCACGTGTACTGGAGCGTTCTCTCTCAGTCCCCAGCACAGTGTGCCGGTACGCGTCACAGGTCACGTGTACTGGAGCGTTCTCTCTCAGTCCCCAGCACAGTGTGCAGGTACGCGTCACGGGTCACGTGTACTGGAGCGTTCTCTCTCAGTCCCCAGCACAGTGTGCAGGTACGCGTCACAGGTCACGTGTACTGGAGCGTTCTCTCTCAGTTCCCAGCACAGTGCGCTGGTACGTGTCACAGGTCACGTGTACTGGAGCGTTCTCTCTCAGTCCCCAGCACAGTGTGCCGGTACGCGTCACAGGTCACGTGTACTGGAGCGTTCTCTCTCAGTCCCCAGCACAGTGTGCCGGTACGCGTCACAGGTCACGTGTACTGGAGCGTTCTCTCTCAGTCCCCAGCACAGTGTGCCGGTACGCGTCACAGGTCACGTGTACTGGAGCGTTCTCTCTCAGTTCCCAGCACAGTGTGCCGGTACGCGTCACAGGTCACGTGTACTGGAGCGTTCTCTCTCAGTCCCCAGCACAGTGCGCTGGTACGCGTCACAGGTCACGTGTACTGGAGCGTTCTCTCTCAGTCCCCAGCACAGTGTGCCGGTACGCGTCACAGGTCACGTGTACTGGAGCGTTCTCTCTCAGTCCCCAGCACAGTGTGCCGGTACGCGTCACAGGTCACGTGTACTGGAGCGTTCTCTCTCAGTCCCCAGCACAGTGTGCCGGTACGCGTCACGGGTCACGTGTACTGGAGCGTTCTCTCTCAGTCCCCAGCACAGTGTGCCGGTACGCTTCACAGGTCACGTGTACTGGAGCGTTCTCTCTCAGTTCCCAGCACAGTGCGCTGGTACGTGTCACAGGTCACGTGTACTAGAGCGTTCTCTCTCAGTTCCCAGCACAGTGTGCCGGTACGCGTCACAGGTCACGTGTACTGGAGCGTTCTCTCTCAGTCCCCAGCACAGTGTGCCGGTACGCGTCACAGGTCACGTGTACTGGAGCGTTCTCTCTCAGTTCCCAGCACAGTGCGCTGGTACGTGTCACAGGTCACGTGTACTGGAGCGTTCTCTCTCAGTTCCCAGCACAGTGCGCCGGTACGCGTCACAGGTCACGTGTACTGGAGCGTTCTCTCTCAGTTCCCAGCACAGTGCGCTGGTACGTGTCACAGGTCACGTGTACTGGAGCGTTCTCTCTCAGTTCCCAGCACAGTGTGCCGGTACGCGTCACAGGTCACGTGTACTGGAGCGTTCTCTCTCAGTCCCCAGCACAGTGTGCCGGTACGCGTCACAGGTCACGTGTACTGGAGCGTTCTCTCTCAGTCCCCAGCACAGTGCGCCGGTACGTGTCACAGATCACGTGTACTGGAGCGTTCTCTCTCAGTCCCCAGCACAGTGTGCCGGTACGCGTCACAGGTCACGTGTACTGGAGCGTTCTCTCTCAGTTCCCAGCACAGTGTGCCGGTACGCGTCACAGGTCACGTGTACTGGCGCGTTCTCTCTCAGTCCCCAGCACAGTGTGCCGGTACGCGTCACAGGTCACGTGTACTGGAGCGTTCTCTCTCAGTCCCCAGCACAGTGTGCCGGTACGCGTCACAGGTCACGTGTACTGGAGCGTTCTCTCTCAGTCCCCAGCACAGTGTGCCGGTACGCGTCACAGGTCACGTGTACTGGAGCGTTCTCTCTCAGTCCCCAGCACAGTGTGCCGGTACGTGTCACAGGTCACGTGTACTGGAGCGTTCTCTCTCAGTTCCCAGCACAGTGTGCCGGTACGTGTCACAGGTCACGTGTACTGGAGCGTTCTCTCTCAGTTCCCAGCACAGTGTGCCGGTACGTGTCACGGGTCACGTGTACTGGAGCGTTCTCTCTCAGTTCCCAGCACAGTGTGCCGGTACACGTCACAGGTCACGTGTACTGGAGCGTTCTCTCTCAGTCCCCAGCACAGTGTGCCGGTACGCGTCACAGATCACGTGTACTGGAGCGTTCTCTCTCAGTCCCCAGCACAGTGTGCCGGTACGCGTCACAGGTCACGTGTACTGGAGCGTTCTCTCTCAGTCCCCAGCACAGTGCGCTGGTACGCGTCACAGGTCACGTGTACTGGAGCGTTCTCTCTCAGTTCCCAGCACAGTGCGCTGGTACACGTCACAGATCACGTGTACTGGAGCGTTCTCTCTCAGTTCCCAGCACAGTGTGCCGGTACGCGTCACAGGTCACGTGTACTGGAGCGTTCTCTCTCAGTTCCCAGCACAGTGCGCTGGTACGCGTCACAGGTCACGTGTACTGGAGCGTTCTCTCTCAGTTCCCAGCACAGTGTGCCGGTACGCGTCACAGGTCACGTGTACTGGAGCGTTCTCTCTCAGTCCCCAGCACAGTGCGCTGGTACGCGTCACAGGTCACGTGTACTGGAGCGTTCTCTCTCAGTTCCCAGCACAGTGTGCCGGTACGCGTCACAGGTCACGTGTACTGGAGCGTTCTCTCTCAGTTCCCAGCACAGTGTGCAGGTACGTGTCACAGGTCACGTGTACTGGAGCGTTCTCTCTCAGTCCCCAGCACAGTGTGCCGGTACGCGTCACAGGTCACGTGTACCGGAGCGTTCTCTCTCAGTCCCCAGCACAGTGTGCCGGTACGCGTCACAGGTCACGTGTACTGGAGCGTTCTCTCTCAGTCCCCAGCACAGTGTGCCGGTACGTGTCACAGGTCACGTGTACTGGAGCGTTCTCTCTCAGTTCCCAGCACAGTGCGCCGGTACGCGTCACAGGTCACGTGTACTGGAGCGTTCTCTCTCAGTTCCCAGCACAGTGCGCTGGTACGTGTCACAGGTCACGTGTACTGGAGCGTTCTCTCTCAGTCCCCAGCACAGTGTGCCGGTACGCGTCACAGGTCACGTGTACTGGAGCGTTCTCTCTCAGTTCCCAGCACAGTGTGCCGGTACGCGTCACAGGTCACGTGTACTGGAGCGTTCTCTCTCAGTCCCCAGCACAGTGTGCCGGTACGCGTCACAGGTCACGTGTACTGGAGCGTTCTCTCTCAGTCCCCAGCACAGTGCGCCGGTACGCGTCACAGGTCACGTGTACTGGAGCGTTCTCTCTCAGTCCCCAGCACAGTGTGCCGGTACGCGTCACAGATCACGTGTACTGGAGCGTTCTCTCTCAGTCCCCAGCACAGTGTGCCGGTACGCGTCACAGGTCACGTGTACTGGAGCGTTCTCTCTCAGTCCCCAGCACAGTGTGCCGGTACACGTCACAGGTCACATGTACTGGAGCGTTCTCTCTCAGTCCCCAGCACAGTGTGCCGGTACGCGTCACAGGTCACGTGTACTGGAGCGTTCTCTCTCAGTCCCCAGCACAGTGTGCCGGTACGCGTCACGGGTCACGTGTACTGGAGCGTTCTCTCTCAGTCCCCAGCACAGTGTGCCGGTACGCGTCACAGGTCACGTGTACTGGAGCGTTCTCTCTCAGTCCCCAGCACAGTGTGCCGGTACGCGTCACGGGTCACGTGTACTGGAGCGTTCTCTCTCAGTCCCCAGCACAGTGTGCCGGTACGCGTCACGGGTCACGTGTACTGGAGCGTTCTCTCTCAGTCCCCAGCACAGTGTGCCGGTACACGTCACAGGTCACGTGTACTGGAGCGTTCTCTCTCAGTCCCCAGCACAGTGTGCCGGTACGCGTCACAGGTCACGTGTACTGGAGCGTTCTCTCTCAGTCCCCAGCACAGTGTGCCGGTACGTGTCACAGGTCACGTGTACTGGCGCGTTCTCTCTCAGTCCCCAGCACAGTGTGCCGGTACGTGTCACAGGTCACGTGTACTGGAGCGTTCTCTCTCAGTCCCCAGCACAGTGCGCCGGTACGCGTCACAGGTCACGTGTACTGGAGCGTTCTCTCTCAGTCCCCAGCACAGTGTGCCGGTACGCGTCACAGGTCACGTGTACTGGAGCGTTCTCTCTCAGTCCCCAGCACAGTGTGCTGGTACGCGTCACAGGTCACGTGTACTGGAGCGTTCTCTCTCAGTTCCCAGCACAGTGCGCTGGTACGTGTCACAGGTCACGTGTACTGGAGCGTTCTCTCTCAGTCCCCAGCACAGTGCGCCGGTACGCGTCACAGGTCACGTGTACTGGAGCGTTCTCTCTCAGTTCCCAGCACAGTGTGCCGGTACGTGTCACAGGTCACGTGTACTGGAGCGTTCTCTCTCAGTTCCCAGCACAGTGCGCTGGTACGTGTCACAGGTCACGTGTACTGGAGCGTTCTCTCTCAGTCCCCAGCACAGTGTGCCGGTACGCGTCACAGGTCACGTGTACTGGAGCGTTCTCTCTCAGTCCCCAGCACAGTGTGCCGGTACGCGTCACAGGTCACGTGTACTGGAGCGTTCTCTCTCAGTCCCCAGCACAGTGTGCCGGTACGCGTCACAGGTCACGTGTACTGGAGCGTTCTCTCTCAGTCCCCAGCACAGTGTGCCGGTACGTGTCACAGGTCACGTGTACTGGAGCGTTCTCTCTCAGTCCCCAGCACAGTGTGCCGGTACGCGTCACAGGTCACGTGTACTGGAGCGTTCTCTCTCAGTCCCCAGCACAGTGTGCCGGTACGCGTCACAGGTCACGTGTACCGGAGCGTTCTCTCTCAGTTCCCAGCACAGTGTGCCGGTACGCGTCGCAGGTCACACGTACTGGAGCGTCGGAAACATCAAAATGATCCTTAAACGAAGGCTACTTCCCAAGACTGTGGACGTTAAGGGGTTAATATTGTACATATAAAAAAAATTAAAGTAAGTTATGTAATTCCCGTTGCCCATACTTTGATTGTTTTAGAGAAATAAACTTCTAAGTTCCCCCCTGCTGGCCCTTTTACACACATCGGTGTTCTAGCTGACAGACTGAGATCCTGGTCCCGGGACTGGATGGCTCTTCAGCAGAGCCGAAATAACATTGTCTATAACTAAATACTTCATTAGAACGGTCTACAAAGTGTGCCTGGTTTGGGAGGCTCTGGTTTGCAGACACATTTTGTAGACCGTTCCAATGAAATATTTCTTTGTAGACCATGTTATTTCGGCTCTGCTGAAGAGCCATCTGCATAGCTGGGAACTCTCCGGATTTGCCCAGAGACAGCGGTTTTCACTCTGCTTTATCGGGTCTCTGGGGCAGAGTCCGATTCTTCGGATGTGGGGAGTTTCTATTGAAACTCTGCCCACTTCTGCTCTTTCCCACCCTGTACCTCCCACTCCCCGCCCTCTTCACCACCTTCCCCATCATATTCTAACTCATTTTTTTCTCTTTTCTTAAAGGAGCAGTAAACTTTTTTTTATGAAAAAAATATATATTGTAGGGATTTTCCTATTGAGTAAAATAAGGGTACTCCCATTGCGAGAGATTTATATTTCCAGAGTTATTACAGTTTAAAGCCATGTTTTTTTACATTAGCAGTGCCCTCTAGTGGTCAAATTCTAATTAGATTTCCTGTTAGATTCTAATGAAGAGGAAAGTCAGAAAAGTCAGAGACATACAGTTCTCCATAGAATGTGATAGATACTTCTGAGTCACTTCCTGTCAGAACAATCAGGAAGTAAACACAGTAAATTCACTTCCTGTCAGAACTATCAGGAAGTAAACACAGTAAATTCACTTCCTGTCAGTTAGAACTATCAGGAAGTAAGCACAGTAAATTCACTTCCTAATTATTTAAACTGCTATAAATTTTGAATAAAACATCTGACAGCGATGGGAGTGACCTTGTTTTATTCAGCAGGAAATGCTCTGTAAAATATGTGTTTTCATAAAAAAAAAGTTTACTGCTGCTTTAAGCCCCACCCACACTCATGATTAAGCCCCACCCACTTTTGACACAAATTGTGTAATTTATCACCCAGAACAGCACCACAGGACTCCGCCACAGGGAGTCCAGAAGAAAAAAGTTCCAGATATGGCCGTCTAGTCCCGGGACCAGGATCTCAGTCTGTCAGCTAGAGCTCTGACGTTTGTAAAAGCATACCTCCCAAGTGTCCCTCTTTAGGAGGGACAGTCCCTCTTTTAGATCCAAATCCCCCTGTCCCTCGTTCCCAACCTGATGTCCCTCTTTTTAGGAACTCAGAATTTGTGTTGTATCTATAAGTGTATTATGTTGCTCTACAGCAATAACACTCACATTAATGTTTGTTTAACTTCAGTATATGTGTTTATACAGTAGTCTGTGTAAATAAAACACTGGTTTTGGTATAAGCCATATATTAGGTTACACACAGAGTGGTCAATAGGTCATGAATTATCCGAAAAATTTTCAGTAATGCCCCACCCACCAGCCACGCCCACAAGTACACCACCTAATACAAAAGTGTCCCTCTTTGGCCATTTGAAATGTTGGGAGGTATGTAAAAGGGGCAGGAGGGGGAACTTTAGAAGCTTATTACTCTAAAAAGATCAAAGTTTGAGCAACGGGTATTACATGAGAGGTCAATACAAGGATATCTGTGGTGAGCTATTTATTCCATGGCCTGATCAGGTGACCAGGGGACACCGTTTGAGATTAGAGGAAAGGAGGCTTAGACTTCAGCAGAGGAAGGGGTTTATTACAGTAAGGTCTGTTAAATTGTGGAATTCCTTTCCGAAGGAGGTGGTTATGGCAGATACAATGGATACATTTAAGAGAAGATTAGATACATTTCTTTCAAAAGGGAACATACAGAGTTATACTGTTTATTAGTAGGCAGATCAGGAAGGTCTGATAAAGACTAATTTATTTGGTAGCAGAAAAGTTATACAGCTCTGATGTCACTGGGGTATGAGGCAAAGGTTGAACTTGATGGACTTGTGTCTTTATTCAACCTATTTTACTGTTACTATGTCCACAATTAATGGGATAGTAATACTTCGTTTTATCTTTATTTTATTTTGTAGGCATTAAAAACATGAAGAATGATATAAGTCTTATCTCTCAAACCTTTATGGTTTATGAGATATTCACAAGCAAAGTTTCCCCTCCCGCCCCTTTTACCTAGTGTAAGCCATCTCTTCTCAGATGTGGAATCCAGTCCATAGACCAGACAGATAACAGCAGGGGACAATCTTCTTCCTATGAGAACAATGAAAGCCCTGCCCCTCTTGACAAGTTTTTCAGGTTTTTCCCTTATCTTAATTGAAGATTGTCCCTCTCTGCAGTCTACCTGGGCACCTCCCTTCTGATCTGGCTGAACAGTGTTACATCAGTAAAAGGGGCGGGAGGGGGACACTTTGTCATTGAATTACTCTTGAACTACAACTCTGACAGAATTAAAATAACACTCTGCAAAGTCCAAATACTATGATTATTAATTTGAGCTGCTTTTATTATGAAACATTACTATCTCTTTAACTTCAATTAGAACTGGAGGCCACGCCCACAGACGTAGATATGATACTTTCTGCAGGACCCAAGCTCTTCCCACTAAAGAATTCTTAGGAAACCTTCAGCTGTAAGAGTTTGGCATCTTAGGGTAATTAGGGCTTATTATTATGAGGTGTTACTGGTCCTTTAAGACTAGACTTTAGACTTCCTGTACTAAAGCGATCATCTGACTGATCCTAGCTATGTAGTATTTGTTATTTTATGCATGTAAACCCATTTTGCATTTGAGTGTTATAGTCTGTTTATAGGGATTCTGAAATCTAAAACCAACTGTAATTAATTATTAAAGAACTATAAAATCACCTATATGTTGTATTAGCCATTTTCTATGTAGAAAATATGTAGCTTGTACTAACTGACAGTGCTCAGTAATGCATTACCCACCTCCCCTAGCACTGACTCCCTGTCTTATCCCTACATTATCTCCCCACTCACTGACACTGCTCAGCAATGCATTACCCACCTCCCCTAACACTGACTTCCTGTCTTATCCCTACATTACCACCCCCATTCACTGACACTGATCAGCAATGCATTGCCCTCCTCTGCTAGCACTGACTTCCTGTCTTATCCCTACATTACCTCCCCACTCACTGACACTGCTCAGCAATGCATTGCCCACCCTCCCTAGCACTGACTCCCTGTCTTATACCTACATTACCTCCCCACTCACTGACACTGCTCAGCAATGAATTACCCACCTCCCCTAGCACTGACTTCCTGTCTTATCCCTACATTACCTCCCCACTCACTGACACTGCTCAGCAATGCATTACTCACCTCCCCTAGCACTGACTTCCTGTCTTATCCCTACATTACCTCCCCACTCACTGACACTGCTCAGCAATGCATTACCCACCTCCCCTAGCACTGACTTACTGTCTTACCCCTACATTACCTCCTCCACTCATTGACACTGCTCATCAATGCACTACCCACCTCCCCTAGCACTGACTTACTGTCTTATCCCTACATTACCTCCTACACTCATTGACACTGCTCAGCAATGCATTACCCACCTCCCCTAGCACTGACTTCCTGTCTTATCCCTACATTACCTCCTCCACTCACTGACACTGCTCAGCAATGCATTACCCACCTCCCCTAGCACTGACTTCCTGTCTTATCCCCACATTACCTCCTCCACTCACTGACACCACTCAGCAATGTATTACCCACCTCCCCTAGCACTGACTCCCTGTCTTATCCCTACATGACCTTCCCCTATCACGGACACTGCTCAGCAATGCATTACCTACCTCCCCTAGCACTGACTTCCTGTCTTATCCCTACATTACCTCCTCCACTCACTGACACCGCTCAGCAATGCATTACTTACCTCCCCTAGCACTGACTTCCTGTCTTATCCCTACATTACCTCTCCACTCACTGACACTGCTCAGCAATGCATTACCTTCCTCCCCTAGCACTGACTTCCTGTCTTATCCCTACATTACCTCCCCCACTCACTGACACTACTCAGCAATGCATTGCCCACCTCCCCTAGCACCAACTTCCTGTCTTATCCCTATATTACCTTCCCACTCACTGATACCGCTCATCAATGCATTGCCCTCCTCCCCAAGTACTGACATACGGTCTTATACCTACAGTACCTCTCCACTCACTGATACTGCTCAGCAATACATTACTCACCTCCCCTAGCACCGACTTCCTGCCTTATCCCTATATTACCTCCCCACTCACTGATACCACTTATCAATGCATTGCCCTCCTCCCCAAGTACTGACGTACGGTCTTATCCCTACATTACCTCTCCACTCACTGATACTGCTCAGCAATGCATTACCCACCTCCCCTAACACTGACTTCCTGTCTTATCCCTACATTACCTCCTCCACTCACTGACACTGCTCAGCAATGTATTACCTACCTCCCCTAGCACTGACTTCCTGACTTATCCCTACAATACCTTCCCTACTCACTGACACTGCTCAGCAATGTATTACCCAACTCCCCTAGCACTGACTCCCTGTCTTATTGCTACATTACCTCCTCACTCAATGACACTGCTCAGAAATGCATTACCAACCTCCCCTAGCACTGACTTTGTGTCTTATCCTTACATTACCTCCCCCACTCACTGACACTGCTCAGCAATGCATTGCCCACCTCCCCTAGCACTGACTTCTTGTCTTATCCCTACATTACCTCTTCACTCACTGGCACTGCTCAGCAATGAATTGCCGACCTCCCCTACCACTAAAAGGGAGACATACCTAGGAAGTCTGAACTTCACAGCGCTCAGAGTAACAAAATGAAGCTGGGGACATGCGTGTCTAAATCATGCAGATCACTTCACAGTGTGGGCAGTGCGCATACCAGCCAACTGTCCCGATTTATGAGGGACAGTCCCGATTTTATGGCCCAAATCCGCTGTCCCACCCGCAAAGCTGTTTGTCCTGTTTTTCCTTTCATGTTCCAGTTTTGCTCACACGTTACCGCTCCAGCAGCCTGAGACACACAGCACGCTGATCATATGACTGTGAGCCACCCTTCATGATCTGCTGAGTGGTGTCATCATCAGGCCTATTCACTGTGCACTTGTTATATTATACTCAGCCTGCCACCCTGAGAATTGAGTGTGAGGCTGAGCACTGCAGAGAAACAGACCTGGCGGTGCAGTGCCTGACAATTTGAAGTGCTCCATTGATGTCTCCTGGTCTTAGTATCCTCTAGACTAGGTAAACAATAATATTCTGACTTGTGCAGATTGATTCATGACCGATTGTGGCGGTGGCTCAGCTGTAATAAGTTGTACGGGGGAAGGGGGGTTGAGAGCACTGTCTCAATGCCTTGATGGCTGGCCACAGCGGGCGGCAGTGCTAAGTTGAATCGTTTCCGAGTGGGACACAATAAGCACACTGATCATGCCTCCTGTGTAACTTGGAGGAGGCCAGACAAGGAAGGCAGACACTGACTGAATGAGGCGGCATGATGAACACAGCAGCATCCAGTGTAAATTGGAGGAGGCCAGGTAAGGAAGGCAGACACTGACTGAGTGAGGCGGCATGATGAACACAGCAGCATCCGGTGTAACTTGGAGGAGGCCAGGTAAGGAAGGCAGACACTGACTGAGTGAGGCGGCATGATGAGCACAGCAGCATCCGGTGTAAATTGGAGGAGGCCAGGTAAGGAAGGCAGGCACTGACTGAGTGAGGCGGCATGATGAGCACAGCAGCATCCAGTGTAATTTGGAGGAGGCCAGGTAAGGAAGGCAGGCACTGACTGAGTGAGGTAGTATGATGAGCACAGCAGCATCCGGTGTAATTTGGAGGAGGCCAGGTAAGGAAGGCAGGCACTGACTGAGTGAGGCAGCATGATGAGCACACAGTCATGACTGCTGCTGTGCTCATCATGTCGCCTTACTCAGTCAGTGTCTGCCTTCCTTACCTGGCCTCCTCCAAATTACACCGGATGCTGCTGTGCTCATCATGCTGCCTCACTCAGTCAGTGTCTGCCTTCCTTACCTGGCCTCCTCCAATTTACACCGGATGCTGCTGTGCTCATCATGCTGCCTCACTCAGTCAGTGCCTGCCTTCCTTACCTGGCCTCCTCCAAATTACACTGGAGGCATGATCAGTCCAGCAGGAGGAGGATATCTTAGTATGGCTGTGGTGTTCATCAGTCAGTGCATGATCAGGGGTGTGCCTGACGAGTCACGCAGCATACCACTACCAGCAGCCTCAGCAGCACAGCAGTATACAGTGCTTACTTAGTGCTGCTTGCTTTGTATACCACTCTGGCACTGTAGGCACTCAAAGGGTTAACCCAGAGTGGAATCCAGCTCAGTGCGTTGGGTATCTCTCTGGTACTCAAAGGGTTAAGGACGTTTTGTTACATCTAAAATACAAATGTGCACTTGTATCTTGCCATATGGTTCCCTAGTACTTTGCCCTGCATCCCAAAGGGTCATAGGGGCTGTCTCTACACAGTATCATGCCCAGTGAGTATCAACAATCACAATGCAATGGCCACGGGCCCCCGACTCCCCCGCTCTGGTAAATAAGGTGTTAAATTAAGAATGAGTTACGAAGGTAATTAAGTGAATTACCTTCTTAACCCATTGTCAATGGAAAGTTAATTGGGTATATTTTGTTTGCACTTTAAATTAAAGTGTTGTGACTTTCTTTAAAATTCCAAAGAGGTAATTTCTAATCTGCATAAAGGAGGCTTCTTTTAAATGGGGGGGGGGGGGCATTGGGGAAAAAAGTGTCCCTCTTTCAAATGTTGGGAGGTATGAGTGCGTAATGGGATTGGGCAGGACTGATGGAGAAAAGGCAGGATTTACCCTGAAAATAGGAGGAGCGGCGGGAATAAGTCGGGGGAATGGGCAGGGTTACCGGGAACGTCACCCAGAGAATCATTCCCTGTCCTGGAGACCCGCTAATTAACTCATAAAATCAGGGTCTCTGGGGTGAATCTGTAGTGTTCCTTGGTATGGTGAGGTAGAAAATGTAGGGCCAGATGGAAAGTGCTTGCATCACCTGTCGTTATTGCCATCGTCTATGCATCTTAATGAATCAAAAACCAGTTGCCTAAACAAAAATAGTTAAAGGGATAGTAATACTTAAAATGTAAAAAAAATATGTTGTAGGGTTTAACCCCCTGAGTAAAACAAGAGTACTCCCACTGCTGAGAGGTGTTTTATTCAAAAGTTATTAATTTTCAAAGTTGAATTTTTTAGGTGCAATATCACAGTGGCCTGAAATTGTACAGTGGCGCTGTTGCTACACGATCCTATGGACAACTCTGGTCAGTTGACCATAAATCTCCATAGGATGGTGTAGCAACAGCGCCACTGTAAAATTTCAGGCCACTGTGATATTGCACCTAAAAAATTCAACTTTGAAAATTAATAACTTTTGAATGAAAGACCTCTCAGCAGTGGGAGTACTCTTGTTTTACTCAGGGGGATAAACCCTACAACATATTTTTTTTTACATTTTAAGTATTACTATCCCTTTAAAGGGATAGTAATACTTCGTTTTATCTTTATTTTATTTTGTAGGCATTAAAAAACATGAAGAACGATATAAGTCTTATCTCTCAAACCTTTATGGTTTAAGAGATATTCACAAGCAAAGTTTCCCCTCCCGCCCCTTTTACCTAGTGTAAGTCATCTCTTCTCAGATGTGGAATGCAGTCCATGGACCAGACAGATAACAGCAGGGGACAATCTTCTTCCTATGAAAACAATGAAAGCCCTGCCCCCCTTGACAAGTTTTTCAGCTTTTTCCCTTATCTTAATTGAAGATTGTCCCTCTCTGCAGTCTACCTGGGCACCTCCCTTCTGATCTGGCTGAACAGGGGGAGATACTTTGCTTGTGAATATCTCTTAAACCATAAAGGTTTGAGAGATAAGACTTATATCGTTCTTCATGTTTTTTTTAATGCCTACAAAATAAAATAAAGATAAAATGAAGTATTACTATCCCTTTAATACAACGTGAGTGATTCTGAAAGCTCTTTCAACCACCAAAGCAGGTTTTTGAGGATAGTGTCCCTTGAACGACTCCTGTAAATCCTGTAACTACACGTTTACAAACATGCATAAAACCTGTTTACAATCTGACATTGTTTACATCTATAGAAATGACAGAAATGAATATTACTTACAAGTAGGAATTCTTGGCCGCACTGACGATGCAGGAAACTCGATCAGCATCCACATAATCATAACTGAATTCTTCTGGGTCAGTTTTCGACCCCGACTCGGACAAAAGAAGGCCCAGCCAATGTCCCATGTCCTCCGATGACTTTGCCTGTGATATAAACGTAGAATATTTCAGCACATTTCTCGTAAGACCCAAGGCAGAATTCCAGAAAGACAGAATTGTATTTTACACAGTTAAAAATCAAAGTGTAAACACATACCATAGGGTCATCAATCATGTTATGTTAGATAGTCAGTCTGTATATAAATAGGGAGAGTACAATCCCAAAAAAATTATTCACCATTACCCATTAAATCCGCTCGCCAAGCCTGGCTGTGAGATAAAACTCTGAACACGTATCACGGATTTGACATGTAAACACCCCAGCTGGATGTTTATGGGAACCAAAAATATTCCTTTTTATAGAAACATACATAAATGGAAAATCGTGTATGTTTATTTATGTAGTTTTCTGCAAAAAAAAAAATAATATGAAGGCAAAAGTGGAATTCTGTGCAGTGATGTGGACTGGGAAGTGACAATCTGATGTCTTCTGAATATAGTTAACGTAGCTGAAACATGGGGAATCTGCATAATAGAACAATTATGAAGCAAACCAGCTGATTTACAGGGAACAAATACATAATATGTTTATGTATATATATATAATGTTTCACAATTTGTGTAAATATGTAACTCTTATATATATATCCAGGACATACTTGAAAATGAGAGAAATCTCAATGTATTTTTCCTGGTAAAACATTTTCTAAATAACTAAATAAAAATCCCTCTCAAGTGTCCCTCTTTAGGAGATATTAGGGGTCCATACCTCCCAAGTGTCCCTCTTTAGGTGATATTAGGGGTCCATACCTTCCAAGTATCCCTCTTTAGGAGATATTAGTACTCCATAGCTCCCAAGTATCCCTCTTTAGGAGATATTAGGGGTCCATACCTCCCACGTGTCCCTCTTTAGGAGATATTAGGGCTCCACACCTCCCAAGTGTCCCTCTTTAGGAGATTTTAGGGCTCCATTCCTCTCAGATGTCCCTCTTTAGGCGATATTAGGGCTCAATACCTCCCAAGTGTCCCTCTTTACTCAGGACAGTCCCTCTTTGAGACCCAAATCCCTCTGTCCCTCTTTCCCACCCTGATGTCTCTGTGTTTAGGAGATCACACTGTGTAATGTATAGAAGTGTATCACCCTGGTGTCCCTGTGTTTAGGAGATCAGACTGTGTGGTGTGTATAGAAGTGTATCACCCTGGTGTCCCTGTGTTTAGGAGATCAAACTGTGTGGTGTGTATATATGTGTATCACCCTGGTGTCCCTGTGTTTAGGAGATCAGACTGTGTGGTGTGTATATAAGTGTATCACCCTGGTGTCCCTGTGTTTAGGAGATCAGACACTGTGGTGTGTATAGAAGTGTATCACCCTGGTGTCCCTGTGTTTAGGAGATCAGACTGTGTGGTGTGTATAGAAGTGTATCACCCTGGTGTCCCTGTGTGTAGGAGATCAGACTGTGTGGTGTGTATATAAGTGTATCACCCTGATGTCCCTGTGTTTAGGAGATCAGACTGCGTGGTGTGTATATAAGTGTATCACCCTGGTGTCCCTGTGCTTAGGAGATCAGACTGTGTGGTGTGTATATCACATTGCTCCACAGCAATAAAACTCACATTAATGTTTGTGCAAACTTCAGTAGATGCATATATAAATTAATCTGTGTAAATAAGATTATTTGATCTTCTTCTAAACCATTTATTCAGTTACATAAAGAGGCGTCAATAGGTCAAGAAATAAGTGAAAAATTCTTGGTAATGCCCCACCCACCTGCCACTCCCCCAGCGACACTACTAAAACACGTGTCCCTATTTGGCCATGTGGCATGTTGGGAGGTATGGAATACATGTGTATTTTAAAGAGATAGTAATGGTTAATTTTAAGTTGATTTAATATTGTAGACATTAAAAAAAGATTAACATCAATGTAAGTCTTATCTCTCAAACCTTTATGGTTTGAGAGATAAAACTTGCTAAAGTTACCTTTTCCTGGCTGTTTTACCCAAGTCTGCCATCTAGCTGACAGCTGCAGATTCCAGTCATTTGACCAGACAGAGGCTCTTCAGCAGAGCTGAAATCACTCTATTTAGAAATAAATACTTCATTGGAACAGTCTACAAAGTGTGCTTCCAAGCCAGGCACACTTTGTAGACAGTTCCAAATTAAGTATTTATCTTTAGATATCATTATATCAGCGCTGCTGAAGAGCCACATCTGGTCAAGTGACCAGAATCTGCTTCTGACAGCTTTACAGCTTATCAAGCAGAAAGGGGAGGGGCCAGAGAACTTTATTTTCCTATATCTCTCAAACCATAATGGTCTGAGAGATACGAATAAGTGCAAGTACTCTCTTTTAATTGCATATACCATATAGTTAATACTTTTTTTCTGACATTACTATCCCTTTAAGGCAAGTCTTGCTAAGTAAAACAGGGGTATTTTTCCCATTTTGTTTTCTAATTAATCTGCAATATTCTATTGTTTTAAAAATGTTCTGCCGTTATTTTCATTTTCAGTAGCAATCTTTAGTCAGAGGACTCAAGCTTTCCCACAGGGTGAGTGCAAATCACCGTTAGTATACCAGCTGGCTCTGCTGCTTACTGTACGATTAAACAAAAATATTGGGCTGTTATACCTTTTGAACAAAGCATCTCCCTGTAGTGTGTCTGCCCTTGTTTTCCTACACAAAGGAAGTCCTTTAACATAGATTTATTTTCATTATACAAATTTTGTTCTCCAGTAACAACTTCTCTACGTTTTAATGAACAGTCATGATATAATTGAAAATTAGCTGTTTTTAGTGGCTATATAATCATGTCAAGTTAATAAATATTGCTTGATTAAACCCTTTAATTGTCAGAGAGGTGTGTAACTCATTGCTTCGCACACCTCTCTGGCCCACAAATGGTTAAAAGCACACATTTTAATTTTCCCAGTGGATAAAAGATTTGTGTTCGTGAATAGCTATACGTTAAATGACCAGTAGGGGGCGGTTATGTTTAAACCTGGAAAACTGAAATTGAGCAAGTGGTTTCTGCAGATTTGATTCTGATGAGATAACATGGTAATGTTCTCTGCAGTCAAATTAGCGTGACATTGCAGAATCAGATGTAAGGGAAGTGTATACAAATTTCATTGTGCACGGTGCTAGATTATGGATTGGGTTATGAAAGGTATTTGTTCATGTAAAAACAAAATACATAGTAGCATAGCAAATTAGGTTGAGAAAAAAAAAGACACAAACCCATCAAGTTCAACATTTGCCACAGTATAACCAAGAAAATTAGATTTTTATGGCAAGCCTTCCAGTCCTGAAAGGCTATGTGTTCCCTTCTGGTGGAAATGCAACTAATCTTCTCTTAAAGGTACAGTAATGTTCCAGAAAAGATCTTTATAGTTTTGTAGTACTTAAAAAATTAAACTATATGCAACAAATATATCACATTCAAAGTTCCCTTCTCCCTCCCCTTCTCCTGATGTCGACTGTAAAGCTGACAGCAGGAGATTAGTGTCGGCCAACACGAGGAAACTCTGCAGCAGAGCCGGAATTTAAAAGAAATTACTTCATTGGAATGGTCTACAAAGTGCGCTTGCAAACCAGGCAGACTTTGTAGACCTTTCCAATTAAGTAATTATTTTACAATAACACGATTTCGGCTCTGCTGCAGAGCCGCCTGTTGGTCCCCGGACAGTATTCCCCTGCAGTCAGCACAGCTCTGATGTCAGGTAAAGGGGAGGGGGAAACTTTAGTGCCGAATATCTCTCAAACCATAGCGGTCTGAGAAATAGAATTTGTTGCATATAGTTTAATTTTTTTAAGCACTACAAAACTATAATGATTTTTTCTGGGACATTACTGTCCCTTTAAATGTATCCATTATATCTGCCTTTATCATATGCTTAGACAAGGAATTCTACAAGTTAACAGACCTTACAGTTAAAACACCCCTCAAGGTGTTGAAACCATCTTTCCTTTACTCTTAAAGGAATATTAATGTTTCACAATAAAAGCAGCTCCAATTAATCTTCATAGTATTAGGGTCATGGAGAGTGTTATTTCATTACTAGATGAGAGTTGGTACCTTGTTAGCTGTAGAAATACAGGAGGCAAATATAGTTGTTGATACCTTTATTGGCTAACTAAGCAGATTTAGAATGCAAGCTTTGAAGACTTCTTAGGTCTCTTCCTCAGGCATTTTATTTCAATACTGTTAGAGCTGTATTACAAAAATAATTGAATGATAAAGTATCCCCCTCCCGTCCCTTTTACTGATATAACACTGCTCACCTCAGAGCAGCAAGACTGTCCAGATGGATCACAGAGAGGGACAATCTTCAGTGATCATAAGGAAAAACCTGAAAAACCTGTCAAGAAGGCAAGGTTTTCCTTATGATCACAGTAAGAAGATTGTCCCTTGCTGTGACTTGTCCAGTCAAGACACCAGATTCCACATCTGAGGTGAGCAGTGTTACACTAGGTAAAAGGGGCGGGAGGGGGATACTTTATAATTCAGTTACTCTTGGACTACAACTCTGACAGTATTGAAACAACATTCTCCATGGCACAAATACTATGAAGATTAATAGGAGCTGCTTTTTTGTGAAACATTACTATCCCTTTAAGGGGTGAAGCCTAGTTATTTGATCAGGTCTTGGAATGAAAAGTTCCCTTAAAGTATATAACATACAAGTGAATATCCTATACCCCACGCTATCATTGTTAATTAGTATTTCATACAGTATGCTTTAAATTTACTACTGCCTAAACAGTTTTAACACCATGGGGCCCTTGCCTGGTTTTGGACAAGCTTGATAGGTGTCTCAGAAGTGTTAGTACAGTAATGTTGGTAAAATGTCAGCCATTTTGAATAGAAGAGGGATTGGTATGAATATCAGTTTATTCATTGTTAAGTATACACTTTCTTAGTAAACCACTATAAACACGAGGCTGGTTTAGTAAAACGGATGCCTTTGTTCGCTAAGTTGCTCTAAGACACAAGCTTTTATAGAGATAGTAATGTGTGCATATGAAGTTAATGTCTATTATTGATTATACTTTTTTTATAATGAACTGTACCTTTCGAAGTGTCTATAACATTGTATTCTTCGTGTTATTTTATTTTAACCCTTTGAGTGCCAGAGGGGGTATGCAATGCATTGAGTACCCCTCTGGCACTCAAAAGGTTAACGGTTCCCGCTCCTGCCCCTATTCCTTACGTCGCGCTGTCTTCCCTCAGATCAGAAAGCCAGTCAGATCGCAACGAGGGACAATATTGTGTCTATTAATATAAGGGAAACCCTTTGATGAAGGAGGCCAGGTTTGCCCTTATGTGACACAAGATTGTCCCTCATCGTGATTTGTCCGGACTGGCGTACTGCTCTGAGGAGAATCCTTTTAAAGGGATAGTAACCCCCCCCCCCCCAACAACTTGATGCCAAAATACAGAAATCATACAAACATACTGAATGCACTTAGACCCATCTCTCAAACCTTTATGGTTTGAGAGATGTAAGGCAAGACAGTCCTCCGGTCCCTCCCCCTTCTGCCTGACGAGCTGTAAAGCTGTCAGAGGCAGAATCCGGTCGTCCGACTTTCGGCGGCTCTGCAGGAGCTCTGACATCTAGATATCTCCGTATAATTACTTCATAGGAATGGTCTACAACATGTGCTTGCAAGCCAGGCACACGTTTAGACCATACCCATGAAGTAATAATACGGAGATATCTAGATGACAGCGCTCCTGCAGAGCCGCCGTCTGGTGCTGGAAGCAGGATCTCATGATGTCCGCTATACAGCGGACGTATGAGAAGGGGGAGGGAGAGGAGGACTGTCTTGCCTTACATCTCTCAAACCATAAATGTTTGAGAGATGGGACTAAGTGCGTTCAGTATGATTGTATGATTGCTGTATTTTGGCGTCAAGTTGTTGGGGGGGGTTACTATCCCTTTAACATGGAGAAAAGGGGCGGGAGGCCGAACTTTAAAATAAAATAAGACGAAGAATAGAATATTATGGACACTTATTGAGGTATAGCTCGTTAAAAAAAAGTATAATAAATAATCAACATTAACTTCATAAGCACACATTACTACCCCTTTAAGACACTTTAAAGGGAAACTCTCACCTCTGTTAAAGTACTTCTTATTTTAAAGTGCCAATTAAGTTTATCTTCCTTTTCTGTTGTTGTTTTTTTTTTTTTAATGTAACGCAGTATAGCCCGATATTTTCCCTTTTAAAAATAAGCCGGTGACGTCAGTTAAGGACGGGCTGCTGTAGAGCTCTGTACCTCAACCTGTCAGTCTTCACCTGTTCCCCTCCCCAGTGGCGCCTCGTTCTCACCTCCTCTGATAATGGAGGAGTGCCTCGGAAGATGGTATCCTAGAGCCAGGCTATTATTTTAACCCTTTGAATGCTACAGAGATACAAAGCAATGCGTTGGAGATATCTCTAGCAACCAAGGGTTAAAGCATCTTGTGTGTGTGTGTCTTTTTATTGTTGTGGGCCATGGGTATTTTCTGTTCTAGGAAACAGTCGCTGAGACTGGAGGTGGAGTCATGTGATGAATGGGGGGTGTGACGATGGGTGGAGCTAAGAGCAACTTAGGGGCACTGTAGATATAAATCCGGCCCTACCTAGAACCATTTAGTTTGCCAATAAAGGCATCATTTTTATTCTACCAGTCTCCCGCTTTTTCTACAGCTAACCCGGTACCACGCTTTACCCATTATAAATATGTCTGACTGCTGTTCACAGCTGTTCTTTGAAGCAGTCTTTCCCTATCGTCTGAACATGATGGCTTGATGGCAATATGGATCCTGTTATGTTGCAGAGCAATTGGTGCTGAAAAAATGACCCGCACCTCCACTGGAAAAGCCTCACACCCCTGGGCAGAGCATCCCCCTCCAGTTAGGGAACCACAACTCTATACAATATTCAGTGGACAACATTAGTTTTGTAGCAAAACATGCTGCAATTTTGTGGACAAAACAGAAAATTTACAACCGGCACCCCATAATATTCAGGGTACAGACACTGGTGAGCAGACAACTTTGCTTTATCTCACTCCATCTTAGGTTCCTGAATGTCACTTTATACTGAACATGTGACTTGTTACCTCTAAGGTCGCCAGTTCCTCTCCATTGTGCAAAATGCGAAATGAATACAGATGATCTGGGCAGGGCTGCGGAACGATATCGCAGCCCATCAAACACACCGGCTGGTAGGCAGCTTTGCACTTGTTTCTATCCTGGTAAAAATGCAACTGGCCATCCTTGACGCAGCAATAGCGAGACTTCCACTGGCTGTTAATCAGCACGTTCAGGTAATCTGCAATCAATCACACCCGATTATCTTATTATGGTTATATTCACACAGGTCACTAGGTCACATGGGCATGTTAGCCCCACTGATGTACTAATGACAACTGGATCAATTCTAGCACCAACCGAAAGCACCATACAGGACCAGAATAAAATTCCAATTAATCAAAAGAGAGGGAATTCATATCCCTGTTTCCCTTTCTGGTGTCCCTGTGTTTAGGAGATCAGACTGTGTGGTGGGTATATAAGTGTATCACCCTGGTGTCCCTGTGTTTAGGAGATCACACTGTGTGGTGTGTATATAAGTGTATCACCCTGGTGTCTCTGTGTTTAGGAGATCAGACTGTGTGGTGTGTGTATAAGTGTATAACCCTGGTGTCCCTGTGTTTAGGAGATCAGACTGTGTGGTGTGTATATAAGTGTATCACCCTGGTGTCCCTGTGTTTAGGAGATCAGACTGTGTGGTGTGTATAGAAGTGTATCACCCTGGTGTCCCTGTGTTTAGGAGATCAGACTGTGTGGTGCGTATATAAGTGTATCACCCTGGTGTCCCTGTGTTTAGGAGATCAGACTGTGTGGTGTGTATGTAAGTGTATCACCCTGGTGTCCCTGTGTTTAGGAGATCAGACTATATGGTGTGCATGTAAGTGTATCACCCTGTTGTCCCTGTGTTTAGGAGATCAGACTGTATGGTGTGTATAGAAGTGTATCACCCTGGTGCCCCTGTGTTTAGGAGATCAGACAGTGCGGTGTGTATATAAGTGTATCACCCTGGTGTCCCTGTGTTTAGGAGATCAGACTGTGGGGTGTGTATATAAATGTATCACCCTGGTGTCCCTGTGTTTAGGATTTCAGACTGTGTGGTGTGTATAGAAGTGTATCACCCTGGTGCCCCTGTGTTTAGGAGATCAGACTGTGTAGTGTGTATATAAGTGTATCACCCTGGTGTCCCTGTGTTTAGGAGATCAGACTGTATGGTGTGTATAGAAGTGTATCACCCTGGTGCCCCTGTGTTTAGGAGATCAGACAGTGCGGTGTGTATATAAGTGTATCACCCTGGTGTCCCTGTGTTTAGGAGATCAGACTGTGTGGTGTGTATATAAGTGTATCACCCTGGTGTCCCTGTGTTTAGGAGATCAGACTGTGGGGTGTGTATATAAATGTATCACCCTGGTGTCCCTGTGTTTAGGATTTCAGACTGTGTGGTGTGTATAGAAGTGTATCACCCTGGTGTCCCTGTGTTTAGGAGATCACACTGTGTGGTGTGTATAGAAGTGTATCACCCTGGTGTCCCTGTGTTTAGGAGATCACACTGTGTGGTGTGTAGAGAAGTGTATCACCCTGGTGTCCCTGTGTTTAGGAGATCACACTGTGTGGTGTGTATAGAAGTGTATCACCTAGGTGTCCCTGTGTTTAGGAGATCAGACTGTGTGGCGTGTATAGAAGTGTATCACCCTGGTGTCCCTGTGTTTAGGAGATCAGACTGTGTGGTGTGTATATAAGTGTATCACCCTGGTGTCCCTGTGTTTAGGAGTTCAGACTGTGTGGTGTGTATAGCAGTGTATCACCCTGGTGTCCCTGTGTTTAGGAGATCAGACTGTGTGGTGTGTATAGAAGTGTATCACCCTGGTGTCCCTGTGTTTAGGAGATCAGACTGTGTGGTGTGTATATAAGTGTATCACCCAGGTGTCCCTGTGTTTAGGAGATCAGACGGTGTGGTGTGTATATAAGTGTATCACCCTGGTGTCCCTGTGTTTAGGAGTTCACACTGTGTGGTGTGTAGATAAGTGTATCACCCTGGTGTCCCTGTGTTTAGGAGATCTGACTGTGTGGTGTGTATAGAAGTGTATCAGCTTGGTGTCCCTGTGTTTAGGAGATCAGACTGTGTGGTGTGTATATAAGTGTATCACCCTGGTGTCCCTGTGTTTAGGAGATCAGACTGTGTGGTGTGTATATAAGTGTATCACCCTGGTGTCCCTGTGTAGGAGATCAGACTGTGTGGTGTGTATAGAAGTGTATCACCCTGGTGTCCCTGTGTTTAGGAGATAAGACTGTGTGGTGTGTATATAAGTGCATCACCCTGGTGTCCCTGTGGTTAGGAGATCAGACTGTGTGGTGTGTATATAAGTGCATCACCCTGGTGTCCCTGTGTTTAGGAGATCAGACTGTGTGGTGTGTATATAACTGTATCACATTGCTCCACATAAATAACACTCACATTAATATTTGTTTAAACATCAGTATATGTGTTTATAAATTAGTCTGTGTAAATAAAATACTTGTTTTAAATAATTTATTCAGTTACACAAGGAGGTGTCAATAGGTCATGAAATTCTCATTAATGCCCCATCCACCTCCCAAGCAACACCAGCTAAAACACCAATGTCCCTCTTTGGTCAGTTGCAGTGTTGGGAGTTGTACTGTGCTCTGGTCAACATGTTTCATCCATTGCAGACAGGAAAAAACTTACTAGATGTTTCCAGAGTCTTCTCGGGACTTTCCATGGACGCAGATTTCTTTCGGCCGAGGTTCATGAGATTGCTGAGTTTGAGACCCGAGGTTCCTTTCTTCTTAACTACCACAAGACAAAATAAAAAAATGGGACTTTAATAAAAGACTGAACACTCTACATACATACATAGTGGCCCAGAGACCCTGCAATGGCTGCTTCGTGTTTAGGGAAAACACCTAAAAATAATATTGGGTTACATCAGGGTTCTTGGGTGCCAGTACCTTATAAGCAAGGGCAAACCCAGGATTTCCAGAGATGGTTTTCCAAAAAAAAAAAATAAATGTATGGAATAAAGATACCTAGATTTGGTTTTGTCTAATTTGTTACCCAGAACCCTTTGCAGCTGCCTTAGAATAGGCAAGGAGTGAGCAAACTGCATCCCTGTAGCTTTTGTTGGGTTACAGCTCCCATCATCCTCAGCGGTGGAAATTGTAGTCCAATAAGAGCTGGGGGGGGAACAGTTTCCCCCCCACACACACCCAGGTTGTCTGATCTGATAGGAGCAATAGAGAAAACCAGGGTGTTTGTGGGCAGTGTTAAACCTCCTCTCAGTTTGCCGTTCATATAAGCTACGCTTTTCATTATAATCAGTCAACAATTTCAAATCATAAAATACAATGAATTGCATATTATAAAACTATTTTATTTCGCCCTTGATCTGATCACATAGAGGTCCATGCGCACAAAGAAATTGAAACAATTTTATTGAAACAAAGGAAATAGCTTGAGAGTGTGTCAGTGTGCATACGTCCACACTGACTTGATCCCGGAGAAGGGGGTATATGCTGGGAGTTAGAAAAATATTAAGGACAGTTTAGGAGGACATAACGCAGTGTAGTACGTTTGTAAAAAGTGGATCAGCATATTTACAAAAATATGTGGATACTTGCGACAATTTAGCGACAGAATTTTTGCTAAATGTTTAAAGCAGACCTTTCACCCTCTATAAGGTCGCCCTCCAATAATTAGGCATATGGTGACTAGCTTCATAATAGTTCTATTATCTCTCACAAGTACCCGGTTCTGAACTAATCCTTATTCTTCGGAGATAGTTTATTATTACTATCCCCCATATTGTAGATATTTTCAAAATAAGTTAATAGCCCTCAGGTTCATCTCTCAATACCTTTATGGTTTAAGAGATAACCGAAGGCAAAGTCCCCCCCTACCTCCCGTTGTGCTGACTGCAGGGGAGGTCTGTCGTACGACAGGCTTGCGGCTCTGCAGCAGAGCCGAGATCCCGTTAGTGAAGAAGAATTCTTTCACTGAAACGGTCTTCTACATGTGCTTGGTTTGTGCTTGGTTTGCAAACACACATACAAGACCGTTTCAGTGAAATAATTCTTTGTCACTAACGCGATTGCGGCTCTGCTGCAGAGCCACCTGATGAAAGTCAGACTGGATATCCCTGCAGTGAGCACAACGCTGACTTCAGGGAAGGGGGGGGAGGGGGGAACTTTGCTTTCAGTTATCTCTCATACCATAATGGTTTGAGAGATGAACCTGTGGGACTATTAAATTATTTTGCTAATATCTACAATATGGGGGATAGTAATAATACTATCCGGAAGGGACTGACGGTGCAGGTGCGCAGATGGCTCTAAAGAAAGAATCCTCGCCGTCAGTCTCTGAATAATAAGGATTAGTTCAGAACCGGGTACTTATGAGAGATAATAGAATTATTATGAAGCTAGTCGCCGTATGGCTAATTATTATTGGAGGGCGACTTTATAATGGGTGGAAGTTCAGCTTTAAGGCCATCTCAGTCCTATTCTTACTGGATACAGTCACCACACTTATAAATGTAACTAGAATACTTTATAAATACCAGCGCTCATAATAAGGAATAAGGACATTTTTAAGGGTCTGTTCACAAAAACAAACAAGAAGACTTTTTTTTTTAAATCTCTCCCTTAGTACATTAAAGGGATAGTAATGTTTCATAATAAAAGCAGCTCCAATTAGTCATCATAGTATTTGGGCCATGGAGAGTGTTATATCAATTCTGTCAGTGTTGTAGTTCAAGAGTAATTGAATGATAAAGTATCCCCCTCCCTCCCCTTTTACTGATGTAACACTGCTCACCTCAGAACAGAAAGGTGGTGTCCAGATGGATCTCAGAGAGGGACAATCTTTAATTAACATAAGGAAAAACCTAAAAAAACTGTCAAGAGGGGCAGGGCTTTCATTGTTCTCATAGGAAGAAGATTGTCCCTTGCTGTGATCTGTCCGGTCAAGAGACCAGATTCCACATCTGAGGTGAGCAGTGTTACACTAGGTAAAAGGGGCAGGAGGGGGATACTTTATCATTCAATTACTCTTGTATTACAACTCTGACAGTATTGATATAACACTCTCCATGGCCCAAATACTATGAAGATTAATTGGAGATGTTATGTTTGTGAATCATTATTATTCCTTTAAATAAAGAGCAATTTGAGGTCAGGGAAGCATTGCCTGTAATCATTATGTGGTTCAAGGAAGCGTTCAGCTTCTTAATTTGTTCCTTCCAATCACTTCTTTACTAATTGCCCTCGGAGACTAAACTTCCACAACAAAAGGCTTTTGTGCCCAAGACTATGGAGCCCTGCAGATTTAGGAACAGCCCTGATATAGCCGCAGACTCGCTGTAAGAATGTGAGGAACGTTCAGCAGTCTTGTAACTCGTTCACAGTTTAACCCTTTAGGTGCCCACAGTGGAGACCAGTGCATGCTATTTCATATAATAATGAACAGCAATAGCATTAACCCCTTGGATGCTAGACATCTGCAATTACCAAGAGATTCTTGCACATTTAACCCTTTTAGAGCAGAGTTGTGTGAAAAAATATTTTCACCACGCATTCCACACTCTCTGGTCCTCAAACAACTAAAGAAACACTAACGCCTTAAAATGAAATGAGTTTTAACCCCTTGGATGCCAGAGATTTCACCAATGCATTGTGACTCGAGGCCGATGTACTAAGAAGGATGGCAGTAATTCTGGGGCAAACCATTTGCACCGTAGAGGACAATGAAATGTTCCCATTGATTTAAATGGTGCTTTTAACTCTTTGATTGCTAGAGAGAGTTCTTCAGCGCATTGGAACACCATACATAGAAGTCCTCGATGGCATTCATGGGTTAGAACCCCTCATTCATATCAATACAAATTTGGGGTATTTTCTCTTGTTCCCTATGGTGCAGTTGGTTTGCCCACAGATTTACTCTAGTTTTTCTTAGTCTTAACCCTTTGAATGCCAGTGGGGTGTGCAACGCATTGATTTGCCACATGTTTTGCTCCCCTCTGTCACTCAGAGGGTTAAATATGACTTGTGTAGGTGGGGCCCCTGTTCGCTGAAGTAAGGGGTCTCAGCAGTGATAGTCATTAACCCTTTGAGTGCCAGGAAGGTATCCAACACACCTCCTTGGAACCCAAAAGGTTATATACCTCTGTGACACTCAAGAAGTTAAATCGTCAAGAAAAGAATATGCACTAACCTCAATACATTAACTTCTTTGGATACTGTCACTCATTACAAGCTGCTCAAACAAAAGTAATCAAACAATGGTTGACTGTGCAGCTCATTTGGCTATAAGTGCATTAGGAGAGCAGCTGCAGGGTTAGGTCTGAGATATATAGAATCAGTTAAATATTATTTCTGGTACATATGCTAGTTTAGAATATAAACTATTTAAATGTATGTCTAGCCAATATACTGTTTTAGTGCTGAATCCCAACCCTTAGAACAAGGGTAGTACATTTTTATATCTCCAGCTACTGGAGGCTACAACTCTCATCATCCATCCATGGCAGACACTGTAGTTTTTAACAGGTGGAAAGCCAAAGGTTGTCTACCATTGCCCTAGATGCTGCCTACCATTGCCCTAGATGCTGCCTATCATTGCCCTAGATTCTGCCTACCATTGCCCTAGATGCTAGATATCAAAAAAGCATTGCTATGTGTTAAAGGGATAGTAATACAGGTTTAATATTGTAGTTATCAAATAAAGCAAAGCATATAAGTATTCACTGGCGTAACAATAGGGGTCCGACCATGTCCGTCACTCCAGGGGCCCAGCCGCCCCCTGTGACCCCCTCACCTGGCGCCTGCAGCAAGTAGGTCTGTGCCTTCTTCAGACACAGACCTCTAACAGCTGATCTCCCTCTCTGGCGCTCTAGTAATGCAGAACGATGGACTATGACATCATATCCCAGCTCTCTACATTACTGAGAACCGTGCGGGAGCTCCAGGTCTATAGAGGTCTGTGCCGAATGAAGCACAGACCTCTCATGTCACACCGCTAGACCACCAGGGAGGAAGGAGGTGGACATGGGGGGGGGCAGAAGGGACAATGTGGCAATTGGGGGGGCAATGTGGAGATGGGGGCAATGTGGAATTTGGGGTGGCCCATGGCAGTTTCTGCATCAGGGCCCGGTGTCTTCTACTTATGCTTCTGTAAGTATTTTTGTATAACTTTGATACTTTAAAGCAAAGCGTATAAGTCTTTTTGCTATAACTTTGGTAGCTGTAGTGTAATATCGATGTAACATTTACCCCTCCCGCCCCTTTTAGCTAAGTCAGAGCTCTGTCAGACTTGGATTCTGGCCTGCAAACCAGATGGCTCACCTGGGGAGCCAGAATAACAGTGCATACACAGCTAATCGTCATAGCAAGGGTCTACACAGTGTGCCTGGTTTGAGGCAGTAGACCGTTGTCATGAAGATGTGCTGCTGTGCATACACTGCTATTTCTGCTCTCCAGACGAGCCGCCCGGTCCGCAGACCATAATCCATGTCTGACAGATAGAGCGCTGACATAGCTAAAAGGGGCGGAAGGGATAAACTTTACATCGATATTACACTACAACTATCAAAGTTATAGCAAAAAGACTTATATGCTTTGCTTTATTCATTTAATAACTACAATATTAACCCTTTCACAAAACAGCATTACTATCCTTTTAAAGATATTTCTAACATCCATATTATAGATAACAGCACCAATATTTGGTGTAGTAAGCTGTAAGTCTTCGTTTTGGCCTCATGGAGAGGGGGGGTACATGGAGAGGGACAACAGCATGTCAATCCCTTTCACATGAGCGACATTGTCACAGTGATAGCGAAACATGAAGTTGTGAATCACTGTGTACTTTGTATGGGTATTGCATACAGTATCTTGCGATACAACTGTCGTAGAGACGCAGCCTGCCGCAACTTTCTTCCAACAGTGCGTTAACACAGCTACATATCTGTAGCATGGATTTTAAAATCGAAAGGGATAGTAATACATAAAATGTAAAAAAATATGTTGTAGGACTTATCCCCCCTGCTGAAATGTGTTTTATTACAGTTCAAACGTGAAAATTTTAGGTGCAATATCACAGTGGCCTGAAACTGTACAGTGGCGCTGTTGTTACACCATCCTATGGACAGCTCTGGTCAGTTGACCATAAATCTCCATATAATGGTGTAGCAACAGCGCCACTGCACAATTTCAGGCCACTGTGATACTGCACCTAAAAATGTAAATTTTGAACTGTAATAACTATTGAATGAAAAACATTTCAGCAGTAGGAGTACCATTGTTTTACTCAGGGAAATAAAATGTACAACATATATTTTTTTACATATCAAATATTGCTATCCCTTGAAATTGCACAACTGTCGCAGATAACTGCATTTCCCCTACAATGTTGTCACTGCTGTTTATTTTGAGATAATGGGCTGAGGGGAAATCCTCGCTACCGTAGCACTAATAACCAACAGCATTTTCAGTTGCTACAAAAAAAGTTGTATTACATAACAGTCAAGTTTCCTGTGTGAAAGAATCCTTAAAGGGATGGTAATACTTCGTTTTATCTTTATTTTACTTTGTAGGCATTAAAAAAACATGAAGAATGATATGTCTTATCTCTCAAACATTTATGGTTTGAAAGATATTCACAAGCAAAGTTTCCCCCTCCCGCCCCTTTAACCTAGTGTAAGCCATCTCTTCTCAGATGTGGAATCCAGTCCATAAACCAGACAGATAACAGCAGGGGACAATCTTCTTCCTATGAGAACAATGAAAGCCCTGCCCAATTTGACAAGTTTTTCAGGTTTTTCCCTTACCTTAATTGAAGATTGTCCCTCTCTGCAGTCTACCTGGGCACCTCCCTTCTGATCTGGCTGAGCAGTGTTACATCAGTAAAAGGGGCGGGAGGGGGATACTTTATCATTGAATTACTCCTGAACTACAACTCTGACAGTAGTGAAATAACACTCTCCAAAGTCCAAATACTATGATGATTAATTAGAGCTGCTTTTATTATGAAACATTACTATCCCTTTATTCCTTTAGGACTGATGAAGTGCCTGGACGTTACCATCTTTTCCCCTGAAGTACCGGCGACAGTCCTGGTGTGTCATGTAATTTTTACTTACAGTGCTCCTGCTTGAGCGGTGTAAGTACAAACGGGGTCTGAAATTGATCCCTCCAAGACCAGAATGGTCTTTCTCACACCCCCACTTGGTGCTCCGGTACAAGTCACCGACAATGATCAAAGCGATCCTTAAGGGAAGTTTACTTCCCTTGACTGCTGGTTGTTAAGGGGTTAAAGAGGAGTGAGTCCTGGCACTGATTTTTAAGATTACATCACTATGTACAACAACAAAATTCCTTACCTTCCTTAACTTCTGGGGTATCGGGGTGTCCGTCAGTACTGCTCCCACTCTCCGAGGCTGCGGAATATCTGTCAGACACCTCTCCCTGTAAATAAACAGGTAGAGAGCCCTGTAACTCACTAGGAATCTCAATAAATTAACTGGTCAATAAAAACTCTACCTTACAGATTTATAACGTAAAGTCCTAGAATGCGTCGCTCACTGTGTGCGTAACCGCACATGCGCAGTAGGGACTCGCAGAACAGGCTGACAGCCTGTCTATGCTTCCGGCTCCGGGACAGCAGCGGAGGCGGCTCTCCCCGCTCCGCATCAGCAAGTGTATATTTATCTAGGTAGCTGTTCTTCAAACAAAAGATATATATATATATATATATATATATATATATATATACAGTTTGTAGTTCAAAAACCGCACTCACAGGACTTCCAAATGATGCAAATTATGCGAGATTTATTATCAACGTTTCGGCCCCACCTTGGGATAAAGGCCCAAGGTGGGGCCGAAACGTTGATAATAAATCTCGCATAATTTGCATCATTTGGAAGTCCTGTGAGTGCGGTTTTTGAACTACAAACTGTATGTATTATATTGAAATTGTCACCCAGGCAAGTGTACAATATTTTGGAGAGTGCTGGGACACATCTGTTTTTTATATATATATATATATATATATATATATATATATATATATATATATGTGTGTGTGTGTGTGTGTGTTTTTTATGTACATTTCATCTCTGTTGGTAGTTTAGCTTCTGGTCTGAAAAAGACAACTGACCCTTACAACCCATTTAGGATTATTGAAACCCATTGTTTGTTGTGATGAAGTGTGATTTAAACCTTTGACTGTCCAAAAGGTACGTAGCGATGTGTTGAGCACTCCTGTGGGACTAAACAGATCATTAAGCCAGACACCTGGTGATATAATGTAAAAGTATGAAGGTAGATATACCTGACTGTCGTATGGAGGACACCTACCAAAGTAAGCCAGTCTATAAATGGGAAATAATCATGTTAATAGTGTCCTATTGGAACAGACCTGCCGGTAAAGGTAGGGAGCACTGTGAGCTCCTGCAGGTTACTGGGAGAACAGAGCGAGGGTCTGGAAAAAGACCCCCAGTGCAACCTCTGTGGTATAGAGAAACAGAAAGAGAGAGAGACTGACCTACAAGACTCTGAAGTCTCTCAGTCCAGTCTCCTTGGGCTGAGCATGCACCCTCTATAGAACCTACTGAGGGGTTTCAACACTGAGGGCTGTAGTGGCTTTTCACAAGCCAGTACATTTTTCGTACATTACTCCTGGGTCAAGCTCCATCCAGATCTTAGTCAAGGGGGTCATTTATGACTATTTTTGGGTGACAGGAACCATTTTTGGAGGAGGCCAGCCTCTGGTGTTTTAATAAGTCTACTCCCTTATGAGAAGACTTAGTAAAACATGATAACTGTCCGTTAAATAAATCAAGTGACCCTTATTTCTAGGTTCAAGTTCCAGTTTAAGTCCTTTGATGCTTGGAGATGTCTCAAAAACGGATGCTTTGCAATACATTAAAAGACATCTCTAGCATCCAAGGGTGGATTCAACATTTGGCCAAATGTTTATTTTCCTAGCATGGAGCAGATAAATAGGGAGGTGCATATACCCTACGCATTTCACGTATTCTTTTCATACTAGCATAGCCTGGATGGAGACAGCAAAGCTGAGCCACATTAAGTAGCAAAATCTACTGAAAATTAGTGGAAAGAGGCACAACTATTTTTTGTCCCGTTATTATGTTAGTAAATCCCAATTAATACCTTGTGAGTAGTCAGGCGCTGGTTGTCCGTAGGGATCAGGGAACCGTCACACAACAAATCTGTCTGCAGGCAGCTGATGTCCTGTATAACCTTGTGAATGGCATACAAAGAATGGTCAGAGATCAGGGTAATTCATTAGTGCCACAGGTAGAGGGCGCTCATATACAAGATGAGTGAACGGAATGAAATAACTGAAACAGCTAGGTCACTCTACTAAATTAATGCCCGTTGCAAAGCTAATGTAGTTCCATTGTTTAAAAAGTGAGCAAGATCCAAACCAGGAAATTATAGACCTGTGACCTTGACTTCCATAGTGGGTAAGAAGGGTTATTAACTGACAGTATTCAGAACTATGTGAAGACGAACAATATCATTAGCAGGAATCAGCATGGTTTAATAGATCATGTCAGACTAATTTACTTGCATTTTATGAAAGATTAAGTAATAATTTGGACAGGGGAATTGATGTTGATGTAGTATACTTGGATTTTGCAAAAGCCTTTGATACAGTGCCTCACAACAGGTTACTGCATAAATTAAAAGGCTTCGGTTTGGGCGGTGTTATCTGTACATGGATTGAGAACTGGTTAAATAATAGATGGCAGAGAGTTGTTGTAAATGGAACCTTTTGAAATCAGTCTAAAGGTATAAGTAGGGTTGCCACCTTTTCTTCAAAAAAATACCGGCCATGGCATTCCCTCCATAGACTTAACATTGGACAGAAGCCAATTTTTTACCGGCCTGCCGGTAAAATACCGGCTGGGTGGCAACCCTAGGTATAAGTGGTTTTCCGCATGGTTCAGTCCTGGGCCCAATGGTTTTTAATTTGTTTATTAATAATCTAGAAGTGGGAATTGAAAGTAGCATCTAAATCTTTGCTGATGACACTAAACCATGTAAGGAAATACATACAGAGCTGGATGTTTTTTCCCTACAGAAGGATTTAGATAAACTAAGTGAATGGACAGAAAAGTGGCAGATGTCATTTAATGTAGATAAATTTAAGGTTATGCATTTGGGTTGTAGAAACAAACTTGCTACATACACTATAAATTGGAAACAACTTGGGAAATCCTCATTAGAGAAAGATTTAGGCGTACTGTTAGACAATAGACTTCACAGCAGTGTGCAGAGTCACTCAGCTGCTGCAAGAGCAAATAGAGTACCAGCCTGCAAAAAAGAGGTGTAGAAGCAAGAGATGCTAATAATATCCTACCTCTGTATAAAGCCTTGGTTAGGCCACATCTAGAATATGGAGTACAGTTTTGAGTGCCTGTTCTTAAAAAAGACATTACTAAACTGGAAAAGGTGCAGAGATGTGCACCAAAACTGGTAAAGGGATTGGAGGAACTGAGTTATAAAGAGAGACTAGTCAAACTGGGTTTGTTTACATTAGAGAAGAGACGTCTAAGGGTAATATTATTACTATTTACACATATATTCAAGGTCAATACAAAGAACTATCTAATGAATTATTTACGCAAAAAGCTGAGCTAAGAACAAGAGGTCATCCTTTAAGACTAGAGGAAAGGTGCTTTCATCTAAAACAAAGGCAGGGGTTCTTTACAGTAAGGGCAGTAAGGCCATGGAATTCTTTGCCTCGGGATGTTGTGCTTGCAGATAATGCAACTGCATTCAAAAAAGCAATGGATACCTATCTAGCACAGAACAATATTGACAATTATGACAGATGGCTTCAATGCAGATAGGATATTGATCCAGGGAATTATTTGACTACTAATTGGAGTCAGGATGGAATACATTATTTCCCCCACTTGGGGCTAGATTGGAAATGGCTCCAGAGGGCTTTTTTGCCTTCCTCTGGATCAACAGGGGTTATTTGGCATGGGCTGAACTTGATGGACGCATGTCTTTTTTCAGCCTCATCAACTACGTTACTATGTTGTATACTCCTCTGTCACTGAAAGGGTTAAGAACATTTAAAATGAATGGTTAAGGGTTTAGAATGTTTAAAATGAAACAGATTACTCATTTAACCCTTTCACTGCCAGAGGGGAAGGCAATGCTTTGCGTACCTCTATGGCACTCAAAGGGTTAAAGAAGAACAAACACCTCGTAATTATACCAACCCCTACTTAGCTAATTACGGCCAAAATATCCTAACGGCGTCTACGCATTTTGCCCATTGTGCCTTTATTGAAGAGATAACAATCAGTCTTGGAAGTGATGTCCACATAGGCGGACATGACAGTTAGTAGCAGGACCACAGGACCTGAAACTCCTCCCCCTGCACTGATAATCATAACCCTTTAAGGAACAGAGGGATGTGCAATGCACGCTGATTGCTTCAGTCTGAAAAAAAACTCCATGGACATCACATCCAGAACGGATTGGTTATCCCTTGAACAAAGGCACCAGAGCAAAATTCATAGCGGCCATTAGGATTTTCTGGTCATAGGAAGGTAAGTGGGGGTTATTATTAGGAGATGTTACTTATTCTTTAACCATTTGAGTGCCAGTTGTTTGTAGTCCTAGGCCAGCCTTTTAATGTGACTGCAATACAGCGGGTGCAACCTACTAAATCTGCTTGTCTCAGCTGTTGTACAACCTCTTAGGAAACATCCCTGTCAATCACAGTATTCCATTATGAGATATAATTAAAAAGCAGAGGGCCATCATCAGGGGGCTGCAGGGGGGTACTGGTGTCCAAGGTCTAGGCAGGCAGGGGGTCCTGTGGTCAGTGTCTCGTATAAGGTCAATCAAGTGGGACCCAACAGTGAAAGCGTTAAAGCCTGTCCATGCAGAGCTGCATTATGCGGCCCTGCATGGTTTTTATTACTCTTTTAACTTTTTCAATGCTGGATCTCTCACAGTTGCTCACCTTATGGGGAACACTGCCCCTGGGCTTGTCAGGGTCACAAGGGGTTTACCTTTAAATGGTCGCGTAGAAAACGTTGTGTGCCCACACAACGCATTAACCATGTCTCTGTGGTTAAAATGGCGACATGACAATCTCATAGTGCATGAAAGCGCGAGATTGTCATGTCGCTTCCTGAAACGTTGCATTGATTCGTTTTTGACTGAAGCATGTGCACATGTTTAATTATAGACACTTGGGTACGCCAGCCCGCAGACCCAGGATTCTTTCCCTCGGTTGTAATAAATAACATGCTTTTCTCTCTTCTTCATTCGCTTCAGCCCGCATTGATGAAGGAAGGGGTTTTTAGCAGAGGAAGGGTTTTTTTACGGTAAGGTCTGTTAAATTGTGGAATTCATTGCTCAAGGAGGTGGTTATGGCAGATACAATGGATACATTTAAACCTTTGACTGCCAGAGGGGTACTCAACGCATTGCTTTGCAATCTGTTGCGTACCCTCTCTGGCACTCAAAGGGTTAAGAAAAGATCAGATACATTTCTTTCAAAAGGGAACATACAGAGTTATACTGTTTATCAGTAGGCAGATCAGGAAGGTCTGATAAAGACTAACTTAAAGGGATAGTAATGTTTCATAATAAAAGCGGCTCTAATTAATTATCATAGTATTTGGACTTTGGAGAGTGTTATTTCAATACTGTCAGAGTTGTAGTTCAAGAGTAATTCAATGATAAAGTATCCCCCTCCCACCCCTTTTACTGATGTAACACTGTTCAGCCAGATCAGAAGGGAGGTGCCCAGGAAGACTGCAGAGAGGGACAATCTTCAGTTAAGATAAGGGAAAAACCTGAAAAACTTGTCAAGGGGGGCAGGGCTCTCATTGTTCTCATAGGAAGAAGATTGTCCCCTTCTGTTATCTGTCTGGTCTATGGACTGGATTCCACATCTGAGAAGAGATGGCTTACACTAGGTAAAAGGGGCGGGAGAGGAAACTTTGCTTGTGAATATCTCTCAAACCATAAAGGTTTGAGAGATAAGACTTATATCGTTCTTCATGTTTTTTTAATGCCTACACAATAAAATAAAGATAAAACGAAGTATTACTATCCCTTTAATTGGTAGCAGGAAAGCTATAAAATTCTAAGTTACTGGGGTATGAGGAGAAAGTTGAACTTGATGGACTTGTGTCTTTATTCAACCTAATTTACTATGTTACTATGATGACTCGTGATGGAAGGGTTAAAATATTACATACTCATAGACAGCAATTTTTTTTTTCTTTGGCGAGAAAGTTCTAAAATCTTTGAAACTAAAAGCTAATAAACTCCCACATTTGGACACTTTTTTATAAGGCCTGATAAAAAAAACAGATAAAACCATAAACAGAATTAATTGTTTTGAGATTATTACCCACCCAGTTGAAATCACTGAAACTTTTATTGATTTGATATCCTAAACCATGCCTTCCATTGCTGTTATCACATACAAAAAAAAGACGGAAAGATGGTCCTACGCATCTGTCATTAGATGAACAGGAAAATCAAGTTTATAATCAATGTTGGGATTTATGCAAATATTAAATAATTTTTACAAATAATGGCAAAGAGTACGTGATATTTAAAAGGTTATGAGCCATTAGGGTGACCACACGTCCCGGAATGACTAGGTCTGTCCCTTATTGGGGGTCTGTGCCCCGCGTCCCGGGTCACCACCCAACAAGGACAACAAAGAGTCCCGGAATGGAGCAACACGTGCTAGTCCAGCCAGCCAATGAAATGTATATGCTATATGGTCCTCATTGGCTGGCTGAGCCAGCCAATGAGAGCCATATAGCAAATAACTTTCATTGGCTGGCTGGACTGGTATGTGAGAGACAGCTGGGATGGAGCAGGTATGCTGGCGCTGCAAGGGAGACCCGCGGCTGAGGCTCCCGCCGGCGCTGACCATCTTTCTGAGAAGAGTTCCCAGTGGGAACTCTTACTACATCAGCCTCAGAAAGATAGTCAGCGCCGGCGGGAGCCTCAGCCACGGAACTAGGGGTGACCGCATGTCCCGGAATGGCAGAATGGAAATATGGTCACCTTATGAGCCATATTCATTTTAGGGGATGATGTTCCTTTAAATGGATATTTAATCCACTTCAGTACTAGCATTCAAGGACTGAAAAGCCCCATTTACACCAAAGTGGTTTTTCATTTGTTCACTATGGTGCATTTGC